>CM032455.1:68985044-68987701 GCA_019049505.1 Pachyrhynchus sulphureomaculatus
TTAGGCATATCGAAGACTGCAGTACATTCGGTTTTACATAAAAATTTAGCTGTGGAAAAGATCTGTTCCCGATGGATTCCACATAATTTGACCGAAACTCAAAAACCGGCCCGTGTTAATTGATGTAAGGAAATGCTCAAAAAATTCGAACAAGGACATGCAAAATTCATATACAACATCGTAATACTAGACGAAACTTGGATATTTTCGTACGAGCCGGAAACTAAGCAACAATCAATTGTTTAGGTGCTCCAATATGGAACGAATCCAACAAAAGTAGTTCCTTCGCGAAGCACTTCCAAGAAAATGATCGCTTGTTTCTTTGATTATACTGGACAGGTTGCAACCATTGCTTTAGAGGATCGAAGAACAGTTTTATAACAATTTGTTTGCCAGGAGTCATCGATGAAATCAGGAAAAACAACCGAAAATATCGCATCATTCTTCATCATGACAATGCCATCTCTCACAGCATGTCAAACAATTGATTATTTGACGAAGAAAAACATCGAATTAATGTCTCATTGCTGTAATCACCTGATTTATCGCCTAACAACTCTTTTTTATTTCCGAATGTCCAAAAAAAAAGTGTGTGGACGGCGATTTTCATCCTCAAAAAGCTGTTGAATCCTTCCAAAACCATGTTTTTGAGGTACCAACTTCAGAGTGGAAAAAAGAATTAGTTCGAGCGCATGCAAAAGTGTATAAATCTAAGGCACATATTTCTTGAGAAACAATAAAACGATTTGCACCAACAATTTTTTTTCGTTCATTGTTTTTGTAAAAACTTAAAAAGTAGCCCTTATATATATATATATATATATATATATATATATATATATATATATATATATATATATATACATATACATATACACATACATATACACATACATATACATATACATATACATATACTTATACATATACATATACATATCTATATATAAGTAAAGATCAATGTTATTACAGATTTTTTTAAAGATGTGTATGTAAATTTGTAGAAAGCGTAAAATATAGGAGCAAGTGTGATAAATTGTGGCATTCGGTATAGTTATTTCGTTATAAATTTGTCATGGACAATTTAGAATATTTTATATGGGGATCGACGATTGCACATTTATTTATTTATTGCGTATGGATGTACACTGCACACAGAACAATTGAAGTTGAATAAAATTACCTAAACAAAATATACAAAAATACTAATAATGATATAACACGTTAACAATAAGGTACCGATTTAACGTAGATAAAACTAATACGTTTTTTCACATTAAGACTAAAAAATCATTATTTTGTTGCAAGAAAATCGTTTACCATTTTGGTATTAAAAAGGACCCTAAACAAATTTAATAAAAAAAAAAAATATTATAAAAATGGTTATCTTTTAAAATAATTCCTCAATTATATTTCAATATTAAATTTAATATTTAATTTTTATAATAAAGACAAATTTTAACAGATGGAATTCCTGAAATTTTAAGCCAAACACACAAGTTTTCTATTTCAATATTTTTTTATAACTAGGAAAAATTTTAACACATGTAATAATTTGAAGTTTATAGTGACTCTGAACCTTCGTTATCGACCATAAAATCTTGGACAGCTGAATTCAAAGCGTCCAGGTCGTCCAAATGAGGTCAGCACATCAAAATTGATTGAAAAAATCCACGATATAGTGATAATTGATCGAAGAGCGAAAGTGCACGAAATTGCTAAGACTGTGGGCATCTCAATTGAACGGGTGCAGAACATTTTAACAATTCATTTGGATATGAGAAAGCTTTCCGTAAGATGGGTGCCGCGATTGCTCACAATCGACAATAAACACACCCGTGTTTCAACTTGGGAAGAACGTTTGGCGATGTTAAAACGCAATCGGAATGATGTTTAGCGTCGCTTCATAACTGTTGACGAAACATGAATTCATCACAGCACACCAGAGACTAAAGAACAGTCCAAACAGTGGTTTTTCCGTGGCGAACCGGGGCCAAAGAAGTCCAAGGCGACTATCGGTCAGCAGAGTCACGGCCACAGAGTTTTGCGATGCACGACGATTACTTTGAAGAGGGCAAAACGATTAATGGAGAGTATTATGTCAACTTACAGGATCGTTTCAACCATGACGTGAAAGAAAAACGTCCGTATTTGGCGAAGAAAAAATTCTCATCAAAAAGCCTGCACACTTGTGTCATCGCCATGGCAAAATACCATAAGTTAAGATACGAATTGCCTCATCATTCACCATATTCGCCCGATTTAGCCCCCAGCGATTATTTCCTATTTCCAAATATCAAAAAATGGCTCGGCGTAAAAAAAATTTAGCTCAAACGATGAGGTGCTGAAATAAACGCCTGTTTTGAAAAGTTGGAGAAATCGTATGTTTTAGATATGATACAAAAGATACAAAAACGTTGAACTAAGTGTATCAAGCTAAAAGAAGACTATGTTGAAAAATAAAATAAATTTTACATATAAAAATGTTTTTTTTTCTTGTCAAGGCCAGGTACTTATCATACAACCCTCGTATGTATATTACCTTTTTTGCCCTTTTTTGGTTTCTGGAACATGTAACAACTATATTATTTTTAGTCTTTGGCAATGTTGTTCTGCTTAAAATTAAAAGTTTCATTCTTTATAATGTATTAAAGTAA
>CM032455.1:68987801-69025301 GCA_019049505.1 Pachyrhynchus sulphureomaculatus
TTGAATATTTAAGACAGTTGATATTGTGGACATTAAAGTCGCCTAGGACGGCAATTTCGGCACTTGGATAGTTAATTTGTAAATGCTCGATGGTGTCTGCTAGAGAAGTGAAAAGTGTTCGAAAATTAGTATCACTTGGTGATCGATACAGGATACAGATGAACCTTGTGGTTTGTTAAGTCGTTATTTTTAACCACATAACATCAAAGTTTGGGGCACCAGAGCTTCTTCTCGTTGACGAGAGAGGTTGCTTCTGACAAAAGACAGATTTCAAAGTTACGCCTAAATCGGAATAGAAGTCGTGCTCAGGATAAAGATAGTTGACCGTGCTGGTCGATGGACTGACCTTGATTTCACATAGAGCGAGTACATGAGGTTTATTTGATTGCAGGTGTTGATGCACTGAATTTATGTTCGAGTTTAAACCTCGTATGTTGCAAAAATCTATCTTAAAATTATGATGTCTGTGTGTCGACGCCCCCGAACTAGCCTCCACCCGGAGATCCGAACGGGGGGCCATTCCACTTCCGGAACTTCTTGTATCCAGGCGCCTCATCATGTTGTTTGGTCCCACAGTAGCTAATGTGGAATTTTCCTGTTCTGTCACATGTTTATGTTTGTCTTCTTCGGTTTTGATCCAGGGAGTGTTATTATTGGGTAGTTTGGGTTCTGACCAGATACTTTTCCAATAATCTGTGAGTTCTTGTTTGTTTGGTGGTTCGGTCACTGCTGTCTGTTTGTTGTGCATAGTTTTTCCGGTAGAACTGTTTTTCGCTTCTTCGGAAGAGCCTGTTGGTGTCCTCGTTTGGTTCTTTGTATCTACGGAGTCTTGCGGCACATACGGATAATTTTTGTTTCAAAGTATCCAGGATTTCTGGCAGTGTTCTGTTGGAAGACCTGGATTTGATCTGTTCTATACTCTGTGTGACTCGTTTGGTCACGTTCCCGTTCATAAACTGGGTAAGGTGTCCTAGATCTCTCCTGATGTTGATTTTGTTTTATATTCTTATTTGCCGTTTGAATTTTGGTTTTGTGTTGTTGGGATTTCTTTGTCGTTGCGGGAGTTTTTGATTAAATACTTCGTCGGTTGCGCCTGGAATTGATGGTGGTGGGTCCAGGCGGCGAGTGGCTCAGTGGTTTCTTTGTCAGGACTTGTGCTTTTATTAAAGCAACGTATGGTGTGTTCCTTGATTTCTGTTGTGTAACTCATGCGTTGCTTTGATTTTCTCGCCTTGGTGGGTGTCGGCTTACTCGCCGGCACAACACTTTTGACAGGTCCATTTTCAGTTGCCCGGTCTTCATCGTTTTGGTCGAGCTGCCATTTCCCGCGACGTCCTCGACCGTTACGTCGCTCGCCCGATGCTTCTTTTATTGGTCTACTGTTGTTTGGGATGTTTTTGCTGTCAGAAGCTCAAAGTGTCCCGACAGTGGGTTGCCTGTTAGTAGAAAGTAAATAGTTTCGGTATGTTTTCTTGTGCTTATTATTGTTGGTCTGTTAAGTTTTTTTAAAGTAATTTTTGTATCTCTTGTTCTTCGTTGTTTTAAGAAGATATGAAAGTTGCTATTCTGGGATTCCGAGAGGGCAAGTATCTCTAGGCTCGTTCCATAGGTGCCATTTTTCCTCAAATAGTTATAGTAGTTATTGAAGTCTTTCATATCGTCGTCCCCAATTAACGAAAATGTGTGAAGTTCCGACCAGTTTTGTTGTATATATCTTAGAGCAACCTCTCGGAGTCTTTCATGATGGCAATTTCCATCACCTACAATGTCGGATCTGGTAAAACTATCGGGAGTAGTTTCGGGCTGAGGCGATTGGTTGGATCGTTTGTCGTTGTTGTTGTTGTGGTGGTGCTGTAGCTGTTTGTACGACAGGGGTCCGCCTCCTCAACGCCCTGCCTTTATCACTATTATAATTATTAATATTTGACATAGTGTTCCCACGAGTATCCTAGGAAAGAATGGTCGACTGCGTCAGAGCCTGGATGCCACAGCAAGGCTACTTACTCCCGGAGGGCGCTCGGCATATATATATATATATATATATATATATATATATATATATATATATATATATATATATATATATATATATTATATATATAGACCAATAAAAGAAGCATCGGGCGAGCGACGTAACGGTCGAGGACGTCGCGGGAAATGGCAGCTCGACCAAAACGATGAAGACCGGGCAACTGAAAATGGACCTGTCAAAAGTGTTGTGCCGGCGAGTAAGCCGACACCCACCAAGGCGAGAAAATCAAAGCAACGCATGAGTTTACACAACAGAAATCAAGGAACACACCATACGTTGCTTTAATAAAAGCACAAGTCCTGACAAAGAAACCACTGAGCCACTCGCCGCCTGGACCCACCACCATCAATTCCAGGCGCAACCGACGAAGTATTTAATCAAAAACTCCCGCAACGACAAAGAAATCCCAACAACACAAAACCAAAATTCAAACGGCAAATAAGAATATAAAACAAAATCAACAACATCAGGAGAGATCTAGGACACCTTACCCAGTTTATGAACGGGAACGTGACCAAACGAGTCACACAGAGTATAGAAAAGATCAAATCCAGGTCTTCCAACAGAACACTGCCAGAAATCCTGGATACTTTGAAACAAAAATTATCCGTATGTGCCGCAAGACTCCGTAGATACAAAGAACCAAACGAGGACACCAACAAGCTCTTCCGAAGAAGCGAAAAACAGTTCTACCGGAAAACTATGCACAACAAACAGACAGCAGTGACCGAACCACCAAACAAACAAGAACTCACAGATTATTGGAAAAGTATCTGGTCAGAACCCAAACTACCCAATAATAACACTCCCTGGATCAAAACCGAAGAAGACAAACATAAACATGTGACAGAACAGGAAAATTCCACATTAGCTACTGTGGGACCAAACAACATGATGAGGCGCCTGGATACAAGAAGTTCCGGAAGTGGAATGGCCTCGCCCGATCGACCCCCGTTCGGATCTCCGGGTGGAGGCTAGTTCGGGGGCGTCGACACACAGACATCATAATTTTAAGATAGATTTTTGCAACATACGAGGTTTAAACTCGAACATAAATTCAGCGCATCAACACCTGCAATCAAATAAACCTCATGTACTCGCTCTATGTGAAATCAAGGTCAGTCCATCGACCAGCACGGTCAACTATCTTTATCCTGAGCACGACTTCTATTCCCGATTTAGGCGTAACTTTGAAATCTGTCTTTTTGTCAGAAGCAACCTCTCTCGTCAACGAGAAGAAAAAACTCTGGTGCCCCAAACTTTGATGTTATGTGGTTAAAAATAACGACTTAACAAAACCACAAGGTTCATCTGTATCCTGTATCGATCACCAAGTGATACTAATTTTCGAACACTTTTCACTTCTCTAGCAGACACCATCGAGCATTTACAAATTAACTATCCAAGTGCCGAAATTGCCGTCCTAGGCGACTTTAATGTCCACAATATCAACTGTCTTAAATATTCAAATACTACCGACGAACAAGGTCGTGAAGCTGAATCATTCTCAATCAGTTGTGGCTTAACTCAGCTTATTGACGAACCAACACGGATCCTGATCGAGACGGGGAGTTCGCCAGTCTTCTTGATCTGTTTTTAACCACGAACACGGTCACCGTAAATCCGCCGTTAGGTTCTTCCGACCATAAACTGCTTTCGATGTCGAGTATCCTGCCAATCAGTGACAGAAAGGCGCCTGGGCCGCGCAAGATTTGGCACTACAAATCTGCTAAATGGGAAGATCTCATGGAATACTTTCGAACTTTCCCTTCGATGGACGTTTGTTTTCGATCCGATAACCCATCTGATTGCGCCAGGGAGGTCTCGGATGTTATTTTGGCTGGTATGGAAGCTTACATCCCTTTTTCGAATAAATGCTCTTCGAATGGCAAGCCTTGGTTTGACCGAAAATGCAAAGAAGCTGTTGCTTCTAAACATATTGCCTACCGACAATGGCGTGAACACCATAAATCGTAACACCTTTGTTCGTGCCCGGAACACATGCAAGGGAATTATCGACGAAACCAAGGAGGCACACAATCAACGAATTAGAAACAAACTTCTCGCTTGTCCCAACAGTTCCAGGTCCTTTTAAAATACCACCTACTATTCCCATATTGCAGTCAAGGATGCCCGATGTTGTCTTCAGATAGCGCATCATAAAGCGTATTTTAATGAAGCTAGACACCAAGAAGGCTTCTGGCGCTGACGGAATACCAGCCATAGTTCCCAAAAACTGTGCGAGGGAACTAACACCCGTCTTCTGTAGACTTTTTAACCTATCCTAGAGAAAGGGAATATTTCCGCCCTGCTGGAAATGTGCCACGGTTCAGCCGATACCTAAAAAAGGCAAGAAGACCAAATAACTACCGACCAGTCGCACTGCTTTCAATAATATCGAAAGTCATGGAAATGGTTATCGATGAGCATCTTCTAAAATATCTTGAACGATTCAATATTATTACTACTTACTCCCGGAGGGCGCTCGGCATATATATATATATATATATATATATATATATATATATATATATATATATATATATATATATATATATATATTAGGGTGACCGCAAAAAATCGATGTCGGAATTTTGTTCGTCTGGACCCCACAAAACGATTCCCCTTTCCAGATATTGAGATAGCCGAAATTTGAGCTCGATTAAACGACGTTAACCCGTGCCGCTCGTCGCTCAAAGTTTGAAAAAATCCAAATTTTTGGCCAAAAAGCTGACATATGGAGCCATAACTCCAGAACGGTAAATAATAGAAACACGCTTAATATCTCAAAAGAAAGCTAATGTTGTTCTTCAAAATTTATATTCTATACATAATTGTTATTTTAAGTCAAACCGAGTTACAACAGCCTTTAGCCCCAAAAACGTGACCTGGTACCAGTAGGAGCCAGTTTGGGAGTATTCTAAGAGTTTTACGGGTTTTTACATAATGTGTCTCGGAATTAACATTTTTTTGTTAAAAAGTATTTTGGAACTCAATTTTCAAACATAAAGAGCCTTTTGTTCAAATTTAATCTTTTATTATATGGGGATTACCTGACTAGTTTACCAAAGAAAGACCCGTTTGACAGGTAAAAAGGAGGGTGAATCTAATTTCTATTTTAGGGATGGTGATTTTACTTCAGCGTACAACCGACCTTTTATTTATTCAGTTTAGTTTCTAAAGTGCCTTTGAGCTGGTTAGATCGAACAATTATCTAGTGAAGATATTTTAAGACACTGAAGAGGACAGCATTTACCAGGAACTTGAGAGGGAATGGACATCCCTGAAGAAGCTGCAGAAGATCCAGGACCATCTGAGAGCAAGAGGATGAAAGTTTCATTTGCAAGGGGCGTTAAAGAGATTTTAAACATGAAATTGTCCATTTTATTAGATCGATGTAAGGTATCGGACAGAAATGCCACGAGGATTTTAATAGCTACTCTAGAAGCACTAAACCTTGACCCTCTTGAGTACAAAGTCTCGAAAACTTTATTACATGATAGAAGGCAAATGTTCAGAGAACAATATAATAAAAAAAATTTTGATAAAGTAAACATTCCTGAAAAAGAGCCCGTGGTTGTCCATTGGGACGGTAAACTTTTACCGGGTGTTTTAAAAAATGAACAATGTGAGCGAATAGCTATAACTATTTCATATGGCGAAAAGGAACAGCTGTTGGGAGTTCCTGTAACAGCAAACAGCTCTGGAGAGGAGCAAGCCGTAGCCGTATATGAATGCCTACATGAATGGGGTCTTCTCAACACCGTCAAGGCGATGTGCTTCGACACTACAGCATCCAACACGGGAAGACTCAAAGGAGCATGCGTCATATTGGAGTAAATGTTAGGAAGAGAATTGTTATACCTAGCTTGCCGTCACCATATCTTGGAAATTCTGTTAAGAGGCGTATTCGACACAAAAATGGGATCAACCACTGGACCTCATCCAGACATTTTCAAGAGATTCCTCACTGCGTGGCCCAAGATAGACAAAGGAAAATACGACACAGGTATCAGTGATAATCTAATACAAAAGCAGCTAACTCCAGAAGTAATTGCAAATGTTACTGCTGAATTCGAGACCAAATTAACTGAGAGCCACCCCAGAGATGACTACAAGGAGCTATTGCAGTTGGTTCTCGTATTTGTTGGATCATTAGACGGCAATGTTGTGGGTTTTAGAACTCCAGGAGCCATTCATCACGCTAGGTGGATGGTAAAGGCTATTAACTGCTTCAAAATGTTCATTTTTCGTCGTCAATTTAAGATGTCTAAAGAAGAAGAAAGTTCTGTGCGTGCCATTTCTGTTTTCCTAGTTAAAATTTATTGTAAAGCTTGGTTCAATGCTCCAAAAGCTCATCTTGCACCAAAGCAAGATCTAGGTATTTTGCATAGTCTGTTAGACTATAAAGAATGTGACAACGACATTGCAGAAATAGCCCTGACCAAATTTTCGAACCATTTTTGGTATTTGAATGCAAAGTTGGTGGGATTATCGTTTTTTGATCCCACCATTACAGACGATGAAATGTTGTTAATGGCTAATAAATTGCTCAGTAGCACAGATGAACCATCACAGCACGCTAGGGTTGTAAATCCAAAAGTTAGGAAAGAAAACTTAAAAGAGGTAGTTGATGGAGGATTGGTAAATTTACTTACCAAAGAAACGTTTACATTCTTTGACCAATTTAATATAAAAACAGATTTCCTAAGACAACATCCAAACACCTGGCCTCAAAATAATGACTTCCAAGAAGGATTGAAAATTGTCAAAACATTAAAAGTAGTTAATGATATGGTTGAGCGTGGTGTTAAATTAATAACCGACTTTAACGACCTTCTGACAAAAGATGAAGACCAAAAGCAATATGTCCTGCAAGTTGTAAGTAAATGCCGAGCATTATATCCTGACGTTTCAAAAACTACTTTAACAAAAGCTCTAGAATAGATTAGATAACTATGTAAAATTATCAACTCATGTAGGTACTACGCCTGTATCTTTTCTGTGTCTATTTTGTATGTATTATATACCTAATTTTTATATTTTAAAATAAAAAATGTCATTAGACTTATCAGTATTACTTATTTTTTTTATTATATTTTCTACTTTAAACTCAAAAATATACCAAAAAAAAGCAAAATTTATCACTTAATAACAAAATATACGAAGTATGCTCCTAGTGGTACCAGGTCACGTTTTTGGGGCTAAAGGCTGTTGTAACACGGTTTGATTTAAAATAACAACAATAATGTATAGAATATAAATTTTGAAGAACAACATTAGCTTTCTTTTGAGATATTAAGCGTGTTTCTATTATTTACCGTTCTGGAGTTATGGCTCCATATGACAGCTTTTTGGCCAAAAATTTGTATTTTTTCAAACTTTGAGCGACGAGCGGCACGGGTTAATGTCGTTTAATCGAGCTCAAATTTCGGCTATCTCAATATCTGGAAAGGGGAATCGTTTTGTGGGGTCCAGACGAACAAGATTCCGACATTTTTTTTCCCCTTTATGAGATCCGGTCACTCTAATATATATATATATATATATATATATATATATATATATATATATATATATATATATATATATATATATATACACAATATGTATATATATATATATATATATATATATATATATATATATATATATATATATA
Organism: Pachyrhynchus sulphureomaculatus; assembly: GCA_019049505.1. Classification (NCBI taxonomy): domain Eukaryota; kingdom Metazoa; phylum Arthropoda; class Insecta; order Coleoptera; family Curculionidae; genus Pachyrhynchus; species Pachyrhynchus sulphureomaculatus. The sequence goes on from CM032455.1 coordinate 68,995,496, forward strand.
TATATATATATATATATATATATATATATATATATATATATATATATATATATATATATATAAAATATGTATATATATATATATATATATATATATATATATATATATATGTATATATATATATATATATATATATATATATATATATATATATAAAATATATATATATATATATATATATATATATATATATATATATATGTATATATATATAATATATATATGTATATATATATATATATATATATATATATATATATATATATATATATATATATTGTAACGTCGTGAAATGTGTGATTTTGACGTGTGAAACTGTCCTCAGTTTGAGGCATCTTTTTTTTTTTTTTGTACCCTGTGAGAAGTTGTTTGTCCCACGCTTGAGCGCAATTTTGTACCGTTTGAATATTGGATGCCCCAAGCTTGAGTGCAATTTTCTTGCAGCCCCGCTTTAATTTCTGATAATGAATCGAGTGAATCCTGATTTTAAAAGAACTAAAGAAATTAAACACACACTAGCTCAGTTTTCTTTGGTAGAGAGATATGGGTAAGAGATAATTTTTGTACGTCTTTTTGGAATTATTTTCTATTTTTAAAGAAACCTCAGCTGTACGACTTTTTGGGCACCATTCATTTTAAAATAGAAAGGATCTAACTTCAGCTAAAAAAATGAAAAAATACTGAAAGGGTTGTACTGTTGGTAAATAAAAAAATCAGTTTGGTACAGCCGTTCTTATCCTGAAAAGTAAGATAGGTATTCAGTGAGACACTAGCTTTAATCAACAAAAAGAAAATTTATTCAAGTTTTTAAAAATAAAAAGTTCTAACCTTTGCAGTTTTACAGGATTACTAAAAAAATTTTAGCCTAACTGGTAGTTATGACATTTAAATTCTAAACTCTGACTACTCCCGAAGACGAAAAATAGGGCTTTTCACTTCACTTTTTAGTCAGTTCATATTGCTGTTAAGGCACTACTCAGGGATAAGTCTATGGAAGGATGTTTTGGTAACTTACTGTTTTTATTTCGGCTTCGATGGAACACGACCGATTTCACACTTTTCTAGTAAACACTTAGAGAGCCCACTACGGCTTTTCGTTAAAAAACTTGTGCATTATTTAGCTCTCATGATTGTTGTTATGAGCCTTTACTGCAGCTCAGTCGAAGGAAGCTCTTTGGCGGCTCCGATGAAAATTCGCCTGGCTGCGGCTTGATGGTACTCAGCCTCGACCGTAGTCCCTCGGACCCTTAAATAAGTCGTCGGCCTTCTCTCGGTCATATCGCGACGCCGGAACCAAAAATCCGGATACACATTTTCAACCAATCCCGGCGTGCCGGTAGATTCGGTCAGAAACCCGCACAGCACACTAATATACCGAACGGCTTGGAATCTCTTATTAATATACCGTTCGATACAAAAATGAAAATAAGTACAATTTGAAGTGAAAAATCAGTAACATTACATGGTCTTAAAATCTAGGAAAAAATGAATGTTACAATATATATATATATATATATATATATATATATATATATATATATATATATATATATATATATATATATATATATATAATAAAGCTTTGTATATTATTTTATTTTTGAGTCCTACTAAAAATTCTAGATATTATTTGTCTAAAATACCATATGTCTAAATTGAACTGTTGGAATTATTGATTAAGTTGGGAATGTGGAATCTTTGGCACAATGATACTACTCAGTATATATCACCACTACACCAAACACTTTATTTTTGCACTCGACGCGCGTTTCGCTAACCATGTTAGCTTCATCAGGAGCGATGTTAGTCAGTCAATCATCGCTCCTGATGAAGCTAACATGCTTAGCGAAACGCGCGTCGAGTGCAAAAAATAAAGTGTTTGATGTAGTGGTGATATATACTGAGTAGTGGAATTATTGATATTTGAAATTAAGGAGATCAAATTATTATTATTTTTTTAAAAACTGGCTCGTGTCAAACATTTACAATCAGGTAACGAATTAACGCGTCAAAAAATGATTTATTGACGAAAACGTTTATTGTTGTCATTCTCAAAGACCACAAAAGATAAACATGTGGGCAGGGATTTGTTGACGTCATATCATTGGTCGTTATCGTTATCGATGACAGTCTTACAAGACAGCGGTATTTACAATTACTCCAAGAGCAAGTTATTCCAACTTGTGCAGGTCTTTTTCTCGATGAAAATAACTAACAGGAATCTGTGGTATCAACAAGACGGTGCACCTCCTCACTGTGAAATCAATGTTCGTAGATATTTGGATGCGATTTTTCCTAATCGACCTTACGTCACTCGTTTTTTTTTTTGAAAACCAAAGTTTACCGAAGTCGACCTGAAACTGTAGAAGATTTACAACAAAGAATTCAATAGGAAGTAGCACAGATCACTCCGGATTCCCTGCAAAACTCTGTTCAGCCTGTTTATGACAGATTGGGTTATTACCTCGCTGTTAACAGTAGACATTTTTAAGCAATTGTTACTTTAAAAATAAACCTGTAGTATTTATTAATAGTTTTTTGTCTTTTTTTTATTTTAAATTTCAAATGACAATAATTCCAAAACATTTTTTTGATACACTGATTAATAAACGCTGTGGAATCATTATTCCATACATGTGGGGCACCCTGTATATGTATATATATATATATATATATATATATATATATATATATATATATATATATATATATATACACGAGGGCACCTTTTAAGTTTTACAAACGATCATTAGATCGTGCTATTGAGATGTGACATTACCATTATTGTAAAATTTGACATTTGTTATTGGCAGCAGTGGCAGCTCAGAAATTGGCCGAGTAGTTTATTTACAGTTGTGTGAACAAATGGGAATGTCACGTGAAGGTTTTCGTTAGATGATTTTTACGATTTTACTAAAAGCCCCAACAACAATGCCTCGAATCTCTTCGTTCGTTGGTAATGAATTACCATGAGAAAAGACTGTTTACAATTGGAGAATTTCGTCATAGTCGTGATTCCGTCAGCGATAAATTTCGTGAAGGTCGATCAAAGTCGGTTGTTGTTCCAAAAAATATCGATGATGTGCTCAACATGATTGAAGAGAATCGGAATGTGACTTACCGTGAGGTAGAGGCATCCTTAGGCATATCGAAGACTGCAGTACATTCGGTTTTACATAAAAATTTAGCTGTGGAAAAGATCTGTTCCCGATGGATTCCACATAATTTGACCGAAACTCAAAAACCGGCCCGTGTTAATTGATGTAAGGAAATGCTCAAAAAATTCGAACAAGGACATGCAAAATTCATATACAACATCGTAATACTAGACGAAACTTGGATATTTTCGTACGAGCCGGAAACTAAGCAACAATCAATTGTTTAGGTGCTCCAATATGGAACGAATCCAACAAAAGTAGTTCCTTCGCGAAGCACTTCCAAGAAAATGATCGCTTGTTTCTTTGATTATACTGGACAGGTTGCAACCATTGCTTTAGAGGATCGAAGAACAGTTTTATAACAATTTGTTTGCCAGGAGTCATCGATGAAATCAGGAAAAACAACCGAAAATATCGCATCATTCTTCATCATGACAATGCCATCTCTCACAGCATGTCAAACAATTGATTATTTGACGAAGAAAAACATCGAATTAATGTCTCATTGCTGTAATCACCTGATTTATCGCCTAACAACTCTTTTTTATTTCCGAATGCCCAAAAAAAAATGTGTGGACGGCGATTTTCATCCTCAAAAAGCTGTTGAATCCTTCCAAAACCATGTTTTTGAGGTACCAACTTCAGAGTGGAAAAAAGAATTAGTTCGAGCGCATGCAAAAGTGTATAAATCTAAGGCACATATTTCTTGAGAAACAATAAAACGATTTGCACCAACAATTTTTTTCGTTCATTGTTTTTGTAAAAACTTAAAAAGTAGCCCTTATATATATATATATATATATATATATATATATATATATATATATATATATATATATATATATATACATATATATACATATACACATACACATACATATACACATACATATACATATACATATACATATACATATACATATACATATACATATACATATCTATATATAAGTAAAGATCAATGTTATTACAGATTTTTTTAAAGATGTGTATGTAAATTTGTAGAAAGCGTAAAATATAGGAGCAAGTGTGATAAATTGTGGCATTTGGTATAGTTATTTCGTTATAAATTTGTCATGGACAATTTAGAATATTTTATATGGGAATCGACGATTGCACATTTATTTATTTATTGCGTATGGATGTACACTGCACACAGAACAATTGAAGTTGAATAAAATTACCTAAACAAAATATACAAAAATACTAATAATGATATAACACGTTAACAATAAGGTACCGATTTAACGTAGCTAAAACTAATACGTTTTTTCACATTAAGACTAAAAAAATCATTATTTTGTTGCAAGAAAATCGTTTACCATTTTGGCATTAAAAAGGACCCTAAACAAATTTAATAAAAAAAAAAATATTATAAAAATGGTTATCTTTTAAAATAATTCCTCAATTATATTTCAATATTAAATTTAATATTTAATTTTTATAATAAAGACAAATTTTAACAGATGGAATTCCCTGAAATTTTAAGCCAAACACACAAGTTTTCTATTTCAATATTTTTTTATAACTAGGAAAAATTTTAACACATGTAATAATTTGAAGTTTATAGTGACTCTGAACCTTCGTTATCGACCATAAAATCTTGGACAGCTGAATTCAAAGCGTCCAGGTCGTCCAAATGAGGTCAGCACATCAAAATTGATTGAAAAAATCCACGATATAGTGATAATTGATCGAAGAGCGAAAGTGCACGAAATTGCTAAGACTGTGGGCATCTCAATTGAACGGGTGCAGAACATTTTAACAATTCATTTGGATATGAGAAAGCTTTCCGTAAGATGGGTGCCGCGATTGCTCACAATCGACAATAAACACGCCCGTGTTTCAACTTGGGAGGAACGTTTGGCGATGTTAAAACGCAATCGGAATGATGTTTAGCGTCGTTTCATAACTGTTGACGAAACATGAATTCATCACAGCACACCAGAGACTAAAGAACAGTCCCAACAGTGGTTTTTCCGTGGCGAACCGGGGCCAAAGAAGTCCAAGGCGACTATCGGTCAGCAGAGTCACGGCCACAGAGTTTTGCGATGCACGACGATTACTTTGAAGAGGGCAAAACGATTAATGGAGAGTATTATGTCAACTTACAGGATCGTTTCAACCATGACGTGAAAGAAAAACGTCCGTATTTGGCGAAGAAAAAATTCTCATCAAAAAGCCTGCACACTTGTGTCATCGCCATGGCAAAATACCATGAGTTAAGATACGAATTGCCTCATCATTCACCATATTCGCCCGATTTAGCCCCCAGCGATTATTTCCTATTTCCAAATATCAAAAAATGGCTCGGCGTAAAAAAATTTAGCTCAAACGATGAGGTGCTGAAATAAACGCCTGTTTTGAAAAGTTGGAGAAATCGTATGTTTTAGATATGATACAAAAAATACAAAAACGTTGAACTAAGTGTATCAAGCTAAAAGAAGACTATGTTGAAAAATAAAATAAATTTTACATATAAAAATGTTTTTTTCTTGTCAAGGCCAGGTACTTATCATACAACCCTCGTATGTATATTACCTTTTTTGCCCTTTTTTGGTTTCTGGAACATGTAACAACTATATTATTTTTAGTCTTTGGCAATGTTGTTCTGCTTAAAATTAAAAGTTTCATTCTTTATAATGTATTAAAGTAAAACAGTTTTCAGTTTAAAAAATGATCTGACGCCATAGAAACAAACCATGTTTGAAGTACAGTGCTTTATAAACAATAATTTACCTAAGAAAATAATATACACTAACCATCCAAAACTGAAATGTTTGCACATACACCAATAATAATTAAATTTTTAAATACTGGTTTCTTAATACAATATTAAATTACCATTTCAATAAACAAAACTTTCTGGTATCGCTTTTACACGTTTTCCTTAACATTCGCGAGGACGAACTGATTTACATTCCACAATACACTTCGCGACGCTCTGCATCATATCTAACACGTTGCCTATCGGTGGCTCCACACATTTTGTTCATATATTGGCGAATGCAATTTGAATTAAAAAAACTACGCACTGTAAAGAACAAAAATTTTCTTCAAAGTTTAATCTTTTTATAAGAAATATTTCCAACAATACTTATAAAAAAATATATTTCCTCGCAAAGATCTTAGGTATTTTGCTGGATAACCCGATTGCCTAAGGAAAGTATTTTAGATCAAAAATTATAGAACTGGAGAAAAGATGGCTATATTGGCCTAATTTTAAAATATCCGAATTGAAAAAAGAATAATTCGAATCGAAGGAATTACCCGTTTCAATATAATAAACCATTTTTATAATACCCTATATATATTATATATATATATATATATATATATATATATATATATATATATATATATATAAGGGTCATTCTTTTACAAACCGTACACCTATTTTGACTTCACATTTTTGATTTGCTTGAAATTTTTTTTTGGCTTATATACATGAAATTAGTCGACACATATATCGAGATTTTTTTCCGGCGGCACATTAAAAAAGCAATATCTCCGGTTCTATTTATCTTATATATCGTTTTATTCTAAAAAACATATTTTTTGAAAAGTGGGGTCTCCATTAGATCGGAAAATATTAAATAATTTCAAGCTCGCGTCACGCGGTGCGCGCTTAAAGTTCTAACGAAGTCTCGTTTACGTTCGCGCGTATTTCTTGCTTTTGAAAGGTCATCCTTTTATATCAGTACTTCTATATAAAAATTATATATACATTATCCAAAAAACGAAAGAAGTAGAAAGTGATCCTTATTATTAGACTAAGTGTTCAAATGCACACTCATCGAAAACTTAAAAACGAATTATTGAATACTTTAACAGAGACAAACTCAGCTGAAATAAAAATTTTAAAAATTACATAGTTTTCTGTGCAATACAAAAACAAAAAAAAAATATCAATCTCACCCATGATTTGAAAGATTTTGATTTAGCTACAGTGTGGTACTTTTTTCCAACATCATGACAATGGTACGTGTGATAGCTTGGGTGGAACTTTGAATAGGTTGGCTGTAGAACTAGCCTTCAAAGAGTTATTTGAATGGGCAACTGAGTCTCTTCGTAACATGTCATTGAAATTTGTAGAGAATAAAGAATATATTGAAGAAGCAGAAAGATTAGAGGCAAGATTTAAAATTGCTCTAACTATAAAATGGACGGATCATTACATGATACCAATCACGAAAAAAAAAAGCAATAGCGAAAATCATTTTTCTTTGCAGGAACATTCAACTGAAGTTGCAGTTATGAAATAATTACTTACTTTGTAACATATCGTCGAAAATTATATTATATGTATTATTATATCATATCCTTGCAAACAAATGTGCTTATGACAATATTTTATAGTGTCTTGATTTAAACACTCCGTGTTTTTATTATAAAAAAAAATCGTAATATTCGATTTCAGCTGAGTTTGTCTCTTTTCCAGTATTCAATAATTACGTTTCTAAGTTTTCGATGAGTATGCATTTGAACATTTAGTCTAATAATAAGGAACACTTTCTACTTGTTCGTTTTTTGAATAACGTATATATAATTTTCAAATAAAAGTACTGATATAATAGGATGACCTTTCAAAAGCAAGAAATCGGCGCAAACGTGAAAGAGACTCCGTTAGAACTCTATGCCCGCAGCTCGCGCCGCGTGACACTTGCTCGAAATTAATTAATATTTTCTGACCTAATAGAGACTATGGGTTTTTTAGATTCAAACATAGCGAATATAATGGTATTTCTTTTGATTTTGTGAGTTGTGGAGGCAAGCATAAAAAAAATATTTAAAAAATTCCATTGTTATTATTTCTTATAAATAAACAACAAAAAAAAATGAAAGGAAAGATAATAAATTTCAGACCAATATTAGACAGGATGTGTTACATAAGATTAAAGAGCAACAAAAAGAATATAAGCATTATAAATGTTCATGCACCAACAGAAGAGAAAAAGGAAGAAGGAAAAGATATCTTTTATGAACTCATGGCAGAGGAATATGGAAAGATGCCGAGGTATGACATAAATTGCTCTAACTATATACTCATGGGAGACTGCAATGCAAAAATAGGCAAGGGAAGCACGTATAAGGTAATAGCGGGGCAAAACAGTAAACACGAAGAAACTAATGAGAACGGCATAAGACTAATAAGTTTTGCCATGGAACATGGACTAATAATAAAAAGTACACAATTGCAGAAAAAAGAAATTTATAAGGGCACATGGACTTCCCCTGACGAAAAAATGATTAATCAGATTGATCATGTGTTGATCGAACAAAAACACCAAAGGCTCATCACGAACGTCATAAGCATGAGATAGGCGGACTGTGAGTCAGACCATTTCCTGGTGAGAGTAGAGTGTGTGGGAAGTTTAGATACAAGGAAACGGAAAATGGCAAGGAATACAAGCACGCGAAAGTATAATGTAGACCAGATAAAAAACGAAGAGGTCAGAAGAAAATATAGAGAAAAAATGAATGCGGAATTGCAGTGCGTTGCACGTGATACAGGAATTGATTCCAGATAGGAATAGAGAGAGTCAGTAAAGAAAACATTGGGAACCAGACCGAAAAGACAGAAAGGAAAGAATGGTTCAATAAAGAATGCAAAGACCTGATGGAGTGGAAGAATTTCTTTGAACAGTTGCTAAACGGAATTAGTAACGAAGCGAACCAGGCAATGGCGCAAGAGGAAATACACATAGAACAACCAACAAAACAAGAAATAATAGACAGTATCCAAGAATTAAAGAATAACAAAAGCCCGGGGTCAAACGAGATACGTGCTGAAATTCTAAAAGCAGGTGGCGAACTGCACAAAAAGATATATGAACTGGTGGAAACAATATGGGAAACGGAACAAATGCCAACAGAGTGGTCGGCGGCACGAATATGTCCAATTGTCAAAAGAGGCAACGAATTTATAGGAGCATTACGCTTTTAGATACATGCTTTAAGGCCTTCAACAAAATCCTGAGGAAAAGAATGGAGGAACATACAGAAAGGATAGTGGGGGAATATCAAGCCGGTTTCCGCAGGAATAGGTCAACAACAGTTCAAGTTTTTACTTTAAAAGATATCCAGACTAGTTATTACGAGTACAGCCTGACGTTGTATGTCCTGTTTATAGATTTTAGACAGGCATATAGCAGAATAAACAGAAGAAAAATGTATCAAGCAACGTTTCAGCTGGGCGTCCCAGAAAAACTGATAAGACTGACGGAAATGACACTGAAAGAAACGAAGAATGAAGTGATGTGGCGGGGACAACGATCGGAGAGTTTTCAGGTCAAAAATGGCTTAAGGCAGGGCGACCCCTTGTCGACGACGCTATGTAATTTAGTTATGGAGGCAAAGACGGAAAGAGGAAAACAATTTTTAGAAATAACCACCAATGCCTGGCTTATGCGGACGACCTAACGCTACTGGCGAAAACAAAAAATGAACTCAAGAGAATTATGGAAAAATTAAGAGGGTGAAGCAAGAAAATATGGATTAGTAATCAATGAGAAGAAGACAAAGTATATGATTATGGGGATGAGCAGAGGGGAAGATAAGAAAACCTGAAGAGTGGGAGTGTTAAAAATTACGAATTCCAAAAAGTAGAAGAATTTACATACCTGGGGGTAGTACTGGAGAAGAATGGACATGAGGGTAGCGAGAATAGCGAAAGGGCACCAAAAATTTGGGAGCTTGAGAATGTTAATGAAAAACAAACACCTATCTAGGAAGACCAAAATGCGAATATATCAAACTATAATAAGGCCAACGGTGACGTATGCTTGTGATACCTGGGTGCTTAACAAAAAAGAAGAAGAGCAACTGGAAACATGGAAACGAAAAATGCTGAGATTATCCTGGGAGGAACAAGGACGGAAGAAGGATGGAGAAGAAGAACGAACCTGAAGGTTTATGCACTCTATAAGGAACCAAGAATAACAACATATGTGAAGGCACAACGTCTAAGATGGCTGGGACATATACAGCGCATGCCGAGAGAAAGAATGCCGAAGATGGTACTACATAGAAAGCTTATCGAAAGAAGACGGAGGGGAACACCGAGAACGAGATGGTTGGAGACGGTGGAGAAGGATCTTAGGAGTATGGGTATCGGCGAGTGGAAAAGGGAGGCACGGGAGAGAGCCCGGTGGAGAGTAGTTGTGAGCAATTTTGAACATTATTGTTCAAGGCCTGTAGTGCTGTTTAATAATAATAATAAAAACAATTAAAACATTCCACGATTACACTTTGCGGAAGCCAAGATAAAGCGCAATACAATTGAGGAAGAACGAAGTCTATACAATAAAAAGAACTGGAGATATTGCTTTTTTAATGTGCCACCAATTAGTGGACTATGATAATTTAGAACATCTATATTTTGCAAATATATATTTGGAAAAGAAAATCCCGATACATGTGTCGACTAATTTCACGTATAAAAAACCACACAAATTTGAAGACTATATATATATATATATATATATATATATATATATATATATATATATATATATATATATATATATATATATATATATATATATATATATATATATATATATATATATATGTATATATATATATATATATATATATATATATATATATATATATATATATATATATATATATATTATATATATATATATATATATATATATATATATATATATATATATGTATATATATTATATTATTATATTATATATTTTAGATGGATGAAGATGATGATTCTGAAGATATTTCAGCATACTCCGGTACACTAGCTCCAAGATATCAATGCGAGGAAGGTGAGTGTTCAGTAGAATCTTGCCTAAATCAGTTTACCGAATGCGAACTAATGATGGGATCCAATAAAGTTAGCTGTGATTTATGCACAAAGCGCCATGGTGGTACTTCAAAGAAGACTGTCTATACTGATGCTTCTAAACAATTGCTCATTTACAATCCACCTGCAGTTCTGATACTACATTTAAAACGATTTCAGGTCAGTATTAAAATTGTTTAAGGTTTGTTTATATAAGTTATAATATTTGATTATTTTTATCGTTTTGAAATTTATACAGAATAAAATTTCAGAACAACCTTTATCACAGGAAGGTATATGCAAAAATTTTTAATAGATTAGTTTTTTCTTTAATAATTCATCATAGAAATCTTGATTAGTTACAGCTCTAATATTTAACGTGGTGTTTTTTTTTAAATGTTGTGTTTTAAAAAAGACGTTCATGCAGTTTTCTTTGTTTTAAAATTATCCGGTGGCAATCAAATTCATACATTTTTTTTTTGTATATTCTAATTAGAAAATGAAACAAAAATTAACCCCTTCCTTCTTGTGTGTAATAAATTCAAATCATGGATGTGCTTGAAAACCTATTTTCAGTCCTTATGGCCAAATTATAATAAATAGAAACACTTTAAGTATACATACATATATATATATATATATATATATATATATATATATATATATATATATATATATATAAATCTTTTGTTTTAATCTTGGGCATGAGGTTCTTTTAAGTAAAATACTTGAGTTTTTGTTTTTTTAAGAAGTTATTTTTAGTTAACTTTTCGGTCTATAGTTTTGGGCATTCTCAAAATTTGTTTTTCTTTGGTATTGTTGTAAACCAACGATGAGAACTCTGAGTTCTCATTGTTGGCCGTAGACCGAGATGTATTGATCTGGTTTACTTATTTTCGAGAAATGAGAGAAATTTGAGAATTCCCATAACTATAGGGCGAAAGGTCAATTAAAAATAACTTCGTAAAGAAACAAAAACTCAAGTGTTTTACTCAAAGGAGCCTCGTGCCCTAGATTAAAATTAAAGATTTATATACATAAAGGTCCCAGAAATCAATTATCCTATATATATATATATATATATATATATATATATATATATATATATATATATATAGAGAGAGAGAGAGAGAGAGAGAGAGAGAGCAGAAGAACTATGTAGTTTTCATATCAAAAATATAAAAAAAAGTTTTTAACTTTTTAGTAAAAAAAATAATTGTTGGGAGAATGAATAAGCTACATTAATTAAAAGTTTCATGTTGTTATAAAAGCAGTCACACTTAAGCATGACAATACTGCAACAGTCCAGGTTATTATCAAAATTGGCCTAAATTGGCTAGAACCATTGCTAAAAAAACATAAATTTTCTGGTGGACTTTCTCGTTAATTATAGCGAAGCGCTAATTGTCACTATTTTCCACATTTCCTCTAAACCAGTGGAATTCTGCACGCGTCCTATTCATCTAAAGATGTTAGGAGCCGATAGAGCTATTACGACAAAGTGCGTAGAAACGACGCGAAATTCAGTTCTTCACTAACAACTAAATGCCACATAATTACGCTGTTTCATCTTTGAACTTCGTTGGCGCGTATAATATCAACAATATTTTTTAACTACACAAGAGTTATCACCATTACATCAAACACTTTATTTTTGCACCTAACGCGCATTTCGCTAACCACATTAGTATCATCAGCAGCAATGATTGACTAAATGTAAAATTAAAACTGTACTTTCCTAAAATCCCGACTAGTCCATTTTTTGAAAAAAGCACTTTCCTTACTCAAGGTAAGATACGTAGAACATGATTTAAAAATAACGGAAGAAGTGTTCGCATAGAAATACGTACGTGACTAATCGCACGCATTCTTCTGTCTAGCATTCGTTTAGACCCTCCTCTTTCTGGCGCACAAGACTGACATTCGTGCGTCAAGGCTGCTAATTTGATCTATATGCCCATGTTAAAGTATTTTGTCCAAGTCAATACTTTTTCTTTTAGTTAATAATACAATTGATGCAGTCGCCGACTTTACCAATCAATAAAAGGTTGAAAGTACGATTCTAATCTAATATTAAAGGAAATAAATATTAATTTGAGTCACCTTTTTTGCAGAATGGATGTTTGGTGAAAAATCAGACATTTAAAACGAACAAATAATTCGAATCATAACATTTTAACAAATGACAAAAGTGTGCTTCTTCAACGTATCTAACCGAGACAGTCTGATATTAACTCAAAAAAAGAGAAAGTACTAGAGTAGCTACTTAAAATTTGGATTCACTTGGTCTAGTAATGACACAGAACCAAATCGATGCGTAGAATGTGACAAAGCTGTTAATAATAGCACTTTACATACACCAAACTTTAACAAACATTTTAAATATGTCAAACGTAAACGAGATTAATTATTGAACAAGAAAAAAGCTTTTCTTATACTGTGACAACGATTTGAGACATCTTTTCGTTTTAGTTATCACATTGCCATTCACACATCATATCATCACATATCACATCACAATTGCTTAAAAGTTAATTGATCTTCGTGTTAAGGATTGTAGAGGTTAGTTGTAAAGATATTGACAACATGCTACTAGCTGATACCACAGTTGTTAGACGCATTAAAAAAATGGCAAAATTTTTTGAAGAGGAATTACTATCTCGATTAAGGTCTTCTGCCCATAAACTTAAGATGCAATTAAATGAGTCGACATATATTTTTGAATTGGCCGTTTTAATTGTAACGATACATTAGGATTTTAAAATCTTCGATCGAGGAAGACATGCTTTTCTGTACGTCAATTTTAGAAAGAAATACAAGATATCAAATTTTAAATCTAATTAATACATACATGAAGCAACATGAAAATTCGCGTGATTTATGTTTTTATATTTGTACAGATGGATCCTTTTTTGAGTTCAAACAAAGGGGCCATTGCAAGAGTAAAAGCAGTGGCTCCTCACAGAAAGCATTCTCACTGTTCGACATGCAATTGTGACAAAACGTATTCCAAAGTAATTAAAAATATTATGGATGATGTAATAACGGTTATAAATACAGTAAGAGGGAAAATATATTTAGGCAGGTAAAAATAAGTCAATTTTTGTAATATCTTTTACGTGGACGGTTTATGTAAGATTAATGGCATTTTAGGTATAATTTCTTGTTACTTAAAGCTAAAATTAACACTTTTTTTTAATATTGAAAAATGGCAGAGTTAAGCCACTGTCTTCCTTCAAGTTTGTGCGTGAATGTTTCAAACCAATGCAGCAGATGATGTATTGGTCTCAAACAAACGAGTTTTCCTTTTCCAATTTATTATTACCATTACCAAAAATGAAAAATTAGTGAAATGGAATGCTTTAAAAAAGTCTACATTTTTCATACAATGTTTGAGTTAATTATTCATAAAAGAATACTTTTTAGTGATTTTTTAAATATTTAAGTCCAAGTGTTCTTTAGATGTATGTAAAATTTCAACAAAATCGATCAAATATTTTTTGACTTATTGATCCATATTAAAGCATATATCTCCACTGAAAGGAACATTAATACATTTCAGTGCAAATTGATTCGTCTGAACGAATTAAAAATCCATTTCAACAATTTAATATCCCTAGTTTGTCGTTAAAAAACATGAATAACTAATAAATATTGCAACCGATTCAACATTGAAATATAAATTGCAACAATAAGGCATTCTTGATTTTTGGCTAAAAATTAACAAAAGTGATCCAGATTTATCTCAACTAGCAGTGCAAACCTTGATGCCTTTGTCGCAATTTATTCATCTGAAAAAGCTTTGTCGACATATACAGTAAAAAAATCCAAATATATGAACAAACTGAAACTCCGAATATGAAATGTATGAAATATATATATATATATATATATATATATATATATATATATATATATATATATATATATATATATGTATATATGTATATGTATATGTATATAGTATATATATATATATATATATATATATATATATATATATATATATATATATATATATATATATATATATATATTATAACGTCCAGAAGCGGGGCCATTTTTTATAGCCTCACGTTGGAGCGCTATTTCGTATAGCCCCAACTTACTTTATTTTTAATAAATATTTTATTTATTAAATAGAAGCCGTTATTGGCCCCTTGGATAAAAAGAATCTAATTTCAGCTCAAAAAATGAAAAAATACTGAAGAGTTATTTAGTTGTCGAAATCAAATTAATTTACGTACAACCGTTGTGTCCTGAAAGAAAAAGCAGGAGTTTAGTAAGACACTACACATTTAAATAAAGAAGGGTATTAACAAAATAAAAATTCCTACTTTTATTACATTCTTAAAATTACTTCTACTAAATAAAAACCCCTTAAGCTAGTGTGTACACTATGGCATAGAGTCTTTAAAATTATTAAGTTTTTAATAAAATGCTTGATAAAACACGATATTAAAAGTTTGTGAAATTAACTCCGCGAATTACACGTGTTGAGTAGCCGTTGGAAACACACTTGTAGACAGGAAGTGAGATATATAGACTGGTGTGCTTATGACTTACTGATTGGTTTGACCTCGTGGATTTTCCATACGTTACTTGGCCTCTTCTGGTGAGATTCTCATAAAAATATTGTCTCAGCCATTACCATCCTAGTTTCATTGGGGTTACTAAACACTTTTTGACCCAAAGTGCCGGAGTATGAGCAGGTTATTTCAAGAAAGGAAAAAGGCCTTAAACTTGAGAGCTAGAAACCGTTACTACACTACTGCATCACTGAAAAAAACTACTCTGGCGTGCTGGAAAAGAAAGCAACTACGGCGGCCTACTGGCGAAAAAAGGCCCTTCAAAATTTGAAATGGCTGCTTAAATATCTTCATCCCTTCTCCTTGGGTCAGTTCCCGGCATGCAAATATCGACGCATTCAATGCGACCTAAATAAGTCAACACGGCAACACACGTTACACACTGCCGGTTTAAATTAAACTGCTCAAAAATTTAAAACACTGTTTTAAGCTACACTGCTCAAAAATTAAAATCACTGCAGTAAATATAAAAATGTAATAAAATATAAATTACCGGAAGAAAAACAGTGTCGTAACATAGTCTTAAAATCTAGGAAAAATGAATGTTATATTTACCCCCTTCCAAAAAGAAATATACTACACTAGGCTATTAAACTAAGCCTACTTAGTACTTAGTACAAAGTGTTACACTCCATCACTTAATACTAAGGTCAAAAAACTTAAAAACAAAATTACAAATTTCGAACCTTACTACTAGACGTAACTTAATTAAGCACTAATATTAAGCACATTAAAAATCAAATAAAAGTCCTTGCATGAACATAAGAAATACTTTTCTACTATAACAATAATAGTTTTTCTATATGAAAATAATATCTCTATTATTGCTACTAAAACAAAAAATATAACCTTATCTAGACTTTTATCTAAATCAAAAAAATTCAACTGAACTAAAATACTAACACCCTCCTTAAGACGATTTAAGGATTGTCAGAAAATTTTCTATTTTAGTAAAAGAAATATTAGAAAAATTCTTACATAAAAGAAAATATCTAAACGACTCTAGTAAAAATACTATTTCTAAAAAGACAGTCTTTAAGACCATCTAGCTCATGGCTAAGAAAAATATCTGGGTAAATCACCACAAACGCTCGGGAAAATCGCCATCAATGCTCTAGCTTACCGCTAAGAGAACATTCCAAATCTAGTATCATTACTAGTCGCATTCATAAAATAACACACTATCGCGCAATGTCTGAGTCCTAAGACATCCAGACAAATGTAAAAATCGCTAGGGGAAACGCTCTGGTACATCGCCAGAAAATACATCAGCTTATCGCCAACAAAATACTCTGGTACATCGCCAGAAAACACATCGGCCATCGCCAAAAAAACACTCTGGTACATCGCCAGAAAAATCACCGGCTCATCGCCAAGAAAACACCCTGGTACATCGCCAGAAAACACATCAGCTTAGCTCCAAGAAAACACTTTGTAAATAGCTCTCAGCTACACAAAATCCGCGTTCTAAAAAAACATCCTCGCAAAAAACATAGTGAATAGCTATAAAAGCTTACAATGTCACTATAAACACAGTGAATAGCTATAAAAGCTAAAATTCGCATAACTGAATGATCCTACTTCAAGAAGCACTGTTCACAAAGAACAGAATGATTAGTTAGCGCGCAACTAACATTCTAGGAAACATCCCCAAAATAACTATATGAGACAGCAAGTCTCGAAATAGGAAAAAATGTTCTCCGTCGCTCCTCAGGGTGCCTACACAAAGATAAAAAACATAACCAGCATTGCGCTTCTCCAAGTTGCATCAAAAACCCTTGTGTACTGGTCTCGC
The DNA here is from genome assembly GCA_019049505.1 of Pachyrhynchus sulphureomaculatus. Lineage (NCBI taxonomy): Eukaryota > Metazoa > Arthropoda > Insecta > Coleoptera > Curculionidae > Pachyrhynchus > Pachyrhynchus sulphureomaculatus. Next base: position 69,012,848 of record CM032455.1, read on the forward strand.
CCTAGAACAACAACGAAAAACACCTAATTCATCCCAAATAACAGGACACCTCACCACGATATACTGAAAGGTGGAGGAAATAAAATACAGAACTGGTGACCCTGGTGTCCACCAACAAAAGGGAGTAGATTATAGAATTCACTAAACTGAAACGGTGTCACCACACCACCATAGGTCAAAAAAAATAAATTTTAATACGATGTCCCGAAACACACTACTGCCAAAGGTCAAACGTTCGCCCCCCATATCCAATCAGTCTGTTTCTCAGGAAGACTAACTCCCTGCCAAACGGCGTAACGGCATCTGCTAGCACTCGGTGCATCACCCTGTAAAAAAGCAAAAAACTTATGGGATACAACCTAAAAGATTTGTAAGGTTAACTTAACCGAGCATCTAAACTGAAATTTTCCAAAAAGCGAAAATGAGCTTAAAAAAATCTAATCGAAATGAAAATCTCTTAACCTTTCTATGGCAAAATATAAAAAAAAATATTGAAGATGACAAGAGCTTTTCCAGCAGAATCAGAAACAAGAAGAAAACATCGTTGACAGTGAAAATATTCGATCACGATGTTAATCGTCTCCCCAGACAATAGCCTCTAAAAGAAACTGCTACAGGTATAGTAAATCCCAAGATATAAGACCCTCCTTTTTTGCTTTTTCAATGGGGCAATAAACGACTCTATTAAGGTTTTGTGCATACTTGCCAAGTATTACGATAGACGTATTTTTATTTTACCTGCTTTGTATACCGCCCTCACTTGCACCTGCAATCATATTGGATCTATTTTTACCTGTATATTTACTACCTGGCAACCCGGTTTGGAGCCGTTTAAGTATTTGATAATATAAGCCTAATGACCACAGGTCCCCATTACGATTCGAAAGATGCTTTTTATTATTTTTATTTTTAGTTTTACTTACAACTTACAACGTAACGGTTCTATTTTAATTATGTGGCGTCCGTGGGAAAATTGCAATAGTGGCTACCGCAGAAAAATATATTCTGTGTATTAAGAGCAGTTGGTGCCGACACTAGACAAAATAAAATTAAGACTGGTGCAGGACGGGACCAATATACATTGTGCCCGATCAACCCTTCACAGAATTTTCTTAAAATGGAATTCACGTTCCGAAAAATCAACAAAAGGCAAGTACTGCCTTGCGACATATTATTTACAAGAAATTAAAAAGTATCGATCAGAGAATTGGCCAATAATTTATCTTGACGAAACATGGTTCGATACCCATGACACTGTGCAAAAAGGGTGGATTGACAGCAGTACAAAATGTCAGACTAACGCACCTTCAAATAAAGGTAAACGAATAACCATCTTGCATGATGGATCTGAAAAGGGCTGGGTTTCAAATTATCCGCAAAAAACATAAAAGATTGGACTATCATGAAGACACGACCGCAGAACTTTTTGAAAATTGGTTTCAAAATTCCCTTTTGCCAAATGTTCCCGAACAGAGTGCTATAGTTATGGACGATGCAAGTTACCATAGTCGCCTACTAAATAAGGTTCCTAATGCCGCCAACACAAAATCGGAAATACAGGAATATATGTTAGAAAATGACATTTATTTTAACTTTAGTTATAAAAAAAGTGATCTTTTGGAAGTTTTGAAAGACTATAAATTCAAAAAGAAATATGTTTGTTATAGTAGGGCTGAGAAAATGGGACACGCTGTTTTGCGGCTTCCTCCGTATTATTGTGTGTTTAATCCAATTGAGCATATTTGGCATCAAGTTAAATCAAAAATAAGGGCACAAAATGTTTCTCCTACTTTAGGCGTGTCAGTAAAAAAAGTTATAAATGATATACCTTGTGAAAGCTGGAAGAATTCCATTCAGCACGTTGTTAAAGTTGAAGATTCATATATTTATGTAAATAATATAAAACCACTGATAATTACCTCAGCTGATGACAGTGACAGTGAAACCGAATTAGGCTTAAGTTAAAATATATTTTTATTTATACAGTATGTCCCCTCTTGTAAACCCCATTCATTCAAACTGTATATTTGTACTTCTTATCCATTTGTTTTTACATGCATCTATAAATAAACATCTTCAAAAACACTTATAATTTTATTTATTTGCATTAATGAATAAAATTCTTAAGTCCATCTCTGCAACCTGTGATAAACAAAAGATCAGAATTTTTATATTGCCCACGTAAAATGGCAAAAACCAGGATCTTATATTTTGGGACAGGCTTTATCAGACATAACCGTTTTCTGTCAGCCAAAACTTCTAGAATGCTCTAATGAAAATTAAAAATTCGGTTAGGAATCTTCCTTCACTGCGCTTAGCCTCTCTTAACAAGATTCTTATCTCGGTGTCAGATTTTGATCATTTCTTTGTGAAACGACTGTCTTACTTTGCTCTCATCTCCTGTTTTGCCTTTAATTCTCCTGCAAGATTTCAGTTTCATATCAACCTGATAGTAAAACAAAAAACAACAACGTTATACGCCTATGAGTCCATGCAAAATAAAATCATAGAAAACTAGTGACTGGGTAACGCTGATACGATCCTGAAAAATATAGAAAAACATCATCAGCTTGTTAGTTCAGAAGAAGTTCTAAATCAGAGGTTCCCAAACTTTTTTTTCTCGTATACCACTTTCAAATTTTACTGGCTTCGGTGGACCCCCTGCTGCTACATTTCTACCATATTCCCAAAACTCGTCAAAAATGTGAAGATTAGATCTAACGATGGAAATTTGCGTCGTGGCTGAGTTCCAACCCTAAATTCGGAGTGATAAAAATAAACAGAAAAATAATAAATTTTCTTGTGTTCTATTTATTAAAATAATATAATTACAGACTTAATAGAATTAAAATTAAACATTAATAACGTACCGTAACTTCAACAATGCAAATCAACAATTAAAAAAAAAAATAGTCATAATTTTAATGGGAGGGATGTACTTGATGGATTGATAGCAAATTATCAATATTTGGCTTCAGTTTTGTAAGGAATAACCGCAAATCTCCCCGTTCTGTGATGTTCAATCTGCTCCTTTGTTTGTTAATAGATTTGTAACGACACTAAAACTTTTTTCGACAAGGTATGATGAGGGAAACGCTATCAAAAGTCTTCTCGCAATTTCCCACAGCCCAGGATATTTTTCGGGTATTTCTGCCTGCAGCCAAAATGTTTGATAGCCTTTTTTAAATTTCACCTTCAGCTCCTCATTGGTGCTAAGCTCGAGTAGGTCCTCTTGTAATACCACATTCGCCACTTCCGTTTCATCAAATGGATTTATGATCCATGGTGGTATTTCCATTGCCAGAATATCTTCAAATCTATTTTTGAAGTCATCATGCAGGGCATTTAAATGTTGAACGTATGTCTGAATATCCTCATCAAGACATTCTGCCTGTGACAAGTTTGGAAACTGGGAGAATTCGCGCCGACTAATATTTTGCTTCCTAAATTTCAATTTTCCAAGATAAGCCGAAATAACACCCTTTGTTTTTATTAAATTTAAGCTGTCCCCGTGTAACTGCAAGTTAATGGCATTAAATTTTTTGAACAAATCTGTCAAATACGCGATGTCTGCTTTCCATTTGATCAGGTTTTCTTTTAAATCTGGATCTTTACTTTCCAGAAACTCTAAAACTGATTCAAAAAGTGAGTAAAATCTTGTTAAACATGCACCTTTCGATAACCAGCGTACTTCAATATGTAAGAGCAATCGTTGGAAGTCTTCATCATTTTCGTCGCACAATTGTGCAAATAAACGGGTATTCAACGCATTGCTTCTTATTTTGTTAACTGCTTTAATCACAAATTGAAGCGATTGGTGCAATCTATCACTCAAATTTTTCGCTACCAGGTGTTGTCGGTGGATGACACAGTGAATTGCAGTTACTCCTGGTATAATTCTTTTAAGATGGCTTATAAACCCACGATATCGCCCGAAGATGGCAGGAGCTCCATCTGCTGCCACCGAAATAATGTTTGTAAATGGAATCGATTTTTCCTTAAAAAAATCACTCAGGACATTAAATATTAATTCGCCTTTAGTGTCCGTCTCCAAAGTTTTCGCGAATAGCAGCTCTTCATGGATTTCTTCGTCCATAACAAATCGAACATATGCCAATAATAATGCTTCATTACCAGGTAAAGTTGACTCGTCCGGTTGAATAGAAAAATGAGTTGTTTGCAGATAATTACACAAGAAGCTTTCAATATCAGACCTCATTTCATCAATACGTCTTTGTACATGGTTGTTACTCAAAGGAATTCTTTTGAGTACGTCAAATGGAGGTTTGTGCAGAACGGTTTTTAAAACCTCTTCAACAGCGGGTAAAATTAACTGTTCTCCGATGGTGTGCGGTTTTCCAGATTTCGCTCTAAGCAATGAGATATTGTAAGATGCCCGCAAGCCATCATCGTTACTTTGAGACGTTGAAGCGAACATACTGTGCACGGTGGATCTCTTTTCATATTTTTCCTTCAATGTTTGAAAATATTTTAAATCTTTACCTATTTTATCAGGATGACACATTCTTAGATGATCTTCGAGCTTCAATGGTTTCATAAAGTCATTGCTCAAAACTTTGTTGCATAAAAGGCATATGGGCAACCGTTTGTCTGCCTTTGAAGAAAGAAAACCAAATTTCAAATAATCAACACTATACTGTCGACATTTCTTCTTAGATTCAGCCATGTTTCGTATCAGTTACCTACCTGTAAAGAAAAAAATGTTTGTTTTAGTAATCATAAGGCGACTTTAACAGGATATGGCTATTTTAACAGAATAAAATAGGATTAATTAATTATTGCAACGAAAAAACTAAAATGCCGGCTGCAAAACTGATTTTAATTATTAAAAGCAATAAACTGCTAAGACCCATATAGAGGTTTTCACAAAACTGCTGAACCTATTTTAATGTAATATAAAATATTTTTTGATTAATTATATTTTGATACATTTCTGTAAATGACACGTACAATTTATGAAAATATTTTTAGCCATTTAGCATTAGCAACTACGAGGGCACTGAAATATGTACAAACATGCAGGTCAATCATATATCTCTCCTTTAGTGAATCACCACAGTCGGATAAATAAATAATTTTATAATAAAAAGTACTAAAAGTTCAATCTTTCTCGGCTTTCTGTTCTTTTATAGAAGTAAGCCCTGTTCAGTATTTAATTTTTTTTACGTACCGCAACATAACAAATATAATATTATTACAATATAAAATAAAAGTATGAATAACAAATAGGCAGGTACTTACTTTCTCCGGCACTGGCAAACACTGACATCGATTCACTCACACTTTTCTTTTCAAAATGAACAACAAATGAGTAACGTTTGTCCTTGGCATTCGTATTTATATATTGGTGAAGTATCAAACAAGTTCATGCAAGATTGCAAGCACAGCACAAGTCGTATTTCGTCCCTTTGCACGTCTGAACGGGTTGCGTTGCGGACGGGCGGCGCTTTGCAAATCTCGGCGCGCGTTGTACTGAATATCGAATATGCAAGTTTTTACAAGTAACAATCGCTGACCTTAAAATACACTACTCAAAAAAATTAAGGGAGGTTTTAAAACAAGGAAATTAATGCTAAATAAACAGGCTATCTGATCCATATGCCGGCCTAACTGAAAAAATTTTTTTGAAGCCCATGAACCAAAAAAAAAGCAAAGTATTTGCAATATTATGTTTTTCGCGCTATCTGTTAGGATTGCATGAGAACCATAGCTCCTAAAAAATTTTAGCCAAAAAATCTGAAAATTAGAATCTTAAAGCTTCAAAATGCTTTTTTTTTGAAGTCTCAATACGACCATTTTTCATCGAAATACAGCCTGTCAAAAATCACCGAAAAATTAGGAATTTTTTTTTGCTCCCTTAATTTTTTTGAGTAGTGTATTATCTGCCTACATTGATAGGTAAAGCCAAGCCAACATTTTTGTTCTTTACTATCGAAACCAGATAAATTTTCGTGGCCCCCACTTACAACTTGTGAACCCCCATTTTTTTTTTCACGCCAACGTAGACCCCCGTCGAGTCTCCCGTGGACCCCTGGGGATCCACCTGAACCACTTTGGGAATCACTGATCTAAATAAAAAAATAATCCAAGTTTCAAACTTACTGGATAAATCAAAATCAATTTACTCGGGTAACTAACTTTGAAATTGCTCCTAAAATCTCCTGACTCAATGTCATATCAAACGAGCTACATCCTGCGCTTGTCCAAACTCAAAATCACTTTGGATTGCCTCTAATCAAGTTTTCGCTTCCAAGTGTAAAGAAGTGGGTATTATTTGGGATCATTAGCAAATCAAATCTCGCGATCATCAAAATACAGACATATGATATATCCTGAGTGTGACTCTGTCGCAAGCTCGCAAAAAATTGAGTCGATGTCAAAACATCAACCACAATCAAGCTAAGTTTGGAGATGGCTAATACCCAAAACCTTAGCAAAAAAATAATAAAAGTAAGCTCAACTTTTACAGCGGTCAAATAACGAGGTAGTCACCTCTACAAAGCAACATCAAAAAATAAAAATCATATTAGGCAATTAAGATAATGTAAATATAAACTATTCTTCTTCTGACAAACTTTCATTACGGTTAGGTCCATTGATATGCCATTGTCCTACTTTAGTCCCATATAAATTAACCAAACCGTAGACTAAATCTGAAATTTTTTCACGCAGTGCACATACTTAGGTACCAACTTAGATGTGAATTTATCGACTGCACTGGAAAGAATTTTATTTTTCCACCAAACGTGATCACCTACTTTAAAGGAAAAATCCCTTTTTCTGAGCTTATAAGACTTACTGTTCCGTTCATAAGCCTTATGTATCCTATTATGCACGTCTGTGAACATATCTTTTAAACCCTTTAAATTTTTAGCCTAGGCACTTCTATTACCTGAAATTATTTCGCTGTCAACACTGATATCCAAATTTAAATTTTTATAATATGATCCAGATAGAGATATATGTATATCTGCCGTAAAACGGTGTTAAACCGTTTATCTCGTGTTTATAACCTCTATAACCGGGGCCGTTTTTATAGCCTCACGTTAGAGCGCTATTTTGTATAGCCCCAACTTTCTTTATTTTTAATAAACATTTTATTTATTAAATAGAAGCCGTTATTTGCCCCTTATGTATATCTTAATTTTGAAAATGGATTGAATGGATATTATTACTAATAGAGGACAGAATTAAGATATCAGCTAGCTCTGTTTGTTTGGAGAGATTATGGATAAGAGGTAATTTTTGTAAGTCTTTTGAAAATAGTCTCTATAGTTGTTAAAGTTGGCTGTACAGATTTGGGCACCATTCATTTTAGGATAAAAAGAATCTAAGTTCAGCTCAAAAAATGAAAACATACTGAAGAGTGATTTAGTTGTTGAAATTAATTTACGTACAACCGTTGCATCCTGAAAGAAAGAGCAGGAGTTTAGTAAGACACTACACATATATTATATTAACAAAATAAAAATTCTTACTTTTATTACACTCTTAAAATTACTTCTACTAAATAAAAACCCCTTAAGCTAGAAGAGTGTACACTATGGCACAGAGTCTTTAAATTAGGATTATTAAGTTTTTAATAAAATGCTTGATAAAACACGATATTAAAAGTTTGTGAAATTAACTCCGCGAATTGCACATATTAAGTAGTCGTTGGAAACACACTTGCAGACGGAAGTGAGATATTTAGACTGGTGTGCTTATGACTTACTGATTGGTTTCCCCTCGTGGTTTTTCCATAAGTTACTTTGCCTCTCCTGGTGAGATTCTCATAAAAATATTGTCTCAGCCATTACCATCCTAGTTTCATTTGGGTTGCTAAACACTTTTTGGCCCGAAATGCCTGAGGATGAGCAGGTTATTTCAAGAAAGGAAAAAGGCCTTAAACTTGAGAGCTAGAAACCGTTACTGCACTACTGCATCACTGAAAAAAACTACTCTAGTGTGCTGGAGAAGAAAGCCACTGCGGCCTACCTGCAAAAAAAAGCCCTTCAAAATTCAAAATGGCTGCTTAAATATTTTCATCCCTTCTCTTTGGATCACTTCCCGGCATGCAAATCTCGACGCATTCAGTGCGAACTAAATAAGTCAAGTCGGCAACACGCGTTACACACTGCCGGTTTAAATTAAACTGCTCAAAAATTTAAAACACTGTTTTGAGCTAAACTGCTCAAAAATTGAAATCACTGCATTAAATATAAAACTATAAAAAAATATAAATTACAGGAAGAACAACAGTGTCGTAACATGATCTTAAAATCTAGGAAAAAATGAATGTTACAATATATATATATATATATATATATATATATATATATATATATATATATATATATATACATACACACACACACACACACACACACAGTGAAGTCTGCTTATTACAAACCCGTTTATAGCGAATCTCCGGTTAAAACGAACTATTTTATATAATGCACAAAAAAAATTCCACAAGACCAATGCAAATTTTTATTGGTTATAACCAACCCGGTTATAACGAATTTCCGGATAAAACGAACCAAATTTGGATGTTTTGTGTCTGTTGATAACGAACTTGCCACTCCCTGTGCTCGATGTTGCGCGACTTAATCTAGTGAATTCACCGAAACTCGCTGGGAACCCCCTGTTCTACTTGTTTCCGCCGCGTGGCTAGTTCGAGCAGTATTATTTTCTATTCACTTGTTGTGTTATGCGGTTCTAATGCATATTTGATTAAAGTAGCAAAGTGAATGTTTCAATTTTTATTTTAAAATGAGTACACAAAAACGTAAAGCGTTTACATTAAAAGACAAACACGATATTATAAGGAAAATAGAAAATGGAGTTAAACAAAGTGATGTTTGTAAACAGTTGAATTTAACTAAATCTAAGGTGTCTATGTAATGAAAGACTAATATTGTCAAATTTCCACTTTATTTAGTTTCACTGAAACTGTATGACGCGTTTCGCTATACTATAGCTTCTTCTGATACAAAGGTTTCTACCATATGGAAGAAGAGACAAGAAATCTTACCAATCTATGATAAAAGAAACTTTAGTTGTAAAAAAATAAGAAAATCTACACAAGACCAAGTCGATAAAGAACTCCTTAAATGGTTTAGTCAAAAACGACATGAACATGTTCCTATTACAGGCTATACTTGACAAGAGAAAGCTAGTGAATTGGGAAGGAAAATAGAGAATACCGAGTTTAACTGTTCTAGAAGTTGGATTGAACGTTTTAAAAAGGGACATAATATTAGTGGGGGTAAGATGGTAGGAGAAACTGCAGGAGTGGATATGACTGTTGTTGATCAGTGGTTGGTCAACGTATGCCCGGAAATTCGATAAAGTTATGAATATGTGGACATTTTTAATGCGGATGAAACGGGTTTGTTTTACAAGATGACGCCTGATAAGACATTAAAGTTTGTCGGAGAGAATTGTGCTGGTGGAAAATTATCAAAAGTAAGGATTGCTGTGATGGTAACTGCAAATATGTCTGGAACAGAGAAAAGAAAATTGTTAATGATAGGAAAGTCCGCCAATCCCAGGTGTTTTAAAAACAAACATTTACCAGTCAAGTACAAATCAAACAGTAAAGCCTGGATGACATCAGAAATTTTTAAAAACGAACTGATCGAATGGGACAAAGAATTAAAATTCACAAACAGTAAAATATTACTTTCGATTGACAACTGTCCAGCGCACCCTGAAGTCGATCTACAGCAAATAAAATTGTTAATTTATCCTCCAAAGTACAAATCAAACAGCGCAGAGCTACAGTCTATGTATCAATTGGTGTGATACAAATTCTTTAAAAGGTGTGTCATTATAGAAAAAGATTTTACTTACGAAAATGGTAGAGACGATCGATAAAGGTAACATTTTTTCTGTAACTCTCTTGGACGCTCTAGAAACCATTGCAAATTATTTCAAGCATGGCGGATTTTTAAGGAAGGAATGTAGATATGACTCAGATTATGAGCTACCGTTAACTCAGTGGATTAAAAAACATCGAGAAGATCCTACTCTCGTACTACTACTTTGTTTACGATGCTGACATTCAAAAAAGTAGAGTGAAAATCGAGATTAAAAAGATGTTTAATCACTTTAATTTTAAAGAATATGTATGTTCTGATAATGAATTAATGACGAGAGAAATATTAACTGATGATCAAATTATGACATCAGTGACTTCTGGAAAGATTTTAAGCAATAATAACGACGAAAAAAATGAGTGAAACTCGCAATTTTTTGGAATCTCGTGAAGTTCCTGAACATATATGGAGTAGTTTTTGTGACCTTGACAATTATATAAAAACCATTTCTTTTTCAAGTAAAATTATACAAACTAAAATTACTGATTTTATTGTATAAACTACGTATTTTAATGTTTTCGTTTATACTCGTATATGGAGCCATACATAATAATAACTTTAGTGTGACTTGTTTTATTTTCCTTTAAACGTTTTCTTTTAATTTAATACTTATTCATTTTGCTAAGCATTAGCGCCTAATCTAAATAAAAAAGTGGTGAAAAATGATATCAGATTTTGTTTACTGTTTTCGTAACGAACTTCGGATATAGCTATCGGATCTTCCATTAAGGACTTGACAACTTTTTTTTTAAATAAAACGCAACCCATTTGAGACATTTCGAAAATTTTACTATCGGCTTGAAGTACAATCAAAACATTTATGTATGGAATTCGACTTCATTCATATGTCCACCACGGGCACGTTTGCAGCGGTCGATTCGTTGAACCCAATTTTCGATGACTCGGCCACACATTTCGACGGAAACGGCCGCTATCTCTCTTTCAATATTGGCTCTTAGCTCCTCTAACGACGCAGGCTTGTTAGCATAGACCAATGATTTAACGTACCCCCATAAAAGTCTAGAGGTGTTAAATCTCGATATAACACGTTCACCGAATTTAGATTGCAGTAAGTCGATTGTTACACCCGCTGTGTGGCTTGTGGCGCCGTCTTGTTGAAACCACATATCATTAATGTCTAGCCCATGCAATTGATCAAAGAAATAACGTTGCAACATGCCTCTGTAGCGATCTCCATTGACTGTAACGTGACGGTTATTTTCATCAACGAAAAAGAACGGCCCAATGACACCACCGGCATGAAAACCGCACCAAACAGTAATTTTTTGTGGATGAAGTGATGTTTCTTCAAGCACATGAGGGTTTTCACCTGACCAATAACGCATATTCTGTTTGTTGACGAAGCCGTTTATCCAAAAATTCGCTTCATCACTAAAGATGATTTTGCGATGAAATTGGTCATCTTCTTCCAACATTTCTAGAGCCCAATTCGAGAACGTACGTCGCTTCATATGATCGAGTGGCTTTAGTTCTTGAGTTAACTTTAACTTATAAGGGTGCAGGCCAAGATCCTTTCGCAAAATTCGCCATAGTGTGGTCTGAGCGATGCCCAATTCTTGAGAACGCCGTGAAATCGACTGTTTTGGTTCGTTTGAGATGGACGCTTGAACGGCAGCAATATTCTGGCCACTTCGACCAACCCGTTGCCTCACTGGCACGGGAACATCCAGCAGCGAATATGTTAACTCAAATTTTTTCACTAGACTATGAATTGCTTGTCTACTGGGACGAGAATTACGACCAAAAATTGGCGTTAACGCTCTTAAAGTTGCAGTCACCGACTTCAAATTTTGGTAGTATATTTTAATTATTTGTAAACGTTGTTCGTTCGTGTACTTCACCATGATGAAAATGTTGACTTTACTGAATATTTTGACGTTGACAGTTCGGTGATTGGCTTAAGGGTGCGTTCACAGTGAAATTTCAAAGTTGTCAAGTCTCAAATGGAAGACCCTTTATATATATATATATATATATATATATATATATATATATATATATATATATATATATATATATATATATGAATTAAATTTCAACAAATCTTTATTATTCAAAACTTATTACATTGTGCCAGTTTTTATATCTCTAGGTGCTATCAATACAATATGTTAGCTAGTTCCATATTCATTTATAAGAAAATTTTTCACCGTTGTTCTGCCGTTTGGGGTAAAAAATTGTAGCATTGTATTTTCTTAATAAATTTTACCATTTCCATCATTTAATTTCAATGACAGTATTAAGTTGTTTTTAAGTGAAAGCTTTTTGTTGCCTCTTGTCCATTTTCTTTACTGCATAGTTATTTTTTTTGTTTCTGTTGAGAAAAATTGCGTTAAAAAAACTCAACTTGGTGTTGTCAGATACTTATGCAGTGCCATTGTCCTTGTTATATTTTATTTACAATTCATTTACTCTCTCTTACCATACTTTCATTCTTCTAACGCTATACTTGTATAAATGCCTATGCTAATTTTAAATTTGTTGGTTTGGTTATACATCACTTCACTTCACTTTACTGCCGTGCTTTATTTTGTTATTTACAGTTATTT
>CM032455.1:69030301-69173758 GCA_019049505.1 Pachyrhynchus sulphureomaculatus
CGGCATTAAGTAGCATTAATGTACCCACTTCCACCGTATTGATCTGAAAAAAACGAGTTTTTGTAAATTTATTTTTAATATTCTTGGATATGCGTGAATATCGAAAAAAAAAATGACGGAAATGACCTGCTTTACAGTTTATGTTGAGTTATGAGTTTGAATTTTTTATTTTGTCATAATACAATACTTTCTGTAAATTATTTTTTTAAAAATTTAGGTTCAAATATAAGGTAATAGTGTTATTTAACACATAGGCTGATAAGTTTTTGGTCCAGCTACTTAAAACATATTTTTTGCAAAATTCTTCTTTATTCATCAACATAGTCTCCTTCAAGAGCGGTACAATCAGTCCAACGCTTTTCTAACATTTCTATACCTTTCTGGTAGAAGGATTTGTCTTTGCCTTCAAAATAGGTCTCAGTTTCGGCGATAACTTCCAAATCTGGAGAATACGGTGGATGAGGAAGCAATTCGCAATTCATGTAATTTTGCCATCGTAACCATTGACTTATGACACGGTGCATTGTCTTGATGAAAGAGCACTTTTTTCTTGTTCATTTGGGGCCGTTTCTTTGCGATTTCTGCCTTCAAACGTACCAATAAATTTATATAATATTTGCTATTGACGGTTTTTCCCTTCTCAGCATAATCGATGAAAATTATTCCATGCACATCCCAAAATACAGAGGCCAAAACCTTCCCTGCCTACTGTTAGTCGCTTCGGTGGTTTTCACCGACTGCTGTCCATTTAGCTGACTTCCGATTTGATTCCAGTGTGTAATGGTGAATCCACGTTCCATTAATTTGTCACATATCGCATGAAAAAAATCCTTTTTATTACGCTTAAACAGTGAGCAATCGCGGCACCCATCTTGCGGATAGCTTTCTCATGTCCAAATGTTTATGCAAAATATTATGTACCCGTTCAGTCGAGATGCCCACAGCACTAGCAATCTCACGCACCTTAACTCTTCTGTCATCCAACACCATATCATGGATTTGATCAATGATTTCTGGAGTCGTAACCTCCACAGGCCGTCCAGAACGTTCAGCGTCACTTGTGCCCATATGGCCAGTCCGAAAATTTTGAAACCACTTATAAACTGTTCTAATCGAAGGTGCAGAGTCACCATAATGTTTATCAAGCTTCTCTTTAGTCTCCTGAGGCGTTTTGCCTTTGCACGGACTTTTCAAACTAGCCTCGTATATATATATATATATATATATATATATATATATATATATATATATATATATATATATATAAATATATATAAATAAATATAAATATATATATAAATATATATATATAAATATATATATATATATATATATAATATATATATATATAAATATATATATAAATATATATATAAATATATATATAAAATATATATATATAATATATATATAAATATATATATAAATATATATATAAATATATATAAATATATATATATGTATATATATATGTATATATATATATATATATATGTATATATATATATATATATATATATATATATATATATATATATATATATATATTATGCAAATCGTTTAATATATTTAAACTAGCAAACTCTTGTGTTAAGAGCAGTTTTCTTCATACTGTAACAATCTACGGAACCCTTTTCAGTAATACTTTTTTCGTAGAACCTTCTTTCAAAATACAATTGCCTAAAACTATTTCAGCCAAAAAAACTAGTAGTATTGCTTAGTGTTAACAATCCTCACAAAATAAAATTATGAGTAATAAAATAAAAATTATTTTATTGCTAATGTAATTTAAAAATTTATTGCACAATAACCAGATAAAAGGTACAGAAACTTTATACTTAAACCTTATAACTAATTAACTTTAAATAGTAAGAATGGTTAACCAATTTTCAGAAGAATATAATTTTAACAAGTTAAATAATATAGTGAATTTTAAAATGTGGTATGATGAATGCAATTTTCAAACGCATTTCATATTCAGAGTTCAGTTTGTTTACATATTTTGTTTTGTTATTGCATATGTCACAAATAAATTGTGACAAAAGGCATCAAGGTTTGTATTGCTTGCTAAAATAAATCGAGTTCATCTTTGCTAATTCCTTGTCGCAATTTAAAATTCATTGTTGAATTGCTATGTTTATCAGATATTCATGTTCTATTAATAACAAATTAGGAATATTAATTTTTTGAAGTGGATTTTGAATCCATTCTCATGAATCAGTTTTCATTGAAAAGGATTCTTGCAATTTTTCTTTCTAATATGGACTTCTTAACAATACTATTCAACTGTACTTCATTCTCTATTCAATTTTTTAGGGAAGCTTTTTTTATTAAGAATTGGAAATGTATCCGCGAAATAAACCATAATCTCCAACCATCTTTCATCAGTTAGCCAAGACGCATAATCATGGTTTTGTTGATTTAAAAAGATTTTTACTTCATCCTTCAGCTCATAAAACCTGATTAAGATTCTACCTCGAAATAAGCATCTTAATCCTGCGTGTAAAAGTAAAGTTCTGCGGTTACTGGATAACTTCGCATAATACGGTAAATAATCTTGAACTCGAATCCCCCGGCTGAAGGGGATTATATTTCGGCATTAAGTACCATTAATGTACCCACTTCCACCGTATTGATCTGAAAAAAAAACGAGTTTTTTTTGTAAATTTATTTTTAATATTCTTGGATATGCGTGAATATCGAAAAAAAAATGACGGAAATGACCTGCTTTACAGTTTATGTTGAGTTATGAGTTTGAATTTTTTATTTTGTCATAATACAATACTTTCTGTAAATTATTTTTTTAAAAATTTAGGTTCAAATATAAGGTAATAGTGTTATTTAACACATAGGCTGATAAGTTTTTGGTCCAGCTACTTAAAACATATTTTTTGCAAAATTCTTCTTTATTCATCAACATAGTCTCCTTCAAGAGCGGTACAATCAGTCCAACGCTTTTCTAACATTTCTATACCTTTCTGGTAGAAGGATTTGTCTTTGCCTTCAAAATAGGTCTCAGTTTCGGCGATAACTTCCAAATCTGGAGAATACGGTGGATGAGGAAGCAATTCGCAATTCATGTAATTTTGCCATCGTAACCATTGACTTATGACACGGTGCATTGTCTTGATGAAAGAGCACTTTTTTCTTGTTCATTTAGGGCCGTTTCTTTGCGATTTCTGCCTTCAAACGTACCAATAAATTTATATAATATTCGCTATTGACGGTTTTTCCCTTCTCAGCATAATCGATGAAAATTATTCCATGCACATCCCAAAATACAATCTTCCCTGCCTACTGTTAGTCGCTTCGGGTGGTTTTCACCGACTGCTGTCCATTCAGCTGACTTCCGATTTGATTCCAGTGTGTAATGGTGAATCCACGTTCCATTAATTTGTCACATATCGCATGAAAAAATCCTTTTTATTACGCTTAAACAGGTCCAAACAGCGCTCAGAATCATCAACACGTTATTTTTGGTCCGAGCAAAAGCGGTACCCATTTCAAACAGAGCTTTCTCATGCCCAAATGCAAAATAGGACCAGCACGTTCTTTTGATATTTTTAGGTTGTCAGCTGTCTCACACAATTTCACTTTACGGGCATCAAAAACAATTTCGTGGATTTTTTTGATGTTTTGCGGTGTAACCACCTCATTTTGGCGTCCAGAGCGTTCAGCATCATTTGTGTCTGTACGATCGCGTTTAAATTCGGCATACCATTAAACGATGAGTGATTTTCCAGGGGCGGAGTCCCCATAACACTTATCAAGCCATTGCTTTGCTTGAACGGTATTTTTTCCCATCAAAAAGTGTGCAGTGCTTAATTAAACCACGAAATTCGTTTTTTTTTTTCCATTGTTTCGAAAATATCAAAAGTAGCGACACTAAAACCACTGTAACTTGCAAACTAATCGTCGAAATGTCCAACCTATCATTTGAAGGTTGGGACTTTCTAAAAATCATATGGATTTTTTGAAAAGGGCTACATCTATGTGCCAGACCAAAAACTTTTCAGCCTACGTGTTAGATATGTGTGCAAAATTTCGAGGAAATTTATCAGATCTTCTTCAGACTTAAAGCGCGTTTTTCTCAAAACTATATTTTTGAAATTGGCGTAATCAATAACTCAAAAAATATTTCACGTAATCGTAATAACAGTATTAGCCTGTACTTGAAACTAAATAATTATAAAAATCATTAATAAAAGTATTTTTAATACAAAATAACTCAAACCTTTTTAACGTATGCCATTTCCGCAAATTTCCGCTTTTTTACTATTTTTTTGTGGTACAAGCGCACCGTATGAATGGTAATAATCAATTTAAAAAAACTTATTACTTTCAGTTCAGGACAGCAGATGTGGAGATCTAGCCGCATAAACTTGTCGGAAGACAGTAGCTTAATTCTTCCATTTTTTCATATTTAAAAAAAAAAGTGTTAATTTTAGTCTTAAGTAACAATAAATCACACCTAAATTTCCATTATTTCCATAAAACGTTCACATCAAAAAATATCATAAAAATTAGTTTATTTTGACCTGCCTAAATGTAATTTATAATTGTTATCATATCATCCATAAAATTTTTAATTGCTTTGGAATATGTTTTGCCACAAGGACATGTCTGGCGAGCAATGAGAATGCTTTATGTGAGAAGCCACTGCTTTTATTCTTGCAATGGCCCATTTATTTAGACCCAATAAAGGCACTAATATAACAACATTAATCCCGTGAAATTTCATGGTGCTCCACGTATGTATTAATTAAATCGAAAATTTGTTCTCCCGTCTTCTTCTTAAAATGCCATATCCGATACGCACGTAAGCGACCCTCTCGCCTTTGCCTGTAGTTAGCACCTTTTTAAGTGTTTCACAGACAAAGAGGACCTACAGTTTAATGCCACTTCCAAACGGCCAAAGTGAGAGGACTTCACTAAGCATACAACGGGTAGTTTTCCATTACCTTCCCGAGAAAGACGACCGCCACGTTGTAAAGGCTCTTTTTTTTTTAAATTATTTTCCCGAGCCGAGATACAAACTCGAGTCATCATCATAGAAATCAGACACCTTACTCACTACGCTATGGCCGACCGTTCTCCTGTAGTTCTTTCTAAAGGGGACTTGCAGAAAAGCATGTCTTCCTGGACCGAAAATTTAAAAACCTAACGTATCGTTATAATTAAAAGGGCCAAACATACCTGTCGACTCATCTAATGGTACCTTAAACTCATGGACAGAAGACTTAAAACGATATAATAATTCCTTTTCACAAAATTTTCCCATTTCCTTGATGGGTTTACCAACTGTGGTATCAGCAGCAACAAACTGTCAATATCCTTAACATATTTATCTACAGTCTCTCACAGAGCTCTATTAACTTTTCAGAAATTGTGATGTGATATCAGGGGATGATATGGTGTGTGAATTGCAATGTAATAACTGACACGTGAAGATATCACCATACAAAAATTTTGAGAAAGCTTTTTTTTCTTGTTCAACAATTCATCTCGTTTACGCTCGAGGTATACAAAATATTTATTTCTTATACTAGAATGATTCGTCTCCAAATGCCTTTTTAACCTTTCTAGATTTAAACCACCATTATTAACAGCTTTGTCGCATCTACGTATAATCTATTTGATTCTGTTTCATTACCAAACCAAGTGAATCGAAATTTTAGGTAGCTATTATCGTACTTTCTCATTTTGAATTAATATCAGCATCTGCTTTACAAACAGATAAAGCGAGGAAGCACCCTTTTGTCATTTGCTGAAATGTTATTATTTAAATTATTTTTTCGTTTTCAATATCTGGCTTTTAACCAAACATCCATTGTGTGAAAAGGTGTCTTAAATAAAAAATATTTTATTTAATCACTGTGGTAGGTTCGTACTTTCAACCTTTTAATGATTGGTAAAGTCGGCCACCGCCTTGACTTTATTATTAATTAAAAGAAAAGTACTTACTTAGACAAAACACTTTAACACTGGGCGAACAGACTGAATTAGCGGCCTTTACACATAAGCGCATTCCCGCGTGAAAGAGGAGTGTGCAGGCTTGCGCGCCAAAAAGAGCGGGGTTATAAAACGGATACTAGGCAAGACGAATTCGTCCGGTTGGTCATTCCCACGCGATTACTTCTTCCCTTATTTTTAAATCATTCTTGTCTTATCTCGAGTAAAGTAAGTTGTTTTAAAAAATAGACTAAGTTGGAATTTTGGAAAAGTCTACTTTTAATTTTAGATTTAGTCAACCAGCGCTTCTGATGATGCTCACATGGTTAGGGAAACGCACTTTTAGTGCAAAACAAAGTGTTTGATGTAGTAGTGATAATTGTTGTTCAGTTAAAAATCTTGTTGGTATTAGACACGCTAACGAAGTTAAAAGATGATGAAACAGCATAATATGACACATTCAGTTGCTAGCGAATAACTGAACTAAACGTCGCGTCATTTCTACGCACTTTGCCGTTTTCTCGTCATGGCTCCATCCGCCACTAACATATTCATATGAATTGGTGGCGTACCGAATACGGCTAATTTAGAAGAACTGTGGAAAAATAGTAACAATTGGCGCTCCACTATAACTAACGAGAAAATCGACTCTAAAAATTTATTGATTTTTAGATGTACACAGATGTAACCAACTGATGCCAATTTTGATAACAACTTTGATTGTTGCAGTATTGCCACGCTAACTGTAGTGATTTTTGATTTCAAAACTTGGATGATAGGTTTTTCGAATAATTTTACTATACTCCTCAGTGAATGCTTGTATTACAATATAAAACTTTTAATGTAGTTCTTTTTGCTAACAATTAATTTTTTTGACTGAAAAGATAAAAACTTTTTTGTATATAAAACTTGATATGTTCTGAAATAGCGGATACGCTAAGCGGACAAAAGTCTTTAGTATCCGTAGTAAGTTTTATTTATACATTTATTACTATTTTTTCTGTAATCCCTTGTTATATATGGATTTACCAGTTTCAGTATAATAAACGATTTTCATATCGCCCTGTATATTGTTATAATATTTGTAAAATACACCCATCTTAAAAAAATTAGAAGTTCTAGAAAAATCATTTGAAAATACATATTCAGAAAAAATATGATTTTTTTATTTCTTATATCCTTACTATATATACTCTGCAAGCCAAAATTTCGAATTATTTTGCATCTATAGGCTAAGCATAACTTGAGAATTGTTTATTTATCTATTGGTTATAATTAAGTGAAAATTATTCTAAAAGTTTTGCTTCAGCTTATTTTATTTTCCCAGCTGTTAATATCTAATGGATTTATTAGTTCAAATCAGATTTGTTCTCTTAAGTTCTAAGAATTTTAAAATTTTTCACGGGAAAATAAGAGACGTAAAATGCTACTTAGATGATACCATGTATCTGGATTCTAGGTTTAGAATAACCCGGGCTTCGATAGATCCCTCAGGGGTGCCTTTAAATAAGGAAAAGTAAATTTAAAAAAAATTTCTATCAGCAATAGATTTTACTCCTTTTCGATCTACATCATATGTTTCCAAGACTTTTTAATAGTGGTTAGAAGGCATAAAATGAGTATGACGAAATTTTTTAACTATTTTCGTCACCTTAGTTATAAGTATCTAAACAAGGGGCTGTGACTGAGGATGACCTGCATCATCGGGAGATACTCTTCTTCAGCTAGTCTATTACAGGAAGTCCTGAAAAAAATGAAAGAAGTGACGTAATTTCTATAAGAATTGATCGACAGTGACGTGAAAGACCAGTAGTTGTCAAGAAGGCCGTAATTCACCTGCGTATAGGTGTATGTGTTTATGTGACACCTTGACGGTGTGATTCAGGTAAGTAGTCATAGTTCGATAGCTTAACCTTAATGAGTTAAAGGTGACATTGTATTCTGTTGGCAACCCTATGTAGAATGGTTTTTAGTAAATTTAGCAAAAAGGCCTTATTTTGAGGGTAATTTTTAAGGGTTGTTTTTGAATGGTAAAAAGCAAACCAAACGTAAGAGGGGTACATTTTTCCATATCACTATGACATTAAATATTTTATTATAATTGCAAAACAGTTAGAATTCAAACCAGGATTTTTGGTGTTATGAGGCGGGGACGATAATACTACCCGCAATAAGTTTTTACATTATCCTACTTATGAACTGGAATAACAATTGAAATACTAGAAAACGTGCTAGCATGCAATTGAAAATAAAAGAAATGAGTGTTTTTTATCACTTTTATTATGTAAAATGTTGATAAAATAGACAACTATGAATGTAATATTAGTAAACGCTTAGATTAGAACTTATATTAATTCAGGTTAGGTTGGATGAATGATAATATCAGGCCCGTGTGCCTAACTGTAGAGAGATGATAATATTTACTATAAAAATGTTTATTTTTTTCTTGATTATACTTTTTTCTTTTTAGAAAAACGAGGTATTTCTCAAGATCTTCATTTAAATCAAATCCTCTTTTTACTCCATGTGGCTCAGGGTTTTCTACAATTAAATTTGTATTAGGTTTCTTTATGCCTAAGATATATTCAGTATATTCACTGTCTTCATGGTTTCGTTTTCATAATGATTTATATGTTATTTTATCTTCTGTATTTTCCTCTATTGCCGGCTTTAATTTTCTTTTGTGAACTGATTATTGTTTATTTTTTCTCTCTTCTGAATTTCCTTTTCATAGATATTTGGAATGCGATGTTTTTCCTGAATATTTTATTTTTTAGAATTCTTAATAGTATTTGTTGATTTACTAACATTTGCCGAGCCTAAACCACTTTTAAAAACTATGCATTGAATGCATAGTTTTTGAAAGTGGTTTAGGATCGGCAAAAATTTTCAATTTTTTTTAGTGATTTTTGAAAATCTGTTACTTCGTGAGTAATGGTCGTATCGAGAAAAGGAAAAAAGCATTTTGAAGCTTGAAATGTCTAGTTTTGAAATCTTGAGATGAAAAATTTTTTTGGGCATCTCTCTCAATCAAAAGAAATAACGCAAAGCTCTCTGTTTTTCTGTTTTTAACCACCAATCCGGAGATTTACACGGTCACCGTAAATCCGCCGTTAGGTTCTTCCGACCATAAACTGCTTTCGACATCGAGTATCCTGCCAATCAGTGACAGAGAGGCGCCTAGGCCGCGCAAAATTTGGCACTACAAATCTGCTAAATGGGAAGATCTCATGGAATACTTTCGAACTTTCCCTTGGATGGACGTTTGTTTTCGATCCGATAACCCATCTGACAGCGCCAGGGAGGTCTCCGATGTTATTTTGGCTGGTATGGAGGCTTACATCCCGTTTTCGAAGAAATGCTCCTCCAACGGCAAGCCTTGGTTTGACCGAAAATGCAAAGAAGCTGTTGCTTCTAAGCATATTGCCTACCGACAATGGCGTTAAAATCCGAACACCATAAATCGTAACACCTTTGTTTGTGCCGGGAACAGATGCAAAGGAATTATCGATGAAACCAAGGAGGCGCACAATCAACGAATTAAAAACAAACTTCTCGCTTGTCCCAACAATTCCAGGTCCTTTTGGGCAGTCGCTAAGGCAGTTAGTCAAAATTTTACCGCTTTAGGGACATTCCTGCAGCACGTGTGCTAGACCCATAAAAAAAATAAAAAAATAAAATAAAAATTTTTTTCAAAATTGTCTTTGGGCACAAAACTTACAAAAGCATCTGTCAAAGATCATGCAACCAACCGTTAAAAGTGCTGAGTCATACATCAAAAACTCCGAACACATCACGAACATAATCAGAAACTTTCAACTAGCGGAAAATGACATTCTGCCAAGTCTAGATGTTGTTTCACTTTACTCGAGTATTCCAGTGGATGAAACACTAAAAAATACCTATTCTGTCTTCAACATTCAGATATACAAACAAACAGATGGAGCGCCCATGGGTTTTTCCCTTTCACCAATAATAGCCAATCTCTATATGATGTATTTTGAAACAGAGGCCCTAAAAAACTCACCACTCAAACCCAAACTCTGGAAACGATATGTAGATGACATCTTTATAATTTGGCCCCATGGACGAAATGAATTAGACAACTTCCTGACCTATTTAAATAGAATCCACCACCGGATACAGTTCACTTTGGAAGTAGAAAAAGAAAAAAGCCTCCCTTTCCTTGATGTGCTCATAACGCGGAAGAACAACGGTCAACTTCAATTCTTAGTCTACCGGAAGCCCACCCACACCAATAGATATTTAAACGCTGGCTCACACCACCATCCATCCCAAATCCAGTCGGTAGCCAACACCCTCGAATCGAGATCACACCGACTCACCGAACCAGACACGAGACAGCAAGAAAGTACACAAATCACTAGGGCCCTTAAGCAAAATGGATATAAAGAACAGTCCATACGGAGAGCATTAGAAAGGCAGCGCCATCTACAGACAAAGACAGAAGAACGTGACCTCAACCAGAGTAGACGTATGTGAAAGGAGTCAAGATAGGATTGGAAGAGTCCTAAGAAAACAAAACATAGGGACAGCATACAAAACACAAGACACTCTGGCAGACATTCTGGGTAACCCCAAGGACAAGAGAAATCTGGAAAACCATGGAGTTTACAGCATCCCATGCGGAGACTGCCACAAATTGTACATAGTACAAACAAACAGAAGAATCTCCACCCGGATCCAAAAACATAAAATAAGTATCAAAAGCAAACAAACAACATCAGCTCTTTTTCAGCATCATGATACTAGTCAAAACATCAATTTTAAGGGATCTAAACAAATATCCTCGATTTCACATCATAAAACATGCATAGTCAGAGAAACCTTGGAAATCGAAAAGAATGGACAGCTAAATAAGCGAGATGATGCGCTGAATATCCCCACTACATGGAAGGGTCTACTAGCTTAACCAAGGAATAACCAAAACATCGAGAAGGCAACAGTCAGCATAGCGCCGGAACCCGTAATTACCACCCAGCCGGCAAACACCGATGCTCGGACGGACACTTCCCCCCCCCCACCTACAAACGGCGTAGACGCCAACCTATAAAACTAGAAAACGTTACCTATAAAAAACGGGATATTTTAAAAAGGACGATAAAAAAACAAGGTAGTATTTTACCTAAGCATAAAAAAAAAATATTGCACCTGCTATTCGGCACAGATCAGGCAAAGGTGTTGCTAGATATACTGCTCCTCTGAAAAACTTTTTATGCAATATTCTACCAAACCAATTGAGTATGTGCACTGGGATTATCCTGACAAACTCGTTGATGGGTTACGCTTATTATCAGCATCACACAGTGCTAAAAATAATAGTCATATATATATAATAATTTAAGAACTTCGAGAAGAGAATATTATTAAATAAATTATGACAAATTTTGTTACTGAAGACATGTCATAGAAGAACTACATAGACCAGGTAGAATTAATTTTAAACGAGGTCGTGTGACCCTAAAATGTCTTGATGATTTATATCAAGTGGATATTTATGGATTAGGTCCTTATGCATAAGAAAATAATGGTTACAAATATATCTTGGTAGTTACCAATTAATTTCCAAAATACGTTTGAGCATTTCTTTTTAGAAATAACACTAGAAGGGAAGTGCCTAATGAAGTGAAAAAAAGTGTTTAAGAGTTCAACTTCTCCTAAACCTCTACAATCAGATGAAGTTCTAGAATTTCTATCGAAGGAGCTTCAATAACTTTTAAAAAACATAAAGTTAAACAGTATCATACTGTGTGTGAAGTGAAAAAGAAGCATCCTTTGTTGAACGTGTAGTTAGGACACTTAAAAGTATGATTTGAAAATAATTACATGTAAATGGTTCCTAGAAGTTGTATAATTTAATATCCGATGTTCTCAAAAACTAGAATGATAAAAAAACATCGAACTATTTATATGAAACAGTCTGAAGTAACTAAAAAATTTTAAAAGTATTTACTTCATGCAAAGTTTTAAATTAATAATCATACTCACATTTCAAAAATATAAAGTGTTTTTGATAAAAAAAAAAAAAATACAAATCAAATTGATCAACGGAAATGTTTGTTATAAAAAAGTACAACTAACAAATCCTATCACTTATTTATGACAGGATCTAAGACCTATATTCGTGTACCACAGTATATATAAAAAAAAATATTAAGGGTGGCTTTTATGAAGAACAGTTACAAGAGATTAAATATCCTTATGTTTATTTGGTGAAAAAAGTATTAAAACGTAAGAGTAACAGTTTTTGTAAAATGGTTTTCTAGTAGTCATAATACTTGGATAGTTAATAAAAATGTATTGTAATATTTTTTATTTATAAATATAAAACAATTATATTTTTAAACAATGATTTTTTTATTTAATACTATGTAATAAAACAATACATAATTTACATCCATAATATTTGGGATTCAAAATCGTCTAAGATGGCTGGTGTTTCAGACGATGATACTGCTGCTGAGGTTGAGGTTCAGGAGCATATTTTCCGAAGTTTTTATTTTTCTTGATTTTTTTCCTCATATTCGTAAATTTTATTTTTTCTCCTTTTTAGAAGGGCGCCCTTTCTTCCCCCTCCTCATCGTGATCATCATCATCATCATTTTTACCTTCAAAATAAAAGTTCACATTGCTAAACTCCTTCATTCCTTTGATGAATGATTGTAGTTTCTCCTCATCATCTGCAGCCACGGTTAAATGTTTAACTGAGAACATCTTTACGGGTTGTAGAACAGAAATAAGTGAACTCTCCCGTTAATTATTTTGACGGCTTCTCTGGCAAATCTGGGAAGAGATAAAAATAAAAATTCGACCTAAAATCGTACAAAGAAAATGATTTAAGGGTAACAGTCAACTATAGTTAAAAAAAAATTAAAACAAAATAATATTATTAATAATAATCTAAAGATATAAAAGCAAAAGTCTTAAATCACTTGCTTAAATAATTTTTTTAAATATTTATTAGTTAA
Organism: Pachyrhynchus sulphureomaculatus; assembly: GCA_019049505.1. NCBI lineage: Eukaryota > Metazoa > Arthropoda > Insecta > Coleoptera > Curculionidae > Pachyrhynchus > Pachyrhynchus sulphureomaculatus. Next base: position 69,043,243 of record CM032455.1, read on the forward strand.
TAATTTCTTCTGTTTTGAACAATGGCTATGTCTAAAGAACTTCTTGTATATATACAACAGGATATTAAAAAGATAATCACACCTTGTATATACATACAATAACAAATTTAAATATTCAGCGAATAATAAATTAAAAAAAAAAAAAACATTAAAAAAAAATATTTGTGCTACTGTAGACATAACTATATTTTACAAATACATTATTTTTGTATTATATGCAAAAATAAAATTAAACATTAAACACAATTTGTTTATTAAAAGTTCTTAATTACATTATTTATCTTAAATTTAACCTCAAAGGTTATTATAAACATTATTATGCAAAGTTGGTTAAGTATATTGTTAATATTAAAAATGTAAATTATGTTTATCAGTCATTAATTTATATTATCTTTATAAAAAGTTTTAATCTTAAAGAATACTTAGAGGATATCATATAGATAATTACCTTACTGAATTATACGGAAATCTTGTTTTCTTTATCTTGTTTGTGCAAGTTAAAGGAAAATGTTGTAAATATCGTTTGCATTGCATTGCATTACATCATACGATTGCGTGATGTTATTTGTAAAATTGATTAAATATTACATAATACAAAATAATTACCAAACATCAACACTTCTTCCACTTACAACAACCATATTACTAATACGATGTCCAACGAAATAAAAAAACTGAGTCAGCAAACTGTGTTGAAAATTCAAGAGATTGATAACTTAATTAAAACCAAAAAATGATTATATTATGTGGATAAAGTATTTAACTTTAAAAGAAACTGAAATGATAGAATCAATTTTAATTTTACTGAAAAAATTTCGGGAACAATTTAAATATCGTAAAAATTTAAGCAAAAATAAAAGTAAGATTAGTTTGCATTGATTTAGAATCATACTTCAAAAATCGTGTAAGGATAGGGGCAATTGGTAATTTGAGTATTAAAGATCATATCATCTTTTTTACCACACATTTAAATCTTTTTCATGTAAAGTGAAAAAGGGCCTTATCAAATCCTTATTAAAAGTGTCGTGTTTTTAGCAAATTTTATAAAGCCTGAATGTGAAATAAAAAAATTTGTAACTAATAACCGTGTCATAGACTTTAACACCAACATAAAGGAATTTTATAATGATTATAATAAAAACAATAAATAAACAAGATGAGATGAAAGGATTGTCTTTACGAAATCTTGCAATTAAAAATTAACTTTAACCATTATACACCCATTAATATTGCTGGTATTTCAATTATAATAATAATAAATTTTGCTTTCTCTGATCTATTGTAGCTGCATTACATCCATGCCGCACCAATCAAAATCCATGCAGAACCTCTTTTTACCCTCATTTTAGTAAAGTTTGGAAATATGAAGGAATTGAGTTTCCCATAACTTTAAAAAGTATTAAAAAATTTGAAAATTTTAATATTTCCATTAACGTTTTTGGAATTGAAAAAAAAGGATATATTCTTAAGCGATTTTCAATTTCTAGCGTTTATCAACTTCGTAAGCTTCCCACGGAACATATGATTGTTCAGGATCATATTTCTGTTGATGTTTTCACTCATGAAATATCTAACTTTAAGGCATATATCATTTTACATTGATTAAGTGGTGATATAAGTAATAAAAAAAGTGTTTAAACCATTTTTACTTCCAAGAAACTTTAAATAAACATATATTTACCTGCAGATAAATGAACAAAACTAAATTAACATTACCTAATGAAGGAGAAAACTGTATATCATTTAAAAATTTAGGTCATATAGAAAAAGTTCCATTTGGCATTTATGCTGACATTGCATGTATATTGGAAAATATTTTTTTTTGTAAAAAATGAAGAATTTATATTACTAGCAAAAAAGGAGTATTTCCGTATGATTATCTAGATAGTTGGGAAAAATCATATATATCATATATATATATATATATATATATATATATATATATATATATATATATATATATATATATATATATATATTATATATATATATATATATATATATATATATATATATATATATATATATATATATAGAAAACCAATTGCCATCGATAGAAATTTTTTATAACAAAATTAAAAACTGTAATGTAGCGAGAAATAACATGCAACATGATTAATGTCTAAAATAAATTAAGAACTTGCATCAGTATATGGAACTTTATTTGAAAACGGATGTATTACTATTGGCTGATGTTTTTGAAACTTTTCGAGGACTTCTATGGTCACCTATGATCTAGAATATCTAAAGTCGTATACCACACCTGGACTAGCTAATAATTCATGTCTTCTCATGTCAGGTGTTCGTTTAGAATTAATTACGGATTTGTAACAAATAATGATGATTGAAGGAGGAATTAGCGATGGAGTTTCTCAATCTTCTCATTCGGTATGGTAAAGCAAATAATAAATATATGCAGAATAAGTAGGATCCTAATCTTCCTCCTTCATATTTGATGTACTTTGATGTAAATAATTTATACGGTTTTACAATGAGTCGATCTCTTCCTACAGGTTAATTGAGAATAGCGAATAGTACCCAGAAAATATTCTCAATACAGCAGACGATTCGGATAATCGGTATATACTTGAAGTAGACTTGGAATATCCTATAGAACTTCATGACTCTGAAAAAGATTTTCCTTTATGTCCAAAACCACCCACATCTTCATCAAAACAATCAGAATTACTAACAACACTAATAAAAAGAAGTGTATTATTCATTATAAACATCCTAAACAGGTTCTTAATTTAGGTTTACGTCTTACTAAAGTACATAGAACGTTAAAATTTAAACAATATCCCTAATTAAAAACATATATTGATTTGCACACAAAATTAAGGCAAAAAAGAAAAAACAAGTTTGAAAAATAAATTGAATTAATGAATAATGCAGTTTTTGATAGCACCATGGAAAATGTTGTGAATAGAAAAGGTGTGAATTTGGTTACAACATAAGCTACATATCAAAACCAAATTTCCATGGTCTAACGATTTTGGATAATGGTGGTTATTATAGAAATGAAAAGATTACATATAAATTTTTTTCAGTTTCAGTATTTTGGATATTTCAAAAACGACTTTTATTATAATTATTTAAAACCAAAATTTAATGATACTGCAAATTGCCATTTTTATGTAAATGATATTTATAAACATATTCAAGATGATATTCATAAGTTTAATACTTCAGACTATCGATGATTATAATATTCGGATCTAACATTGATTATAATATTCCATTAAAGAACAAAAAAGTTTTAGGCTTCATAAAAGATAGCAAGTAAAATTATGTCGGAATTTATAGGTCTGAAGTCTAAAATGTATTCTTTAAAATTACATTCAAACCTAAATGTTATCCAGAAAGCTAAAGGTATCACCAGTACTTCTCTAAAGTTGATTCCTTTACTGATTATTACAGTTGTCTCTTTAATGAAAATGATATATACACCAAAGAACATTTAATTGGAAGCAAAAAACACAAATTATATATAATAGAACAGAGAAAACTTGCTCATACACTCTATGATGACCAGAAGATTGTAAATTATTTATCAACAGGCACATTACCCTGGGGTTAAAATTCTACTTATTCTGAAATGTAAATACGTCCACTTAATTTAATCTACTCAGGCTTTACTTAATCCGCAGTTTCTAAAATGATCGTTGACCAAAACCAGAATTTAGAGAATATTAAAATTGTCTATACACCAACTAAAGGTAGTGCTAAAGCAGCAGGATATGATATAAAAAGTCTTAACGATGAAGCTGTCCTGGCTATGGGAAGGGCCATAATTGTCACCGGCTTAAAAATTGAATTGGTGGTTATGGTGGTATAGCTCCCAGATCAAGATTGGCTATAAATCACTTCATCGATATAGGAGGTAAGGATTATATTATTGTTCTATTGTTGCAAAAGTTATGTATTTACTGTTGTTTCACCTGGTGTTATTAATGAAGATTACATGGGAGAAAACAAGTTATTTTGTTTAATCATTCAAGCAATGACTTTCATATAAAATCAAGAGACCACATTGCTCAATTAATTTGTCAGAAAATAATTTATCCAAAACTGCAGGACGTGTCCAGTCTAAGTCCAACCAAACATGGGAAAAATGGATTTAAATCATCGTCTCAATAAAGAAATTACTAAATTTGTTGTTAACATGTTATGTACTAAAAGCACTACCTTTTCTAGCTTATTTTTTTATTCTAGCATAATATATTACGTATCATTTTAGTGTTTAAATATTAGTTGAAGAAGAACAGTTCAAGGAAAAATGGAAGCAATAGCTCTGAGAAAAGGACTCTGTCTAAAACCACATAAAATAGGATTAGATCTTTTTTACGACGTCCAGAGTTTCCAAAAAAACTACCTTGAAAACTACCATACCGTCCACTAACTAACATAGATTTAAAAAAATATGTGAATCAGTCGGAAATTAAAAGTTTAGGGGTATTCTCATGAAAGATAAATTACCTAAAAAAAAAAATACATAAATATGAAACTGGAGTTACTAACATGAATAATAGTGATGGTATGGGGACTTATTGGACAGCATAATAAAAACATACTTATCAAGTTAACTATTTTCACAGTTTTGGTAATCTCCCACCACCAACTCAGTTAGTTAATTGTTTTAATTCAAATTAATTCTGTAATATTACTGATAATTGTGATTCTTATCAATCATATAATTCTGTAAATTGTGGCCGTTTATGTTTATCATTTTTATATATGTTATTTTCTTGTTTTATTTTCACACAGTGAACATATCCTACGCTTTTACCTCATCTGCTAGAGACTCCTCTTTATCTGCAAAAATTTACCCACCAATTGTTTTAAAAGAAAATGTAGAATATGTTTTGGGACTTGTATATTTTAAGGGCCAGTGCCAAATATTAACCATACAAACAATAAATTTCATTACAATAATAACGTTACCATTCCTGAAGATTCTTATGACATAAGAGACATCAATAACTGTGTGGTTGAACAAGTTGAGCACCGTTCGAAAACATGAACAAAAAAAAAATAACGTCATTTATTTCTAGTCACTTTAATAACTCGAATGTGAAATTAAGGGTAAACAGATTTCAGTAAGCCACATAGGTATACCACTAGGATTAAAAAAAACTACTGAATATCAGACCGTCCTGTAGACATTTTAAAAATAAACAGTGTCTATGTAGAATGTAATTTATTAACAGATTCATTTACAAATGGCAAACCTGTTCATATAGTTCACATGTTTTATCCATCATCATTACCTGGAATGAAAATTACTAAAAAACTGTTCAGTGTTATTTACCTACCAATCAACACTCTAATATATTGATGAAATTATAATGAAAATAATTTTAGACAAGAAGTGGTAACAGACTGCATCTACAGAGAAAATAAAAAATGGTATTTCTCTACAATACTCAATCAATAAACTTTTTAAGTGATCAAAAAGAAACATTTATAAATAGGGTTAAACAACATAAAGAGATCAGTAATATCAGAAAGCTGAAACAGCTAACACATACGAGTAGACAATGTCTAGTTTCCTTGGGATTTAAACTCAAACAAAATTAAAAAGCTACGAAAGTTTTGGTATAATTTTAAATTAGTCTTTATAAGGTGCGTGTGTATTGTAAAATTGTAAAAAAAGATGTAGAGGAAGAACAGAAAAAATGAATATAAATATATTTAATGTTGGTAAAAGTATCTACTCTCACACTTCAATTATCAGTATCATGCCCATCAGCTCTATGCTTCATCCACATTTAAAAATAACGATGCGATTAGAATTCCAATACAAACTCAAGACCTTCACACTTTACCTGGTCAATGTTTTCTTTACGTTGAAAGAAAAGTAGTAACCAAAGGTGATCCCCCTAATACACATAAAAGTTTTATAAATAATGAAATTGCATATCGTTTTCATGAAATCCGCTATGAACTTGGTAGAATAGTTGTGGATCGAGTAAGAATCCAAGTATTACTTTAACCATAAAAGGTTACGTTTCTTATACTTCCAGCGAGATAAAACGATTACAAAATGCAGGATGGAAAATACATAAAAATCCAAACATACTAGACAACAAGGGTAACTTTCATATGTGTTTATCATTAAGTACTTTACTAGGATTTGCTGAAGATTTTTAAAAAATTATTATAAATGTTCATCAAGAATTAATTTTAATTAGCAGCAGTTCAGATACCAATGCAATTATTCAAACCTGAACTCCTTTAATTTCTGAGGAATACAAAATCATTCTGAACAAAGTTGTATGGAAAATACAATAGTATCTATAACACAATCGCGATTTAATTATACCTTTTAGAAGTTGGAGGTTACATGAGTATCCAGTTTTACAAGAAACAATGAGACGTACATGGGCTGTTAAAAGTACTGCATTAATCTCTAAACCAAGCTTTCAACTCTATCCACTAACCGAAAGAATGAAATTAATCTAAATTTAAATTTTGAAACAATAGTTTATATTATATGAAATGTATACACAGTTTCAAAAAAGTTTTTATTATCAACGTTATGGGAGCCATGTTATAAATCTATAAATTTCCATGGAGTTTGTCCATTTGGAGTAATTGACCGGTCTCGTCAGAACGAATCACTGAAAACCGGGGCCTTTAATATCAGATTAGTATTTGAAACTAAAAAAACATAGCTGCAAATACAATAGCCTACTAGATAGTACTCTACGACCGTTTGGATAGATAAAATCCGTTAATAAGATCAATTACTTAATTGGTAGAAATAATAAAAAAATGTTTATATTAGATGTACAAGGATTTCAATATAAACACAGTGAATTTATCTGTAAAGATTATAATATAAATATATATATATATATATATATATATATATATATATATATATATATATATATATATATATATCCGTTTCAATCCGTTCGTCTAACAATGAATTTGCACGATGTTTCGCCAAAATCTCATTTGGCATTTTCAAGTGCTCCCGCTGCTGCTGCTACTCGATACTATGATCTTGCGCTCGAAGCTAATTAGGTTGGCGTCTACGATTATAGATAGGGGGGTCGGAAGTGTTCGTCCGAGCATCGGTGTTTGCCGGCTGAGTGGTAATTACGGGTTCCAGCGCTATACTGACTGTTACCTTCTCGATGTTTTAGTTATTCCTTGGTTTAGCTAGTAGACCCTTCCATGTAGTGGAGATATTCAGCGCATCATCTCGCCTATTTAGCTGTCCATTCTTTTCGATTTCCAAGGCTTCTCTGACTATGCGTGTTTTATAATGTGAAATCGAGGCTATTTGTTTAGATCCCTCAAAATTAATGTTGTGACCAGTATCATAATGGTGCTGAAAAAGAGTTGATGTTTGTTTGTTTTTGATACTTATTTTATGTTCTTGGATACGGGTGGAAATTCTTCTGTTTGTTTGTCCTATGTACAATTTGTGGTAGAATCCGCATGGGGTGCTGTAAATTTCCATGGTTTTCCAGTTTTCTCTTTTCCTTGGGATTACCCAGGATGTCTGCCAGAGTGTTTTGTGGTTTGTATCCTGTACCTATGTTGTGTTTTCTTAGGACTCTTTCAATCCTATCTGTAACTCCTTTCACATACGGTAATAGGACTCTGCTTTGGTTGAAGTCCCGTTCTTCTGTCCTTGTCTGTGGATGGCGCTATCTTTCTAATGCTCTCCGTACGGACTGACCGTTTTACTTGCGTGCCCTAGTAATTTGTGTAATTTCTTGCTGTCTCGTGTCTGGTTCGGTGAGTCGGTATGATCTCGATACGAGGGTGTTGTCTACCGACTGGATTTGGAATCGATTGTGGTGTGAGCCAGCATTTAAATGTCTGTTGGTGTGAGTGGGCTTCCGGTAGACTGAGTATTGAAATTGACTGTTGTTTTTCCGAGTTTTAAGCACAACAAGGAAAGGGAGGCTTTATTCTTCTTTTACTTCCAAGCACAAGAGAAAACTGGAAAACCATAGAGTTTACGCGACACACTGATCCACAACTATACACAAAAGAAATCGTGCATAACCTCTCAACACATCCTCTTATAGACCACGAAGAATCAGTACTAAGCGAAGGTTGCAATTACACCATAACACCAAACCCAGTTGAAGATATAATTTCAAATGTAGAAGTTACCCTAGATACCATGCGCGAAGAAGATGCTGCAAGAATAAGAAAAGATACCACTCAAATCCTGAGAACGAGCAGACCTCCTAAGCCAAACCTCAAATTTGAAAAATGAAAAGCTCTTCAAGCGCTCAAGAAAAACAGAAACATCACCATATTACCAGCAGACAAGGGCAATGCCACAGTGGTCCTAAATACCGAAGAATACATGACAAAAATGGAAATCATTCTACAAGACGACACCTACAAGCCAGTTACCAGGGACCCTACAACATATCTGGAGAAAACTACAAAGGCCAAAATAAAAGCTACAAATTTAGGACCAGAGGTTGAAAGACTCAATTCCAAAAGAGAAATCAGTCGATGACCAAAGTTGAATGGCCTACCAAAGATACACAAGCCCAACGTCCCCCTTAGACCCATTGTTAGCGCGGTAGCCTCACCTACACAAAACCTAGAAAAACATCTGTCAAAGATCATGCAACCAACCGTTAAAAGAGCTGATTCGTACATCAAAAACTCCGAACACGTCACAAACATAATCTGAGATATTCAGCTAGAGGAAAATGACATTCTGGCAATTCTAGATGTTGTTTCACTTTATCCTAGTATTCCAGTGGATGAAGTACTAGACAGAATAGCAGTGAACGATGATTTTCCAGCTCATGTTATAGAACTATAGGAACACTGTCTAAAAAATACCTTCTTTGTCTTCAACAGTCAGATATACAAACAAACAGATGGATCGCCCATGGGATCTTCCCTTTCACCGGTAATAGCCAATCTCTATATGATGTATTTTGAAAAAGAGGCCCTTAAAAACTCACCACTCAAACCCAAACTCTGGAAACGCTATGTTGATGACATCTTTTTAATTTGGCCCCGTGGACAAAATGAATTAGACAACTTCCTGACCTATTTAAATAGAATTTACCACCGGATACAGTTCACTTTGGAAGTAGAAGAAGAATAAAAAGCCTCCCTTTCCTTAATGTGCTCATAACTCGGAAAAACAACGATCAACTTCAATATTCAGTCTACCTGAAGCCCACTCACACCAACAGATATTTAAACGCCGGCTTACACCCACCATCCATCCCAATTCCAGTCGGTAGCGAATACCCTAGTATCGAGATCATACCGAGTCACCGAACCAGACACGACAAAGCAAAAAATTACACAAATTACTAGGGCACTCAAGCAAAATGGAGAGCATTAGAAAGGCAGCGCCATCCACAGACAAGTACAGAAGAACGGGACCTCAACCAGTCCTATTACCGTATGTAAAAGGAGTTACAGATAGGATTGGAAGAGTCCTAAGAAAACACAACAAAGGCACAGCATACAAACCACAAAACACTCTGGCAGACATCCTGGGTAACCCCAAGGACAAGAGAAAACTGGAAAATGATGGAGTTTACAGCACCCCATGCGGATTCTGCCCCAAATTGTACATAGGACAAACAAAGAGACGAATCTCCACCCGTATCCAAGAACATAAAATAAGTATCAAAAACAAACAAACAACATCAGCTGTTTTTCAGAACCGTCTTGATACTGGTCACAACATCAATTTTGAGGGATCTAAACAAATAGCCTCGATTTCACATTATAAAACACGCATAGTCAGGGAAGCTTTGGAAATCGAAAAGAATGGACAACTAAATAGGCGAGATGATGCGCTGAATATCCCCACTACATGGAAGGGTCTACTAGCTAAATCAATGAATAACCAAAACATCGAGGAGGCAACAGTCAGCATAGCGCCGGAACCCTTAATTACCACCCAGCCGGCAAACACCGATGCTCGGATGAACACTTCCCACCCCCCCCCCCCCCCCCCCCCCCCCCCTACCAATCTACGTAGACGCCGACCTATAAAAGACGGCCATTAAACTACCCACATGGAACTACATTGTAAAATCAGTAAGATTAAAAACAGGTTGAACAATACTAACAATATTCATGGACTTACATGGGACCAATTTATTTTTAGTTATTTAGGTTATGAAAGTATTTCTACTTTTATAAAAAAAAATGTTGTACGCAGTGAAACTATTTTTGTAAGAGGAAACAACAAAAAAATTTGGTTAAGCAAATTAATAAGCTAATAATCGTGGTTAAGCGAAATAATAGTATATAGGAATTTTAATTAATAGGATATACAAATTTATCTAATTTGAAAAAGTATCAAAATAATTGCAATTTTTATTATAATGTTCACTATGTTAATGATAAGAATTGTTCTAAAAAATGTTTCATTATATTAATAAAATTAATTAGTTATCAAGAAGAATACTTTTCTAGTATTTAAACTATACTTCATTACATGAAACTTGCCAGTACCGACAAGTTCGAAGTGTCCCAAATTTACCGTTTTAAGGATTAAAAAGAAAAATCTAATAAAACGTGTTTACATATTTTTTAATTTATCTGCCTATAATAATGATTTTAAAAATGTTCTACTTTCTTGTAGAAACATTTTTATGATAGTCAAACTATTAGTTTTAAGTAATAGCTTAAGTCTATTTAAGAAACTAGTAGGTAGATAGGTACCTACCTACGTACCTATCTATCTACCTAAACCCTTTAAATAAACATAAGAAACAAATAAAAAAAAATAACAGTTTAACCACTAACATCATTCTGAAAACTATACCTAGAAGATGTTCTATACATGTCTCTTTCTAACCTGTTTTCTTCCTACAGTTCTTAGTAACAGCAATAGAACATGATAATATGATAACGAGGTTGCTGTAAATGATATTTGCATACAAAAAGTTGGAGAGTATGCATATGTTACCAGAAATTTAACTAATTCGTTAAATTATACTAAATACATTACTCTCCTTAAAGAAACTGTTAAACTCGAATCAGATTAACAGTTGTTAAAAACGAATTTAACTGAAACAATCCAAATCTATTAAGAAAAGAACGCTGTTTCATATTTGTTAATTGCCGATTATAAAAGAGAAATTGAAAATCTAAAAAACTAATTTTAGTAACCTAATATGTAATGTCTATCAGTTGAATAGTAATTTAACAAATGCCATGATTTACAACAATTTACTTTTGGAAGATACAGACAAATATGTTATTAGATTATGAACCTGTAGAAAAATCAACAGAAAATTAAAAGAAAAAATGTTTGGTATAAGTTCTAATTTAGTTTAGTAATATTAAATTCATATTTGTATAATCTATCCACATTTTATATAATAAAAAGTCATAAAAAAAAACATTATTTTCATTTGTTTGATGTTAGGTTTTATTGTATAAGCTCATTAGATGTAGTCTTATCGTTCCCCCCTCATAACACAAAAACCTGGTTCGAATCCTGATTGAGGTTAAATTGACTTTTTTAAATTACACTAAAATATTTAGTGCCCTAATGGTATGGAAAAATTTACCCTTGAAAAGTATTTATTTTTGGTTTGTTTTTTACCATCCCAAAACAACTCTTAAAAACTTCCCTCAAAATAAGGTCTTTTGGCAAATTTATTAAAAACCACCCTACACAGGGTTGACTAAGGCCTTTTTTGCAACAAATTACAACAACCACCTGCTACCGGACCATAACGTCATTGTTAATCACTTCTTCAGCTACAAGAACTACTTACCAGAGCCACACCCTCACAGGTGTCATCCTGTAAACACATACACCTATACACAGGTGAATTTAGGCATTTTTGACAACTGCTGGTCTTTCACGTCGTTATCGATCACTCCTTGTAGAAATTACGTCACTTCTTTGATTTTTTCAGGACTGCTTGTACTAGACTAGCTGAAGAATAGCCTCTTGTTTACATCCAGATCATCCAGTTTTTGCATAAACAATGCTGCTCTAAAAACAATAAACTTATTCTACACGCTTTTTGTTTTTCCCTGTTTAATTTTTATTAGTACGTTGAGGTAGAGGTTTTATCGCATCGCGATGTTTATTGTAGTAGTCTTCGGCTATTAAAGCCAATAATACTATAAATTGCAGCAACTAAATGGCGTAACTAATGTCATGTGCATGCATATTTCTTATTAGCCTTTTTGATTACAAATGTTTTATAATGGCAGTTGTATGTAAAAACCAACAAAGAAACGTTTTATCTTTAAAATAAAACATCAGTTTGCTATAAATTACACACGCAACGTTTCTATAGTTTCAGTTTCGCAAAGGTAAAAAATAGTTACCTAAAAAATTGTGGAAATTAATTGCTGCAAGTAATCACATTAAATTGCTTTAATCCACGAAGACCTACCTATAATTAAGCAATATTACTGAAAATACTTTTTTTTACAGGTCTATCGCTTCCGTTCAGCCAAGGTATCTAAATTCGTTAAGTTCTCGACTCTCTTAGATATTGGACCTTTTTGCTCAAAAAAATCACAAAAAACATTTGATATTGGTCAAACTAACATTCTCTATTCTCTGTATGGAGTAGTCGAGCATAGCGGATCAATTCACGGTGGTCATTATGTTTCTTACGTAAAAGTGAGAGCTCCATTAAAAGATGACAGTCCAAGATGGAGTTTTATTCCTAAGAATCAGAAAGAAAAAGTAAACAAGCTTCAAGAAGGCGCTATAGGAAAGCCGGAAACACCTCCAGGAAAATGGTACTATATCAGCGATTCTTATGTGTCTGAAGTGTCAGAGTCTAAAGTTTTATCTGCCCAAGCCTATTTATTATTTTATGAACGAATATTTTAAATGTTTTGATTCACATTATTTAGTCGTGTTAATAACCATACAAATTAATTAAAAAATAAATATTGCAAATTAAAGGTGTTGTTTTTATTAATCTCAATACTACGTAAATGATTTTAAATATGTAATAATTCAGATCATATCAGAAGCTGCATCGACAGCGAAACGCGTCATTGCAATTTAAATAAACCAGTGGAAATTGACTAAAAACAGTCTTTTATTATATATTTATAATGAATTTCCATCAAGTAGAAGCTACAACCATCCAAAATTTGTAAATGATTTTATTTTTTATCTTTTTTTGTTATTGATTTGCATGTAAACTTTATTTTACAAGTAATTAAAGCACGTCGATCTTACAAGACGCTTCTATTATTATCAGTAATGTAGGAATATGAAAATTAAGTTATATTTTATTGCTATTAATAGGGGAAGGGGGTGAAAAAGATGGGAGAATCTTATATAGTTTCACTTTTATTATGAGAAATTTTCCAGAATTTTTTAATGAGAGAATGGACAAATCTTAAGTATAATCATTTGTAATGAAACATATAAGGTGCCAAAGGGGTGGAAAAAGGAGATAGAAGAGGGACTTCGTATTTGTCTTGTTATAGATTTTCTTCGGAGTTCCTTTAATCAAAAAAATTGAAACATTACATTTTTTTTCATTGTTAACAAATTGAAAGGGGGTGGGGGTCATTGTAATAAGTAATTGCGTGTATTTCTATTTCAGTTTTCTTGTTTTTCCATTATTTGTAGTTTTAACAGAAATACTGTATAGAAGAGATTGAAAGCTGATTACACAGTAACTTAAAAAAATATTGGATTTAGCTGTAAACTCTAATGTTTGAAGAATTTTCAAGTCCATCGGCATGATCAACCTGAACTAACCATATTATATTTTTGTTTAGGCTTCATAATGGTACTTGACAACACATAGTGTCATATATAGATGTGGGGGTAATTCGACTTATAAAGAGGACTTATATTGAAAACTAAGACGATAGTTTTGTTGTCATAACAAAACATAGATGGTTCTCAAACATATAATATAATAATTAGTTTTGAATCATATTCAGATGTAATGTGTGTGAGAGTGCGATAGTATTTTTTAAACATAATACAATTCGATTTCGGTATACGTGATACACAAGACGTTATATCCTGAAATGAAACTATTGTAGAGAACCAGTCAGTGTATTTCTACAACGAAAAAGTAGTAGCTTGGTTTTTTAAAACACACAACTTTACGCAATTTTATCATGAGAAATAAAATATCCTGTTCCTGTATTTATACGCCAATTATTAGTTTAGTTTATAAAAATAGAGATAATTTTAACATATTCATACTACTGAGTAAAAGTTATAGCGTCCATGAAACCTTAAAGTATAAAAAAGTTAAAATCAACATGTAGATTGGGTCCCTCTGGCTATTTTCTCTGTTTTGCAGTATTTCTAAGCCAACTATTATATCAAGTCCTATTTATTCTGTAGAGCTGCTGAAATGTAGTACCGAGGATGGCTTACCGTCTGGTTAAGAAAAGAGACTTAATTTATGAAAAATAAATATACAGTAATTAGCATATGTAACAAAGTCTACTTACTATAACTGGCATACAAATTCGCTATAAAATAATTTACTTACCAGAAAGATAAACACTAAAACCACAACTACCAATAAAAAAGTTAAACGGAATAATTGAAAACTTTGTTCTGGTCTGGGTGATCTTGTCACTAACGGAATGCGCCATTTAATGACCGCAATAGTTCCTGACGAGCACCACAGAAGGCAATTTATCGCGATCTTCGAAACGCGTAGAAAAACCTCCTAAAAATAACAGTATAGAGGCTTATGGAATTGTCATATCAAGTTGTTATGTGGATCGTTGGTAGTAAATTTTTGTTTTTTTTTTAAATTTATTGCCTGCTTGTAGACTTATAATTCACACCAAAAGAGTTTATTTTCTACATTAACATAAAAATAATATTTTATTGGTTATACAACGTATTTAAAAAATATAATTATTTAAAAATACAATTTAAGTTACAAACTTTGCTCTACACATCTTAACGACTGAATTACAGTAGTAACTCAAAGAGGATAAATTTGTAGTACCATAGACTAAACAGTTAGTGATACTCTTTAGTCTATAGTAACACCATTGTATTCGATAAGCTTTATAAAACCGTAGGTTACTTAATGTATAAACACTTGAAATACTTATTTTATACCCAGACATTTTAGGACATTTTAACAACATTTAAACAGGTATGCAATCGCCAATTTGATAGTAAGCATATAATATCTTGTTAACTAGGATCCTCTTTTCAATAGATACACATATAATTTTTTGCAACGAAATGACTACATATGTTCTTTCAGGAGTGAATATTTCGTTTATGGTAAATTTGTAAAAATAATTATCTATTAATTATTACTTGTCTTTCTGAAAGGAAATATTGTATTGGGTTTGTTGGCACGGTAACTCTCGTACGAAACGAAATATCGATTTAAAACTTGGTGCAAGTATGTTACTTAATCTGGTGAGGGCAACGTTTAGTTTCTGAGCGAAATTGCTTCAGGTAAAGAGGATGAAGTAATAAAGATTGATAAATTTTCGAGTTTCAATAGTGTTATCAAATTTCAAATTCAACAATTTCTTTATTATTCAAAATGTCCTTACAAGATTCTAAATACATTTTCTCTTATATTCTATGGATTCTACAAATACAGGGTGCTTTAACAGCATCCTCATTCGTATGGAATGCCTTACGGCGGCTGTGTTCTGCCATTGGTATTAGAACCTTGTGTGTCTGTTTATGAAATTATCATTTCCGACAAGGTCTTACATGATATTTTCTTTATTTATTTTATGATAAAAGGTGTTTCTGCTATTAGTTGTTTATATTTGATTGTTGTTTACTGGGAAAAAACGACAGAAAAAACCCAGCTTGATATGATCAGGTACATTGTAGCAAAATTATTTACTTTTAACATTTCTATTCTAATCGCTTTTATTCTTCTTCCTTTCATTCCTTTTCTCCCATACTCTCTATCATACCAATATGTTCCACTCACCCTTTTTTTTTGTTTATTTGTGATATAGCTTAGCCTATTTTATATACATATTTACGTCTATAATTGATATACACATATATATATATATATATATATATATATATATATATATATATATATATATATATATATATATATATATATATATATATTATATATGTATATATATATATATATATATATATATATATATATATATATATAAATATATATATATATATATATATATATATATATATATATATATATATATATATATATATATATATAAATACATACATACATACATACATACATACATACATACATACATACATACATACGTACGTACGTACGTACGTACGTACGTACGTACGTACGTACGTACGTACGTACATACATACATACATACATACATACATACATACATACATACATACATACATACATACATACATACATACATACATACATACATACATACATACATACATACATACATACATACATACATACATACATACATACATACATACATACATACATACATACATACGTTCATACGTTCATACGTTCATACGTTCATACGTTCATACGTTCATACGTTCATACGTTCATACGTTCATACGTTCATACGTTCATACGTTCATACGTTCATACGTTCATACGTTCATACGTTCATACGTTCATACGTTCATACGTTCATACGTTCATACGTACATACATACGTACATTCGTTCGTACGTTCGTACGCTCGTACGTTCGTACGCACGTACGTACGTACGTACGTACGTACGTACGCACGTACGTACGTACGTACGTACGTACATACATACGTTCGTACTGTACGTATTTTGTTTGAGAGATATCATACCATCAGACAGGCAGGTAGACCGATGGAAGTGGGGGACTATGCTTTCTGTCGTCTAGGTACCCTAAAACATGAAAAAATACAAAAATCTCGGAATGTGATTGGTGCAAGGCTTGTATGCATTGCTGGCATCGAACTCGCATCTGGAGCCGAGAAATAAGTTAATGATCTATAAACAAATTATTAGACCAGTACTAATGTATGCTGCGCCAGTTTGGTGTACGTACGTACGTACGTACGTACGTACGTTCGTACGTTCGTACGTTCGTACGTACGTACGTACGTACACCAAACTGGCGCAGCATACATTAGTACTGGTCTAATAATTTGTTTATAGATCATTAACTTATTTCTCGGCTCCAGATGCGAGTTCGATGCCAGCAATGCATACAAGCCTTGCACCAATCACATTCCGAGATTTTTGTATTTTTTCATGTTTTAGGGTACCTAGACGACAGAAAGCATAGTCCCCCACTTCCATCGGTCTACCTGCCTGTCTGATGGTACGATATCTCTCAAACAAAATACGATATCAATTTTAAATTTGATACACATATAATACTCGAAGTAGGAATGAAACCTATAGTTTTTAGACGATTATAGCTTAGAAATAGGTGTTTAAATTTTCAGTAACATTATAAAATCTTTTCTTAATTTTGTGGTTTAGATAATGAACATACTTGAAACAATTATTAATAGTTTAACATTTATGGGTTTAAAAGAGTAGAGGAGGGTGTTATAGGAGTTGCTGGAGTATTGTATTATATCTGAAAATTTTGTTTATATATTTATAATAATACAGACACTCTATATAGTGAAAGACCAAAATGTTGACCGAAATTTCACTATAGAAAGTTTTTCACTATATAAAGAAAAAATCCGTATATATTGCTATGTATGTATTTTATATTGGTAATCATTTACTTGTTTTTTATAAGGTACAAGCAACAAAAAAAAATTGCAAAATTGAATTATTAGAAAAGATTTTATTAAACATTTGAAAGTTTAAATAGTACATAGCATGTACAGGGCTAAATACATACATAAAGTCCGTTCGTTATATCTTTACCCGTGCGTCATAGTTTTCAGGCCATATAACAGACGACTATTATATTATTTGTCTCTTTTCACCAATAAATCGTAGGTATTGGTAAAAGAGACAAAAAATATAATAGTCGTCTGGGATATTGCTTCAAAACTATGACGCACGTGTAAAGATATAACGTACGGACTTTATGTATGTATGGACTACATACGAAATAAAAAGAATAATACAAAATCTGTTAATACATATGTACATACATCATTGTCGATTTCTAAGAAATCTTCAAGTAAAAAATCTGCGTCGACGGTAGCAGTTTTTTGTAGAATACCCCATTGCCTTTTTGCTTTAGAAAAGCAGTTTTTGATAGTTTTCTGAGAAACATTTTCACTCCATACTTTAGCGACTTCGGTTATACACTCTTTAAGGGTAATCAATTTTTGGACTGGAAGGTTGTTATCAATCACATATTAACAATTTTGTCAACAATTCTGTTTCGGTAATGATGTTTTATGTTTTTTATAATACCCTGGTCCATAGGTTGCAATTTGGAGGTCATGTTTGGTGGAAAAAAGATCAATTCAATATTCCTTAATCTTTTACTTACAGTAACTGGATGTGCAGGACAATTGTCTATAAACATCACAATCTTTCGCTTTTGGCTTTTCACTTTCGTGTCCAGTTCTTTGATCCATCTTTCGAAAATCTCAGAAGTCATCCATGCCTTTTTATTATTAGCGTAATCTAACTCCAGAGATTTAACTCCTTTTAAACAACGGAGATTTTTGCTTTTATCTATGAGCAGTAATTTCAGTTTTTCTGAGCCATCCATGTTTGCTCCAACCATATGTCACCCTTTCTTTACTTGTTTTAACATCAAAACATTTATCAATTTTAAAAGCAAAAGTTTTATTTGGCAAACATTTAAAAAACAAACCGGTTTCATCACAATTGAAAACGTTTTTTGGCTCGTACTTTTTCAATGCACTTTTTAAAACAGTTTCAGTCCAAATGTCACAGTCCTCCTGACTAACGCTTGCACTCTCGCCAGACACCGTCTTGAAAACAATTGAATTGCGAGTCTTCCAGGCACTCAACCACCCTTCACTAGCTTGAAAATTAACGCAGTTAAATTCTTTAGCAAATTGTAGAGCCTTTTGCTTTATTAAATTTTCCGATATTGGTACGTTTTGATGCGTACGGTCCACTTGAAACCATCGTAAAACTACTTCATTTAAATCCTTGTAAGTACTCACCCGTACTCGTTTTCGACTGCTTGGAACACTAGGTTTCTTGATGATACTGTCGCGACTTTTTATTATCAGAGAGACGCAACTTGGAGAAACACCAAATTTTGCAGCAACATCAATTTTTTTGCAGCCTTTATCAACTTCCTCCAAAACTTTAATTTTCTCAGCTAAACTTAAACACACTCGCTTGGACATCTTACTTGATTCTTAAACAAAAAGAAACTGAACCTGAATTTGCGAATTACTAGGCCTCGACTATAAAATGGGTTTTTCCCCCGGGTTTCTATAAAATGGGTTATTCCCCGGGTTTCTCACAGAAATCTCCTGATTTATTGCCAACCATTAAGCGTTATAAACACGTTAAGAACCTTTTCAAAAGAATGCGTCATAAAAAAATGGAATTCGTGCTAATGTTAGATAACAATGGGAAACCCGAAATCGCCAAGATCTCAATAAATGCATAAAAATTTATACATAAAATTCCGGTAAAAATTTTATTATATAGAGTGTTACTATTTTACAGATTCACTATATGCAGGGCTTTTTACACACATGAAATTTCATTAAAATATTCAAGGTCTTGAAAAAATTGCACTATAAAGAGTTTTTCACTATATAGAGTTTCACTATAAACAGTGTCGACTGTATATAGACACAATAAAGTTTAATGGAGCGACAATTGGTAAATTATTAGGTTTTACAAATAAACGATTAGAGCTGAATGTAAAACATATATCAGACAAACCTGCTGAGATTATTAAAGTCAATTCTATAAAATTCGATTAAAGTATTGCTGAAAGATCATATCTTAACGGTAAACCCCTACGTATAATATATATTCGTATAATATATATGTGTATTGACGTATTTATCAATTTTTTCCTAACGTAGCTCCCGGTTTTAAAATAACAAAATCACCACAAACCATCGTATATTTTCCAGTAACTGTAAAAACCATAGATAAAATTACTAGAAATGGAATATCTAAATGTAAAAGGAAATATATTTTTTTTTGATGAATTCATTTTAAGTTGGGAAATACTCTTTTGATCCCTTCAATCTTACAAAATTAGAACTAAATGATGAAATAGGAATTTCTTTACAACAAACTGGAATATATCCGCTTCCTGGCAAAAGTGAGATTTATTTAAAACTACAAGTTTAAAAGAGGATGGAAAAACTCCCCTAACAAATACCGTCTTAATCAATAATGCCCCAGCATTCTTATTTAAACAGCTATGTTATATTTTAAATGGTGTTACTATCCATTCTATTCGAGATGTTGGTACAACTTCAACACTTAACAGGGATCTTACAATAAAAATGAAAGTACAAAATTAGAAAATGCCGGGTGGTATCCAAATTTGGTAAAACAGGAAAAAAAAATGTGACTGGATGGAAATATTTCTTTATGTATTCCTTCAAAAAGGTACTCTGTACTGAATTTTTTGAAGATTATAATAGAATAATTTTGAATTCACAAGAACTAATTTTAATAAGAAGTATTGATGATACTAATACTCTAGTATCAACGAATGACAAACCCAAAATTACAATAACGAAGCTTTGCTGACGTGTACCTCATCTCACCGAAGCCATACCTCAAAAACTAACATACTTATTACTTTCCGAAGTTGGGAATTGGTTAAATATACTGAAACGTAGGAAACTACAAGACACAATTGGCCTATAAAAACCTTAACTAAGGATAAACACTCCGTCAGGTTTGGT
Source organism: Pachyrhynchus sulphureomaculatus (assembly GCA_019049505.1). Classification (NCBI taxonomy): domain Eukaryota; kingdom Metazoa; phylum Arthropoda; class Insecta; order Coleoptera; family Curculionidae; genus Pachyrhynchus; species Pachyrhynchus sulphureomaculatus. The sequence goes on from CM032455.1 coordinate 69,064,027, forward strand.
TGCCTTCCAAACCAATAGACAGGGAAACATAAAGTCTGATATTAGTAAATTTGATCACTGTCAACTAAGAAATATAAATCCGTTTTTAAATTAGGAAACGTGTCCTAATAATGATCTTCAACTTGATTTTAATAGTAACAAGTTTGCTACATTATCTGAAATGTTTTTTGAACTTCGTTAGTTATATTATAATTCGCCAGTAAAACCAATTTTTAATCCCATAGAATTTAAGCACAATGCACCTATTGTTTATATTAAGTGTTCACATTAAATAGAATGGTCCAGTAACTTTAAGGATTGAATTCGAAATAAAAGAAAAAAATTCAGCTAAAACAACGGCGTTTGTCTCATGATAAAATATTTCTTGAAGGAATTTATAGAAGCTAACACTAGGTTGTTATTATAGAGAACTGTCCGCGATGTTCTGTGAGTTTTCATTTTGCCAACTCATCTGCAATAAATTGGAAAAAATCAAGCTTAAATCTTCAATTTTTTTTTTTATGGGTCTAGCACACGTGCTGCAGGGAGGTCCCTAAAGCGCTACAGCAGCGACACGTGTGCAGTAAAAACGATTCCCGTTGTTCTTGAATCGCTGTAAATTGTACTCGCTGGGAAACGCAGTCCTGGACAAATTATTCCAAAGGGATGATGTTCTCCATATAAAAGATTGCTTTGTACGATGAGTAACAAGCTGAACCTCATACGGATGTGAAGTATCAGCGCGACGTGTATTTCTAAGATGCACCACTCTGGGAGGAATTAAACGGGCCACATCCTCCGAACACTTTCCATGAAAATATTTGTAGAATAGGCTCAAGTCGCTAACTGTTCTTCGATGTTCCAGCGAATCAAGGCCGCAGGTCAGTTCCGGGTCTCCAATCAGACGAACAGCTCTTCTCTGAATAGAATCCAACAAATGCAGTGTATGTTTCTGAGCGGAGCCCCAAACATGGGAACAGTATTCCATAGTTGGTCGAATCTGAGCTTTGTAAAGAATTAACAGCTGTTGGGAGTGTAAAGCTTTCTGTTTCGAAATAATATTCCCAACTTTTGAGAAGCTCTCTTTGCTATGCCTGCTACATGTTCATGCCAGGACATATTTGCTCCCAAATTAACGCCCAACAAATTGAGGGATGATGTTAGGGGAATAGAGTGCCCCGCCATAACTATGTCGGGTTCAGCAACGTTAACATTTTTAGAAAAAACTGCCGCCTGGGTTTGTGTAGCGTTAAATTCCACTTGGTTACTGTCACCCCAAGATAGAATTTCTTCTAGGTCCTTGTTAAGTTGAACAACTTCCCACTGTCTGCGGACACTCGCCTGAGCAGCCGTCGTCCGAGCGTTCAAAGTGAATGAAGATATAAGCGTACTGTCATCTGCAAAGCTGTAGATTGGATTTCCGGTCTTTTCCAGCAGATCGTTAATGTAAATGAGAAAGAGAGTAGGAGATAGTATGGAGCCTTGGGGCACACCGGCGTTGATAGTAAAGGTGTTAGAAAGAAATCCGTCGACCGCCACTCGTAAAGAACGCTCACTGAGGACACATGAGAGCCACAAACAGAACTTTTCAAACATACCACAAGAACGTAGCTTAGCCAACAGCCCATCGTGTCAAACACGGTCGAATTCCTTGGATATGTCAGGAGCAACCGCTCGAGATTCCCCAAAGTGTTCAATTGCGTTATTCCAAACATGTGTTGATCTATGTTTAAGAAAACCATATTGGTGATCACTAATAATGTTGGATTCTTCAAGATATTTTAGAAGATGCTGATTGAAAGGAGTGCGACTGGTCGGTAGTTATTTGGCAAGGTCTTCTTGCCTTTTTTAGGTATCGGCTGAACTGTGGCACATTTCCAGCAGGAAGGAAATATTCCCTTTCAGTAGGATAAGTTGAAAAGTCTACAGAAAACTGGTGTCAGTTCCCTCGCACATTTTTGAGAACTATGGCAGGTATTCCGTCAGCGCCAGAAGCTTTTTTAGTGTCTAGCTTCATTAAAACCCATTTTATAATACGCTGTCTGAAGACAATATCGGGCATTCTTGACTGCACTATGGGAATAGTAGGTGGTGTTTTTCCTTGAAAATCGACAGTAAAATGTGAGGCAAAGAGTTCAGCCAACAAGTTCGCTTTTTCAACAGATGTCGTTGCAACAGAATTATCTGGGCGTGTGAGTGGTGGTATGGTGGATTTGGTGAAATTTTGGCTAACTGCCTTAGCGACTGACCAAAAGGACCTGGAATTATCGGGACAAGCGAGAAGTTTGTTGCCTCGTTGGTTTCGTCGATAATTTCTTTGCATCTGTTCCTGGCACGAACAAAGGTGTTACGATTTATGGTTGGATGGTAGGATTTTCACGCTATCGTCGGTAGGCAAGATGTTTAGAAGCAACAGCTTCTATGCATTTTCGGTCAAACCAAGGCTTGCCGTTGGAAGGACATTTCTTCGAAAAAGGAATGTAAGCTTCCATACCAGTCAAAATAACATTGGAAACCTTCCTGGCGCAGTCAGATGGGTCGTCAGAACGAAAACAAACGTCTAACCAAGGAAAAGTTCGAAAATATTCCATGAGATCTTCCCATTTAGCAGATCTGTAGTGCCAAATCTTGCGCGGTTTAGGCGCCTCTCTGTCACTGATTGGTAGGATACGATGTCGAAAGCAATTTATGGTCGGAAGAACCTAACGGCGGATTTACGGTGACCGTGTAAATCTCCGGATTGGTGGTTAAAATCAGATCAAGAAGACTGGCGAATTCCCCGTCTCGATCAGGGATCCGTGTTGGCTCGTCAATAAGCTGAGTTAAGCCACAGCTGATCGAGAATGATTCAGCTTCACGACCTTGTTCGTCGGTAGTATTTGAATATTTAAGCCAGTTGATGTTGTGAACATTAAAATCGCCCAGGATGGCAATTTCGGCATTTGCATAGTTAATTTGTAAATGATCAATGGTGTCCGCAAGAGAAGCGAAAAGTTTTCTAAAGTTAATATCACTTGGTGGTCGATAGAGGATACAGATGAACCTTGTAGTTTGTTGAGTCATTATTTTTAACCACATAACATTAAAGTTTGGGGGCTCCAGAGCCTCTTCGCGCTGGCAGGAAAGCTCGCTTCTGACAAAAAGACAGATTCCAAAGTTACGCCTAAATCGGGAATAGAAGTCGTACCCAGGATAAAGATAGTTGACTGTGCTGGTCGATGAACTGACCTTTGTTTCACAGAGAGCGAGTACGTCAGGTTCATTTGATTGCAGGTGTTGGTGCACTGAATTTATGTTCGTGTTTAAACCCCGTATATTGCAAAAATCTATTTTAAAATTATGTCTCAGCATACCGACGCCCCCGAACCAGCCCCCACCCGGAGATCCGAACAAGCATTGTCCGGGGTCGCCGTTCCGCCTCTCACCTCTTTGCTGCAGGAGTGCGTAGGTTGATTAGTCCCCTCACTCTTCCGCAGCTTTTTAAAACGGCGTCTGGCCGCGCCGCTGTAACGAACGCGGGGTTTCGGGCCTGTTGATGCCCCCGTGTTAGATGTCGCTTCGCCCTCCGGTTGTTCGCTACCCAAGGCAGCCACCCCCTGGAGGATTTCAGCGAAAGTTGTTATTTTATTTTTATTTTGTTGTATATATAATGTGGTAGGTTTTGTGATTTTATTAGAGCAACGCATGGCGTGTTTGTTGATTTCTGTGGTGCAATTCATGCGTTGCTTTGATTTTCCCGCCTTGGTGGGTGTCAGCTTACTCGTCAGCACAACACTTTTGGCTGTCAGACTTTTTATTAACAGAATTGGGTTCGAGGTGGATCTCCACCATTTCCCTAAGATTCTCTTGCCGAAACTTCTCTGCACAAGATTCTAGTTTCATTAAAATTAAATTCATGCGAAAATTAGTTACTATGTCAGGCAAGCGCGGAAGAGTTTTTTTTAAGTCTACAGTCACTTTTATGAGAAGTGATTCTGTCTTTTAGGACCCTTGATGTTTGTCCTATGTAGACTTTTTCACACTGACAGCAAGGGATGCTGAGTATTACCTCTGAGATTTTTGTAGTTTCATCTTTATCTTTGAAATAAATAAAAATATTATTGATCTTTTTTTTTATGTTTCGAAGCAGTGTTTAAATTAGGCTCATTATTGAAGAGTTTAGTAATTTTAGTGGAAATTTCTTTTAGATAAGGAAAGGAATAGTGATAAATGATTCGGTTTTCAGAAAGGAAAGCATTGGTATCCGGAATGAAATTATTTTCATGTTGAGAAATAGGTGTTGTTAAGTTAAATAATAGCTTGTTTAGTATCTTAATTGGATAGGAGTTAGTGAGCAAAATATCTCGAAGTTTATTTAAGTTCTTAAGTCTGAAAGAAGGATGAGAGATGTTCTCTATTCTAGACTTCAACCCTAATACCATATTTATTTTTGTTTTCGTGGTGTGAGAGAAATGGAAGTTGATATACCTTCCTGAGTAGGTTGATTTGGTATACCAATCGACGATGATGGAATTATCTTCCTTTCTGACTAGTACAGTGTCTAGGAAAGGGACACTATTTCCTCTTCGATGGTGAACTAAAGTTTGGCATGAAAGTCATTGAATATTCTAAGGATCTCATCTAATCCATTATTAGGTATCGAAGTGATATCATCAGCATATAAAAGGTAGGTTAAAAAAGAAAGTTTAGGGATGGATTATTCTAAGAGGTCATCCATTACACATTGTGACATAATTGGAAAGAGAGTAGCTCCCATTGGAGTGCCCATTGTTTGATTGTAAAAATGCTGATTTAATTTGCAATAAGTTGACTGAAAAACAAACTCTAAGATTTCACGAAAGTTGGTAAGTGTTAATTTAGTATATTTGTGAATGTCAGTCCAGTGCTTTCTGATACTTTTTATTACTGATTGAGAGAGAATATTACTGTTTAGAGAGACAACATCCAAGCTGACCAGTACGAATCCTGGAGGGAGCTGCCTGCTAGTTATGAAGTTGGTAAATTCAAAGGAGTCAGTTACCATACATAGTAATCATTTTATTTTACATATACATTAAAGGTTGAAATGATGGGTCTCATAGCTAACTCAGGTTTATGAAACTTGGGGAGCCCATAGAATTTTGGTGACATGTGATTGTATATCATTAGAGATTTGGCTATTTCATCCGTCAGTTTCCCTTGGTTCCTGAACTGAGTCACTAGTTGATTTGCTTTCTGTTGATAGGTAGAGGTGGGATCTCTAACGAGCTCACTGTAGTAGTTCTGATCATGCAACATAGTAGTGCATTTCTCTAAATATGTCTCTTTTTTCATAATTACTGTGATATTACCTTTATGAGCCCTACTAACAATCAACTCTCCATTATCCCTAAGGAATGCTTAGATTTTTTATACATTAAATCTAAATAAGTTTGATGAATAGGTTTATAATAGTGATTTGTTAGGATATTGGCAAATTTAGCTCTAATTACATTCTTATTATTGTTATTATTTGAAACAGACTTTAAAATATTCTCGAAATCAGCTAGTAGCTCTTTGACTCTCCCCGCTTTTAATGAATTCAAAACACGTCAAAATGTCAATTCTAATCAATATTTTAATTTAATTAAAGATAAAAACATAAAGAAATTCAATGAACTCAAACAAACAATTTCAATATACATATAGAAGAAAAATGGATTTAAAACATCTCTGAGGTAGACATTCCTAATGATATTTAGAAGTTTTTGGCAATGGGCCCTAAATTCAGTCTTAATCCAAATAAGAGGGATATTTCAGTCAAAAAGCTACTTTTTGCTTCTCTTGCAGACACCATCGATCATTTACAAATTGACTATCCAAATGCCGAAATTGCCATCCTGGGTGATTTTAATGTCCACAACATCAACTGACTTAAATATTCAAATACTACCGACGAGCAAGATCGTGAAGCCGAATCATTTTCAATCAGTTGTGGCTTAACTCAGCTTATTGACGAACCAGCACGGATCCCTGATCGAGACGGGGAGTTCGCTAGTCTTCTTGATCTGTTTTTAACCACCAATCCGCATATTTACACGGTCAGCGTAAATCCGCCATTAGGTTCTTCTGACCATAAACTACTTTCGACATCGAGTATCCTACCAATCAGTGACAGAGAGGCGCCTAAACCGCGCAAGATTGGGCACTACAAATCTGCTAAATGGGAAGATCTTATGGAATATTTTCGAATTTTCCCTTGGTTAGACGTTTGTTTTCGATCCAACAACCCATCTGACTGCGCCAGGGAGGTTTCCGATGTTATTTTGGCCGGTATGGAGGCTTACATCCCTTTTTCGAAGAAATGTCCTTCCAACGGCAAGCCTTGGTTTGACCGAAAATGCAAAGAAGCTGCTGTTTCTAAACATCTTGCCTACCGACAATGGCGTGAAAATCCTAACACATAAACCGTAACACCTTTGTTCGTGCCAGGAACAGATGCAAAGAAATTATCGACGAAACCAAGGAGGCACACAATCAACGAATTAGAAACAAACTTCTCGCTTGTCCCAACAATTCCAGGTCCTACTGGTCAGTCGCTAAGGCAGTTAGTCAAAATTTCACCAAGTCCACCATACCACCACTCACACGGCTGAATAATTCTATTGCAACACCTGTTGAGAAAGCTAACTTGTTAGCTGAACTCTTTGCTTCACATTCTACTGTCGATTTCCAAGGAAAAACACACCATCTACTATTCCCATAGTGCAGTCAAGGATGCCCGATATTGTCTTCAGACAGCGTATCATAAAACGTATTTTAATGAAGCTAGACACCAAAAAAGCTCCTGGCGCTAACGGAATACCTGCCATAGTTCTCAAAAACTGTCCGAGGGAACTAACACCAGTTTTCTGCAGACTTTTCAACCTATCCTACAGAAAGGGAATATTTCCTTCCTGCTGGAAATGTGCCACAGTTCAGCCGATACCTAAAAAAGGCAAGAAGACCTTGCCAAATATTTACCGACCAGTCGCACTGCTTTCAATAATATCGAAAGTCATGGATAAGGCTATCAATCAGCATCTTCTAAAATATCTTAAAGGATTCGACACCAATATGGCTTTCGTAAAAATAGATCAACAGGAGATTTTCTGACTTATGTAACACACGTTTGGAACAACGCAATTGAACACTTTGGAGAATCTCGAGCGGTTGCTCTTGACATATCCATGGCATTCGACCGTGTTTGACACGATGAGCTGTTGGCTAAGCTACGCTCTTATGGTACGTCTGAAAAGTTCTGTTTGTGGCTCTCATGTTTCCTCAGAGAGCGTTCTTTACGAGTGGCAGTCGACGGATTTCTTTCTAACACCTTCACTATCAACGCCGGTGTACCTCAAGGCTCCATACTATCTCCTACTCTCTTTCTCATTTACATTAATGATCTGCTGGAAAAGACCAAGAATCCAATCTACAGCTTTGCAGATGACACTTTGAACGCTCGGACATCGGCTACTTAGACGAATATCCGCAGACAGCAGGAAGTCATTCAACTTAACAAAGACCTGGAAGAAATTCTGTCTTGGGGTGACAGTAACCAAGTGGACTTTAACGCTGCAAAAACCCAGGCGGCAGTTTTTTCTAAAAAAGTTAACGTTGCTGAACCCGACATAGTTATGTCAGGGCACTCCATTCCTCTAACATCGTCACTCAATTTGTTGGGCGTTAATTTGGGAGCAAATATGTCCTAGTATGAACATGTTGCAGGCATAGCAAGGAGAGCTTCTCAAAAGTTGGGAATATTATTTCGAACCAGAAAGCTTTACACTCCACAACTGTTAATTCTTTTCAAATTCGACCAACTATGGAATACTGCTCCCATGTTTGGAGCTCCGCTCCCAAACATACACTGCATTTGTTGGATTCTATTCAGAGAAGAGCTGTTCGTCTGATTGGAGACCCGGAACTGTCCGGCGGCCTTGATTCGCTGGAACATCGAAGAACGGTTGGCGACTTGAGCCTATTCTACAAGTATTTTCATGGAAAGTGTTCGAAGGATGTGGCCCGCTTAATTCCTCCCAGAGCGTTGCATATTAGAAGTACACTTCGCGCTAATACTTCACATCCGTATGAGGTTCAGCTTGTTACTCCTCGTACAACGCTTTTCAAACAGTTTTTTATATGGAGAACATCATCCCTTTGGAATAATTTGCCCAGGACTGTGTTTCCCCCACCGAGTACAATTTACAGCGATTCAAAAACAACGTGAATCGCTTTCTCCCGCCCACGTGTAGCTCCTGTAGCGCTTTAGGGACTTCCCTGCAGCACGTGTGCTAGACCCATAAAAAAAAAAAAAAGCTGATTTCGAGAATATTTTAAAGTCTGTCTCAAATAATAACAATAATAAAGAATGTAATTAGAGCTAAATTTGCCGATATCCTAACAGTAATAAGAATATAATTAGAGCTAAATTTACCAATATCCTAACAAATCACTATTATAAACATATTCATCAAACTTATTTAGATTTAATATATAAAAAATCAAAAGCATTCCTTACGGATAATGGAGAGTTAGTAGGGCTGTCTAAAGGTAATATTGCAGTAATTATGAAAAAACATACATTTTTAGAGAAATGCACTACTATCTTGCACGATCAGAACTACTACACTGAGTTCGCCAGAGCTCCCACCTCTACCTATCAACAGATGGCAAATCAACTAATGACTAAGTTCAGGAACCAAGGGAAACTGACAAATGAAGTAGCCAAATCTCTAATGATATACAATCACATGTCGCCAAAATTCTATGGGCTCCTCAAGGTTAGTTAGCTATGAGACCCATCATTTCATCCATCAATGCCCCTAATAGCAAACTGTCAACATTCCCATCTAAAGTTTTATCCAATGCATATGTAAATGAAAATGATTACTATGTAACTGACTCCTTTGAATTTACCAACTTCATAACTAACAGGCAGTTCCCTCCAGGATTCGTACTGGTCAGCTTGGATGCTGTCTCTCTATTACAGTAATATTCTCTCTCAATTAGCAATAAAAAGTATCAGAAAGCACTGGACTGGTATTCGCAAATATACTAAATTAACACTTACCAACTTTCGTGAAATCTTAGAGTTTGTTTTTCAGTCAACTTATTGCAAATTAAATCAGCATTTTTACAAACAAACAATGGGCATTCCAATGGGAGCTACTCTCTCTCCAATTGTATCACAATGTGTAATGGATGACCTCCCATCCCTAAACTTTATTTTAACCTACCTTTTATATGCTGATGATATCACTTCGATACCTAATAATGGATTAGATGAGATCCTTAGAATATTCAATGACTTTCATCCCAAACTTCAGTTCACAATCCAAGAGGAAACAACCAATAGTGTCCCTTTCCTGGACATTTTACTAGTCCGAAAGGAAAACAATTCCATCACCGTCGATTGGTACACCAAACCAACCTACTCAGGAAGGTATATCAATCCTCTCACACCATGAAAACAAAAATAAATATGATATTAAGGTTGAAGTCTAGAATAGAAAATCATCCTTCTTTCGGACTTAAGAACTTAAATAAACTTCGAGATAAAATTATATAAAAACAACACTATGTTTTAATTTCCAATATATTTAAAGTCACTTGACAATTGTTTCACCATACAATGGCTTCTTGGAGTTTTTCCGTTTGTTAATTTCAAGACATTCAAGCAAATTTAATTTTTTAGATTTATTTTCTACATGTAGGATTTTTAACGTATCATCAAAATTATGAGATTCGTTTATTATATGAGTTGCGTAATGTGAATTGTTCTTATTTTTTTAAATAACTATGTTTATGTTCTTTAATGCGAGTTTCAAAAGATCTACCAGTTTGTCCTACGTAGGTTTTAGTACAAGATCCACAATTTAATAAGTAAACTCCTGATTTTAAGGAATTCTTAGATTTGGTTTTGTTATCAATTATTAAACGAACAGGTAGACTTAAACCATTCACCCTTACTTAATCTTTATTAGTTCTCGGAAATAGTACCATAGATTTGCATTCTTAAAATAATTCTGTCTGTAAATAATATAATAAAATGATTAGCATAATCTTAGGTTATTAAGGATAGTTTATTTAACCACCAAATATTTTTCTTTCTTATTTACTTCTGAAGAAGCCATTGTATGGTGAAACAATTGTCAAGTGACTTTAAATATATTGGAAATTAAAACATAGTGTTGTTTTTATATAATTTTATCATGAATTTCCAACAAGTATCGGCTAACACAATCAAAGAAGAAACTTCGAGATATTTTGCTCACCAACTCCTATCCAATTAAAATGCTAAACAAGCTATTATTTAACTTAACAACACCTATTTCTCAACATGAAAATAATTTCACTCCGGATATCAATGTTTTCCTTTCTGAAAACCGAATTATTTATCACTATTCCTTTCCTTATCTAAAAGAAATTGGCACTAAAATTACTAAACTCTTCAATAATGAGCCTAATTTAAACATTTCCTCTAAACATAAAAAAAATAAATAATATTTTTACTTATTTTAAAGGTAATATACAGTATCCCTTGCTCTCAGTGTGAAAAAGTCTACATAAGACAAACATCAAGGGTCCTAAAAGACAGAATCACTTCTCATACAATTGACTGTAGACTTAAAAAAAACTCTTGTGCCCTTGCCTCACATAGTAACCAATTTTCGCATGAATTTAATTTTAATGAAACTAGAATCTTGTGCAATGAGAGAAGTTTTGGCAAGAGAATCTTTAGGGAAATGGTGGAGATCCACCTCAAACCCAATTCTGTTAATAAAAAGTCTGACATTGAAGATTTAAGCTTGATTTTTTCCAATTTATTGTAGATGAGTCGGCAAAATGGAAACTCACAGAACATCTCGGACAGTTCTTTATAATAACAACCTAGTGTTAGCGTCTATAAATTCCATCAACTTTGGAGAGTCAAACGAAATGTCTCTAGTATAAATAAACCATGACCTAACCAAAGGAAAGAAAGACGCTATAACAAATGAAGTAAAAGAATTTTATTTTTCTTAAAGGTGCTTTTCGTCGAGATTTTCTCTTGTTTCCCAACAGATATGTGCAGTAATGTTTTTTTGTTGAATGAATTATCCAAAAGGCGCACCACTTAGCAGTAAGTAGTTTGATGTTAATGAATTTGGTTGCTTTTTATTCGCAAACCCCAAAATTCTGATAATCTACTGCAAATTATTTTCGAAAGCTTGGCATAACTGAAAAGGTGTTAAAACCCTTCTAGCCCTATCCCCATGACCGCTTACCCAAGAACTTCAAGTTTGCTATATATATATATATATATATATATATATATATATATATATATATATATATATATATATATATATATATATATATATACATACATATATATGTAAATATAATACATAGCTTCGAGCGGCAGCAGCAGCAAGATCACAGTATCGAGTAGCAGCAGCAGCGGTAGCACTTGAAAATGCCAAATGAGATTTTGGTGAAACGTCGTGCAAATTCATTGTTAGATGAACGGATTGAAACCCGGAAATTACACAAACAAGGTAAGACCCATTGTTTCATGTACTGTCTATCTAACATATCCGGTAAAAATGAACATTTTATTAAAGATTCTTTCGGTGAGAATTCCATCGAATTATAACCTTTTATCGTTTGATGTAACATCCCTGTACACGAATATTTCAAATGAACTAGTTAAAAAAAAAACCGTTATTACTGAAAAATGGGATCTACTACAAGAATAAAATCCAGAAATTTTCTGGATTTTATAAACAAATCAACGGTTGTGCCATGGGTTTCCCCATTTCATCAGCTCGTAATGGAACACCTAGAAGAACAGGTCATTAAAAAACTAAAAGGTAACATTTTATTTTTCAAGAGGTTCGTAGATGATTGTTTATTAGCAGCCCAAAATGAAAAAATTACCGAAATTCTATAAAAATTTAATAGCTTCCACAAAAAATTACAATTTACATCAGAAATTAAAAAAGAATGGTAGAATAAATTTTCTGGACCTGACTCTTATCAGAAAGCAAGATAAAATCCTTAAAGAGTGGTACACAAAACCTACTTGGTCAGGGAGATATTTGAATTTTCACTCTAATCACACAATGTCCCAGAAAATCAGCGTTATAGTGGGCCTAACAGACCGAGCAATAAAATTGACTTCCCCTGAACTAAGACCAGACGCGCTAAAAAAAGTAAAAACGGTCTTAATACAAAACAATTTTAAAGAGAATGACATCAATCGAACAATAAAAAAGAGAATATTATGATATATTATTATGATAACTCAAAAAACAACACCAAAAATAGTAAACAAAACCCTGATAAATTTTTACCACTTCCTTATACAAAGGAACTTTCTGAGAAGCTGAAATGGGTCTTCAAAAAAATATAACATACTTAGTTTGCCATAAAACTCAAACTAAGTTCATTATTTACAAACTTAAAAAGCCAAATCCCCACAATGAATGAATCTAATTTGTGTATACAACCGTGTACGGATTGTCCGAAGGTAATATATTGGAATGACTTCTCAGTTACTAAAAAACATACTAAATGGGCACAAATATACTAGGAATGCTTCCACTGCCCTTAGTAAACACGAAGTAGAAGAAAAACATGACTTTAAATTTAATGAAACCAAGGTCCTCTGCAAAGACCTGAATTATGCCAAACTACAAATCAAAGAGATGATTGAAATAAAAAAAGATGAAAACACTGTGAATGATGGGACTGACATATCTACACAAATCTAATTAAAAAATAAACATGGTGGCATGCATATCCTCTTAATAATATAAAATGATATAAATACTTAACATCAATAACAGTTTTTTGGTTAAGACACTATTATAGATAATAAAATTTAAAAAAATCAATAAAAAATACGAGACACGATATGTTGATAAGAAATATAGAATTTGAAATTCACAAACACACAAATAGTTGACTTTCAAGGTTATACTCTTGTTTAATTTATTTTATATTGTTGTTAAAGTGTAAATATTTTAAATGTCCGAGTGTGCGTAAAAGGTTATATGTTTTTAAACCTGTAAATTGACTTAAAAGATTTTAACTTTGTATTTTCTAATTTTAGAATGAATAATAAAAAAAAATTGAAAATGCCTGAAAAAAATAAGGCGAAACGTCAAATAAACTAGTTTGTATTTTCCAAAAAAACCTAAGTACCCAAGAAAAACCAATCAAGTTTATCCATATATATATATATATATATATATATATATATATATATATATATATATATATATATATATATATATATATATATATATATATATGTATATGTATATATATATATATATATATATATATATATATGTATATATATATATATATATATATACATTTATATATATATATATATATATATATATATATATATATATATATATATATATATATATAGATAGATAAATACATAGACAGATACATCAGTTTATGATTAAGTTATTGGTTTACAGAGGTCGTACTTAAAGAGTTGCATATTTTTTATTTCTAAAAATTTGCATTCATGTTTAAAGATCTATCTAGCCCCCATCTAGCTTCAAAATCTTTATAGTAAAAGATTATTTTATTTACTTAAAAATTGTGTTCCACTGGTCTTTGGTAATCTTCTACTATAAATATTTTTAAAATGATATTCATCTCAATAACGGTTTATACATATGTACTGATATGTTCGTTTGTTTATGGATTTTTCAAATAGTAATAAACAATTAGATTTTTTTTTAAATGTCCCTAAAGTAAGTATAATCAAATAAATATAATAAAGTGATAAAGTTTTTAACAGTTTTCCTTTATGTGTGGTTAAGTTTCTAGGTTGTTAACGAAAGAGAGGAACATATTTAAGGCGGTTCTTTGTATATATCGTGTTTTTTAGAGTTGAGGAATCTGAAAATTGTGAATTTTTTAATTATCTCCTGCAGTCTACTTCTGGCCATTTTTTTTGTAGTCTTTTCATAACTTACATTACTTAAAATATCTACTTGTAGTTTTTTGTGAAAGAAAGTCGCGTTCAGTACTAGTTTTAAAACAACAGCAAGTTAAGTTGCGGGTAAAATCACTTTATCGATTTTTTTGGTTTAATAAAAAAAATTGAGCCTAATTATTGATAGTTACACTTATAAGGAGTTAAAAGAGCGTGGAAGGGGATCAGAGGAGCTCGCTACGTATATAAGGTTTTTGGAACCGAAGAATCTGAAAAAATAATTTATATTTTCACTATTTCCAGTTTTATCAGAAATAAGTCGTGTTCTATTGATACATATTAATGTCAGGTTTTAAAATGAAACTTACTGATGTGAGTAACGCTATTCAACACTAATCACTGTCTTAAAATATTTGTATAGATAAAACAAGGTCTTTTTTATATAGAAAAACAGGGCCCATATTTTTTATCTACAGGAAGTAGACAAAAAATATATATACAAGATTAACCAATTTAGCAAGTTATTTTTTAGTGTGTAAAAGTTAAATTCAGTAATTATTTTAGAATTACAGTTTTGCGATAGAAGTATTGAATAAATCACTTTGAAGATTTTTTTTCTATTCTTAATATACTTAAAAGATGAAAACATCATTATTCTAGTTATCTTCTCATTCAATTTTTAATATTCTATAAATGAGACATGCCCATGTCTTTTTTAAAAGTCCTACATTTCTTGCAATACGCTCGACTTATAATACTCCAATTTTATTTTATTACTTAAGACCTTAAAGACTCAAAATTACCCATATCGCCCCTTAATCCCTTTAAAGTTTAATTTTTTTTAAAAAAAATCGAGTGCAACAGACGTTTGCTTCTCGTTATTAGGGCTTTTTTGAGAATACGTACTCTACTAAAATCCGAATCTTACGAAACTATATTCAACAGCGAAAAAAATCTATAAATTGTTTGAAAAGTCTAAAAGTCAATATCGCATAAATTTAAGGAGTCCATTACTAGGGTTTTAAATAAATTTTTTTGTCTGTTGATAGTGGAACTGTAACTTCGAGTATGCCACTAATGAACAATATCGGCCATACTTATTTTAGAATTGAATTACATTTTTGCGATAAAAATATTGAGTAAAATCACTTTTCCTATTCTTAATATACTTAAAGGATTAAAATATTATTCTAGTTATCTTCTCATTCAATTTTTAATATTCTATAAATGTGACATGTGTATTTATGATTTATAATGAACACAATAAATTCAAGTTTTATATTTCTTTTGCTAGAAAGTGATAACTAATTCATCTCAAGCCACCATATTTAACATATTCATATAGGTATATCCCGACTAACTCGTTAAGCCAAAGCTGTTGGCTCTCGGATAATAAAACAGGTACGTAGAATTTTTACGTGAGGAAAGCGTGCTCATGAAAGCGATTTTCCAACAAGAAAAAATATGACTTTTTTACTTTTGGAGATGTGATGTAACTCTCCTAGTTTCTTATTTTAAATAATGTCAAATGCTTTTATTACATACACAAAATTTCACTTATTTGTTATAATAAAAATTAAATTAAAATTTCGTACACATGTATTACATGAACTCGTGAAAGCAATGTTTAGTTTGTGAGCGATGTAGTTTAAGGTAAAAAGGGTGAAAGAGTGAAGGTCGATAAATTTTCTATAGTTTCCATAGTGTTATGGGAATTTTTCTTGTTACTTTTCTTATTAAGGGCAGCTAAGTATTACATTCGTGAATTTTCCGAGATTTTTGCATTTTTTTGACGTTTCAAGATCCTGAAAAACATAGTCTGTGATTTCCATCGGTCTATTTGCCTGCCTGCTGGCACGATATCTCTCCAACAAAATGCGACAGCAATTTTAAATTCGGTATATAATACTTCACATAGGAATGAAACTTAGGCTAAAAAGCTTAGAAAAGGGGGTTTAAGAAAAAATTTTGTACGTTTTCAATATGAAAATTTGTCTTGATTTTTGGTTCAGATAATGAACATATTTGAAACCAAAATTATTTATAGTTAAACATTTAAGGGGTTAAAGGAGTATGGTTGCTTTGTATATATCGTATTATGTCTGAAAATTCTGTTTATATATTTATTATAACAAATAAGTGAAATTTTGTAGATGTAATAAAAAGCATTTGACATCATTTAAAATAAGAAACTAGGTGAGTTACATCACATCTCCAAAAGTAAAAAGTCATATTTTTTTCTTGTTGGAAGCAAGACCACGATAAATCGCTTCCATGAGCACGCTTTCCTCACGTAAAAACGTGCCTGTTTTATTATCCGAGAGCGAACAGCTTTGGCTTAACGAATTAGTTCAGGTTAGTTCATGAACTAGTTATCACTTTCTGGCAAAAGAAATATAAAACTTGAATTTATTGTGTTCATTATAAATAATAAAATACACATGTCACATTTATAGAATATTAAAAATTGAATGAGAAGATAACTAGAATAATATTTTAATCCTTTAAATATATTAAAAATAAGAAAAGTGATTTACTCAATATTTTTATCGCAAAAATGTAATTCTATAATAAGTATGGCCGATATTGTTCATTGGTGGCATATTCGAAGTTACCGTTCCACTATCAACAGACAAAAAAATTTATTTAAAACCCTAGTAATTGACTCCTTAAATTTATACGATATTAGCCTCTTAGACTTTTCAAACAATTTATAGATTTTTTCGCTATTGGACATACAGGTAGTTTCGTAAAATTCGGATTTTAGTATAGAACGTATTCTCAAAAAAAACCTTAATAAGAAGAAACAAATGTCTAGTTACACTCGAATTACAAAAAAAAAACTTTAAAGGGATTAAGGGACGATATGGGTAATTTTGGGTCTTTAAGGTCTCAAGTAATAAAATAAAATATTATATCATTGGAGTATTATAAGTCAAGCGTATTGCAAGAAATGTAGTACTTTTAAAAAATACATGGGCATGTCTCATTTATAGAATATTAAAAATTGAATGAGAAGATAACTAGAATAATGATGTTTTCATCCTTTAAGTATATTAAGAATAGAAAAAAAATCTTCAAAGTGATTTATTCATTACTTCTATCGCAAAACTGTAATTCTAAAATAAGTATTGAATTTAAACTTTTATACACTAAAAACTAACTTGCTAAATTGGTTAACCTTGTGTATATATTTTATGTCTACTTCCTGTAGAGAAAAATATGGGCCCTGTTTTTCTATATAAAAAAAGACCTTGTTTATCTGTACAAATATTTTAAGACAGTGATCAGTGTTCAATAGCGCTTACTCACATCAGTAAGTTTCATTTTAAAACCTGACATTATTCCTAATTCTGATAAAACTGTGGAAAAATTAATTATTTTTGAGATTCTTCGGTTCCAAAAATCTTATGTACGTAGCAACTCCTCTAATCCCCTTCCACGCTCTTTTAACTCCTTATATTTGTAACTATCGATAATCGACAAAAAAATCGATAAAGTGATTTACCCGCAAGTTAACTTGTTGTTGTTCTAAAACTAGTATTGAATGCGACTTTCTTCCACAAAAAACTACAAGTAGATATTTTAAGTAATGTAAGTTATGAAAAGACTACAAAAAAAAATCGCCAGAAGTAGACTGCCAGAGATATTTAAAAAAATTCACAATTTTCAGATTCCTCAACTCTAAAAACACGATATATACAAAGAAACGCCTTAAATATGTTCCTCTCTTTTGTTAACAAGCTAGAAACTTAACCACACATATAGGAAAACTGTTAAAAACTTTATCACTTTATTATATTATTTGATTATACTTACTTTAGGGACATTTAAAAAAAATCTAATTGTTTATTACCCTTTGAAAAAACCGTAAACAAACGAACATATCAGTTTTTTTTTACAACTACATATGCATAAACCATTATTGGGATGAATATCATTTTAAAAATATTTATCGTAGAAGATTACCAAAGACCAAAAACTTTTTGGTCATTCTACAATAAAAATCACTTCATACTGTTTCACCAGTGGTTACTGGGAACACAATTTTTAAGTAAATAATATAATATATACAACTTCAAGTTATATATAAATACAATACATAGCTTCGAGCAGTAGCAGCAGCAAGATCACAGTATCGAGTAGCAGCAGAAGCGGGACCACTTGAAAATGCCAAATGAGATTTTGGCGGAACGTCGTGCAAATTCATTGTTAGACGAACGGATTGAAACCCGGAATTTTAATATATTACATTCCACCATCCGTGAAAACCTCTATGGTAACATATATACCATATATATATATATATATATATATATATATATATATATATATATATATATATATAGATAGATAGATAGATAAATACATAGACAGATACATCAGTTTATAGTTAAGTTATTGGTTTACAGAGGTCGTACTTAAAGAGTTGCATATTTTTGTTTCTAAAAATTTGCATTCATGTTTAAAGATCTTTCATCTACCTTCAAAATCTTTATGGTAAAAGATTATATTATTTACTTAAAAATTGTGTTCCCAGTAACCACTGGTGAAACAGTATGAAGTTTGATTTTATTGCAGAATGACCAAAAAGTTTTTGGTCTTTGGTAATCTTCTACTATAAATATTTTTAAAATGATATTCATCCCAATAATGGGTTATACATATGTACTTGTAAAAAAACTGATATGTTCGTAGTTTTAAACAGTTTTGTTTTCCTTTATGTGTGGTTAAGTTTCTAGGTTGTTAACGAAAGAGAGGAACATATTTAAGGCGTTTCTTTGTATATATCGTGTTTTTAGAGTTGAGGAATCTGAAAATTGTGAATTTTTAAATATCTCTGGCAGTCTACTTCTGGCCATTTTTTTTTTGTGGTCTTTTCATAACTTACATTACTTAAAATATCTACTTGTAGTTTTTTGTGGAAAAAAGTCGCATTCAATACTAGTTTTAGAACAACAGCAAGTTAAGTTGCGGGTAAATCACTTTATATCGATTTTTTTGGTTTAATAAAAAAAAATTAAGTCTAATTATCGATAGTTACACATATAAGGCGTTAGAAAAGCGTGGAAGGGGATTAGAGGAGTTGCAACGTATATAAGGTTTTTGGAACCGAAGAATCTGAAAAATAATTTATTTTTCCACGGTTTTATCAGAATTAGGAATAATGTCAGGTTTTAAAATGAAACTTACCGATGTGAGTAAGCGCTATTGAACACTAATCACTGTCTTAAAATATTTGTATAGATAAACAAGGTCTTTTTTATATAGAAAAACAGGTCCCATATTTTTATCTACAGAAAGTAGACATAAAATATATATACAAGGTTAACCAATTTAGCAAGTTAGTTTTTAGTGTGTAAAAGTTAAATTCAATACAGTAATACCCCGCTTAGCGCGACCCCGTTACGCGCGGTTTCACTATAAACGCGAATTTCAAATTTCGCGCTCATGTAGTCATTAACTTCTCTATGGTCGCGGGGGGATCCCCGCTTTCTCTGAATATTCTCTTTGAAGAATTGGGAATTCCCTGTCCTTCGACTTTGTTCTATGGGGATTTCCTCGTTCGTTTCGTGTGTTCATTTGTTCCGTAATGTTAGTTCGGTCGGCTGGCAGTTTGTTTTAATATTTATTGGAGATACATACATACATAATTTAACCCTACGTTAAAAATGCCGCCTGTAAAGAAAAAAGAGCGTAAAAGCGTCACTTTGGAATTGAAGATGAAAGTGTTAAGAAGAATGGAAAATGGAGGCAAAGCAACAATTGTTGGGAGAGATTTTGGACTCTCAGAATCGACTGTGAGAACGATTTATAAAAATCGGGAAAAAAAAATTAAAATCTCCAGCGAAGGTTCAACACCTATAAGTGCAACAAAACTTTCTCGTTCGAGATCATCTATCTTAGAAAGAATGGAGAAATTTACTGTCAGTCTGGATCGAAGATTTGAATAAGAAGAACACACCACTAAGTCAAGATCTCATATGCACAAAAGCAAAATCTTTGTATGAGATGCTGAAAACAAAAGAAGGAGAAGGGAGTGCCACTCCGACTTTTGCTGCCAGCAGAGGCTGGTTCCATCGGTTCAAGCAGCGTTCTAATCTTCACAATATCCACATAACAGGCGAGGCGGCCAGCGCGGACATTCAAGCTGCAGCTGAGTTTTTCCAGACAAGTTTCAAGACTTCGTTAGACGAGAGAAAATTCCTGCTTGTCTCATCTTCAATGTTGATGAGACCGCACTTTACTGGAAAAAAATGCCATCTCGAACATTCATTTCTAAGGAAGAACGTCAAGCCAGTGGTTTCAAAGCTGCGAAAGATCGACTAACACTTCTGCTGGGTGGTAATGCCACTGGTGATTTCAAACTGAAACCTTTACTAGTGTACCATTCAGAAACACCCCGTGCAATGCGAGGCACAGACAAGACAAGTCTACCAGTTGTGTGGCGATCAAACAGAAAGGCGTGGTTACACGGGAAATTTTTCAAGAATGGTATTCTAATAGTTTTTGCCCATCAGTCAAATCATACTGTGACAGAAATGGGCTTGAACCTAAAGTTATATTACTCTTAGACAATGCCCCAGGACATCCAACCTCACTTGATACGCCCAGAGACTTAAAAGTGTACGTAAAGTTCCTTCCACCAAACACTACGTCAATATTACAACCTATGGACCAGGGAGCAATAGCAAACTTCAAAGCTTATTACCATCGCCGCACTTTTAGCCAACTAATTCATGAAACTGACGGGGAAGGAAGACAGTCTATGCGAGAGTGGTGGAAGTCATACAACATTATGAAGTCTATTCACAACATAGAAGAGGCTTGGAAGGGAAGTTAAAATGAGTTGTATGAATGGGGTGTGGCGTAATCTTTGGCCAGATGTAGTGGAAGCACCTAGAAGAATTGTCCAGATGCAGAGACAAGTGCTTGAAGACATTGCTGCAATGATTGAGGGGTCTGAACTTGAAGATGTCACGGTAGAAGATCTCGTAGAACTTGTAGCAACGCACGACGATCCTATTAGCAATGAAGATCTGATCGAGTTTACAGAATAATCCTATCTACGATGAGGAAGAACAAGTAGAAGAGAAAGTTTTATCTTCAGGGGAAATACAAAATGCACTTTCAAAAATTTATTCAGGTTTGGACATATTGCAGAGTATAGACAATAATGATGACCGTGTCTTGACCGTGTGTCAAACAATTAAAAACAGTGTTGGGTGTTATGAACGTATTTTACAAGAACGTAAACAAAACGTTACCCAAAAGACAATAGATGTATTTTTTTCCGTAAAAAATAAGAGTATGTATTGCATAAAGTGTTCTTAGAATTAAAGTGATTGATTAAAATGATTTGTATTTTTTTGTATTAAATTTTGACTATGTTTAATCATAAACCTCGATATACGCGAATTTCAGTTAACGCGATTTTTTTCGGAACGTATCCCTCGCGTAAAGCGGGGTATTACTGTACTTATTTTAGAATTACGGTTTTTTGCGATAGAAGTATTGAATAAATCACTTTGAAGATTTTTTTTTCTATTCTTAATATACTTAAAGGATGAAAACATCATTATTCTAGTTATCTTCTCATTCAATTTTTAATATTCTATAAATGAGACATGCCCATGTCTTTTTTAAAAGTACTACATTTCTTGCAATAGGCTCGACTTATAATACTCCAATGACACAATATTTTATTTTATTACTTGAGACCTTAAAGACCCAAAATTACCCATATCGTCCCTTATAAAGTATTCGAGTGTAACTATATATATTTATATATATATATATATATATATATATATATATATATATATATATATATATATATATATATATATATATATATATATATATATATATATATATATATATATATATATATATATATATATATATATATATATATATATATATATATATATATATATATATATATATATATATATATATATATATATATATATATATATATATATAAGTAGTAGGGACTGGGGGCTTAAGCCTCACCCCCCACCACTTTTCTGATTGGTCGACCTTGACCCAAGCCACGCCTCCTAAGCCACACCTCCTTGTCTGGGCTCAGTGTCGCTGCAAATTTCGTGCAGTTCATTTCGATCCTAAAACATTAGCATTGATCGTCCCCACTTCCTAATCGCGCGCATGAGCCCTCCCACTTAACTCTGATTGGTCAGGGCTACTTTTGGCCCCGCATACTTTAATGCTTCGGCTCCCCACCCCTTTCCTGATTGGTCAGACTTGGCTCCGCATACTACCTCTCACCACTTTCTTCTCATCACCCCTTCCACACAGCTTACAGTAACATACAACTACTTAAGAGCAAGCGCCTCATTTGCAAACCAAGTTGCAAGAAGCAAAGTCTAAAAGTATTAAAAACTTAGATAAAATGGCAGCTTACGAAGTTTTATATTGCGAAAATGATAAGCGTCATGTCTTTATGAATGACGCAAATAATGAACACATGGTCTCTATTTATGGCGATGAATTTATACATTTTGACGGAAAGGAAAAAGATTTAGTTCATGAAAGACAAACTTGTCTTATAATAACTGATAAAAATAATTTTGAAGAAGAGGAAGACAGTGAAAACGATTTGGTCGATGAGGGGATCAATGACATTGGAGATGAAAATGTCTGTGGAGAAGAAGGATTGGTTAGAATTAAAACAGCAAGTGCAGCAGAAACATTGCAACCGGATTATTTATCAAGACAAGTTTGTGTTTTCCAAAGTTATGCCGTCATAATGTCTAGTTCTGGTGGTGTTTATAGTGTATGCCACAAATGCTATTATCAGCACGCATTGGAGGTGCCAGTGGGGAAACATAACTTTGTTTCAAACCATTACAAACGTTTAATGGGGTGTTGTGGGAACGATTTACATTGCACGATATGTGAAGTTCCACTTTTTGTTATCTGCCACCCCCACGCATGTATTGTTTGTAATGGAGGTGAAATTAAAAAAAATGGAGAACCATGTGTTTAATAGAGAAGACCTTAATAAATAAAACTCTTTAAATCTATTTATAATTGTTTTATTTACCTTTTACTTATATGGCTTTATAAAACAAATAGGTAATTTTCAACCCCAACAATTTCTGTAATTATGTAGTAATTTTACATTACCTTACGCACAATGGCATGGATTGTTAAAATTCATATGGAAATAACATTCTGGAATCCTTTTATGTGGGAACGATTTACATTGCACGATATGTGAAGTTCCTTTTTATTATCTGCCATCCCCACGCATGTATTGTTTGTAATGGGGGTGAAATAAAAAAAAAATGGAGAACCATGTTTTTAATAGAGACGACCTTAATAAATAAAACTCTTTAAATCTATTTATAATTGTTTTTATTTACCTTTTACTTATATGGCTTTATAAAACAAATAGGTAATTTTCAATCCCAACAATTTCTGTAATTATAGCAATTTTACATTAAGACGCACAATGGCACGGATTGTTAAAATTCATATGGAAATAACATTCTGGAATCCTTTTAAACTATTTAGCTTTCAACGAATAATATTAAAGAAGAAAAAATAAAAAACATTCGTTAAAAATGATATTTATTTTAATCTAAAACTTAAACACCCTAAAAAATTTTAAAAAAAGAAAAAACTTTTTTCTAAAAATTATATTTATAAAAATTTCTAAAAAATCTTTTTTAAAAAATTATATGCTATAATTGGCCTTTTGCGTGCCTGCTAGGTATTGGTGGCTGTTCCTCAACAACGTCTGGGACAGCATCTTCCAGCGGTATTTCCAATGGGGCTTCTAATATTGATTCCAGATATTTATTTAGGGACCATTCATTGCTTGATGTTGAGGGCTCCATTGAAAATACCATTTCTGCCAATGTTGATTGCTCTATTTGTGGCTCCATCGGCGACGTCATTCCTGTTGATTGCCCCACTGCTGAGATTAAGGGGTTGTTAGTGAGCGGTGCGGAATTGTAGATTTGTATCCCACCTCTTAGAAGATTCGGCACATTTTCATCTTGCGCTTGAAATTCGTAAATTTCCGTACCATCATGCAGGAGAGCGAAAAGCACTGTTGAGTCAATTTGTTTACAAACTTTTACAACTTCTTTGGGAATACCCCATAAACGTTCTAAACTGTTCAAAAAATTAATAGGTGGCCAAATAATTGTCTCGCCCGAGTACATCGAAGAACACTCATGATAACTTTCCATTTTAGATTAAGTATTTTTTCTTTCTAAAATCAGTTAAGATGTTTAAGTTTGTAGATACTGAAGAATTGAAGCATTACCTGGCAATATAAAGAGATACGAAGTACCAACCCAAGGCCCTACCTTGAAATCCGATGCCAATGGGTGTCCTCGTTCGATCTGACCCAACTGCGCATGTCTACATGTGCCGCGCATGGGTGAAAATGGGTGAAAAAAAAAACCTCATAAATCAAAAAATATAAAAATCGAAAAAAAAAAAAAAAAAATCGAGGGGAAAAAAAAAAAATCGAGGGGAAAAAAAAAATCGAGGGAAAAAAAAAAAAATCGAGGGAAAAAAAAAAATATATCGAGGAAAAAAAAAATATATTTGGACTGCTCATGCTCACCTTGACTTGACCTCTAGACGAGGGGACTTTAACCCGTTCGCCCTAGCAGCGCATCATGGTACCAAGCGGTACCAGGCGTACCATGCGGTACCAGGCGTACCTGTTTATATAAAACCGCGTCGTATGCATTCGTTCGTTTAGTCTGAGTTTGTGCATACATTCATAAAATATACTTTGCGCCTTTCTGTGTGGCTGTTTCAGTGTATATAAACCATACTTTGTGCCTTTGTGTGTGGTTGTGCATATTAGGTTTTTGGTTTGTAATTTCTTTTTAAATTAACTTTAACTTGAACTTAAATTTTTATTTCTATATTTCTATTTTATAATGAGTTCTTTAATCGACTTAACTAAATTTAATTTAAAATACGCTTGCAAGGTTCACGATCTTATGGACTGTCCTTTTTGTGGGTTAACGGGGGAACAGCTTGAGGAAAAAATGACAGAAATAGATTTAAATGTAAATAATTCGGGGGGAGATGGCTTTCAAAATTATATTAATTTAATGGGGCCAGAGGATTTCTTATATTCAAAAGTTTCAGGGGGAACTAATGATTTTAAAATGGATGTGAATGAATCAGAAATGGGTGAAGTTAAGCAGACAAATAATAACTTGTTAGAAATTAGCGAGAATCATACAGATGTCTTAAATCAACTTATTAGAATTTTGAATGATGCCGAGGAGTTTGAAACTCCTCATGAGTCAACAATAAATATTGCCGATTTGTGTGACAATAGTTCAGATGATTTTCAAATTTATTTTAATTCAATGGAACAAGGGGATCAAAAACGTGAAGATGATTTTCAAAATTGTTTGAATTCAATGGAACAAGGGGTTTGTGAACAAGATTATCAAAAACGCGATAAATATGTCTGCTTAGCTTCACCCATTTCTGAGGCTTCAAATGTAGTTGGAACAAATTTTGGGGAAGCGATTCAAGAAGTTTCTGAGTGGGGACGAATTACGTTACATTCTTCTATTTCTGTCGATGTAAAAGAAAATTCGGCAGAGAAAGTTTCTATAATTAAAATTTCCGATGAGGAGTGTACACCAACACCTAATTTACATTTCTCTGCCAAATCTGTAAATGTTTTTAATAAAACGGTTTCTTAAATTGTAGGGGATATTGAGGTGTATTCTGTGGTTGAAAATTGCAATCACAGTAAACTTCAGTATCCACTACAATTTCAGAAAAGAAAAATTAAACCCAAAATTAATTTTGACGAAATTTTGGTAGTTGAAATTGGAGAGGATATTCAAACGCATTCTGAGGCTGAAAATTGCATTAAAGTTCAGTACCCCCTACAATTTCAGCAACCCAAATTTAAGCCTGAATTTAACCCTAACGGAATTTTGGAAGCTCAAATTCAGAATGAAACTTCCGAAAATTTATTTGAAACAAGTTCTCAGAGCTTGAATCAAATAAAGTTAGGTACTAAACGTCCTGCGTCTGAGCCTTCAGAAAGTTGCGGGGTTAAAAGGGTTAAAACTAATTCTGTTTTAAAAAATCCGTTAAACCAAAAAAAGAACGGCTTCTTCAAAGATCCTATTAGAAGTGAATTGGATAAATTTTTACATGCTAAATCTAAAGCTTCATTATCTGAGGATGAAGCAAGACGTGGTTCTGCAACATTGAAATCGATGGTGTATAATCACTTCAATTTTGATAATGTGTGCAATAATTTATGTAATTCAAGTCTAAGGGATGTGAAAAATGTAATAAAAAGGCAGGGGGAACTTCTTCTAAATTTAGGAAATATATTTTTTAGCCCCTGCTTTGGTCAAAATTTAAAATAGTATTAACTTTTGCGGGGAGGGGGGATAAGTTTTCTTATTTAAAAATACGCAAAAGTGTTTCATATTCAGTTTAAAATGGCTTTCCTATGCACACTATGCCTCAAAGAATTTAAACTGAGACAGCATGCCGTAAGACACCTCAAGGAAATATGTTTGAGCACAGACACATCTTTAAACCTAGATGAGCATTTAATTGATAGTAAGTATCCCTCTAAATACAGTCTTAAATAATTCGATAAATAATAAAAAAATATATATATTTTAATGAAAGCTTATTGTTTCAGTTGATGCTCAGTTTGGCGAGATTAATGCGAAACGGCAGTGTGAAGACTGTAATGTCGCAGTCGACCTTAATAATTGGAAATTTCATCTGAGAACCAACAACCACAAAAGCAACAGCAGTATTAAGTATGGGGATGGAATTGACCTTATTAGGAGCGCTTTCAAGTGCCGAATCGCCGCATACAAAGTTTATTCTCCGAATTTCTACGTCGACATTAAGAAATTTCAACAAGAAGTTTATAGAAAATTTATATCGTTGATTCGGCAGACACAACAGGAGCATACATCCACTAAGGTCAATGTAGAACTATTTGGCGTCTACTACTCTCCCACTTTAAAGTCTACAGCAGTGAAATCATTCAACACTCCCTTCCATATCGTGACTGAGACGACTAATTTAGACGAATTGTATGACGATTTATTCAAGACGTTGTCGACCAAAGCTGATGAACTACCGGAACGCGACTCAGGTAAATTGGGTATTTCTATTTTATCGTTAATGCTTTATTTCAAGTAGGGAAAGTGTTACATTTTTAATACTAAATATTTATTTTTTCTTTTAGGTTGGATATTACAACAAATTCTACATTTGGAAGTGAATATCAACAAGCACAATCCCTTATGTGCAGCTTCCTACATTCCAATTCCAGAGTTTCGGGGCAGCTTAGTCAACGTCATGAATGAAGATGACTGCTGTTTCGCATGGGCTGTTGTTTCGGCCGTATGTAAGCCCATAGGGAACCCTAGAAAAACCTCCTCTTATCCGGACTTCCGAACTATCTTCGATTTCACAGGTATACATTTTCCGGTTGAATTAAAGCAAATTAGCACATTTGAAAGGAATAATAATTTGTCCATAAACGTTTATGGAATTGAGAAATTTTTTAGAGATGGTGCATATGCATATGAAATTGTTGGGCCTTTACACTACAACATTAACAAAAAAGATTTACACATAAATCTACTTATAATTATTTCTCACGATGGTAATAGCCATTATTGTTGGATAAAAGATTTATCTAAATTGTTATTTAAGCAATTATCAAAAAAGAAAATAAGAAAACATTTATGCGACGGATGCTTGCAATATTTTGGTACAGAAAAAAAACTAAAAAGACACTTAGAACATGATTGCAATTTTGTTCGAATAGAATTTCCTTCAGATAATATGACTTTAGATAAGTTTGGAAATCAGATCCAAGCAAACGTTTTAAAATTTGAAAATATTCAAAAGCAATATAAATGCCCTTTCGTAATTTATGCCGATTTTGAGTGCTACTTAAAAAATATTGAAAATAAACAATCAGCACTTAATAATTCAGTATCATATACCATTAAAACTGCTGAACATATACCATATTCATTCGCTTACTACATTAAATCTTCATTTGATGAAAATCTTGTATCGTTGAAACTTTATCGCGGGGCCGATTGTGCAAAAAAGTTTATTGAATTTATTGAACAAGATGTAAAAAACCTTTATAATAATTATTTAAAAAATCAAAAGCCGATGAATAAATTAAACCCTTCGCAGCAGGATGAATATCATAATGCAATTGTCTGCTATTTATGCGAAAAACCATTTTCAGCGGGAAACTTTGTAAAATGTATGGATCATTGTCATATAACTGGAAATTATCATGGAGCAGCTCATTCTATTTGCAATTTACATTTCAAAACTCCAAATTACATTCCAATAATTCTTCATAATTTTAAAAATTACGATTCCCATTTATTTATAAAATCGTTGTGTAACAACAAAGAAAATATTAGTGTTATTGCTCAAAACAAAGAAAAATATATTTCATTTAATAAACAAATTATTGTAGGTAAATATGACAGCCAAAATAAAAAAAAGGAAAGTGTTAAATTAAATTTACGGTTCATAGATTCCTTTCAGTTTCTACCAGAATCTCTAGAATCGCTGTCAAATACTCTAGAAGACGCTCAGTGTCTTGAAATAAAGAAACATTTTTTAGACGAAAGACAATTTTACTATATCAGACAAAAAGGAGTATTTCCATATTCTTACGTTGATTCTCTTGACAAATTAGGTGACAAATGTTTGCCGTCTATTGATAAGTTTTATAATAATTTAATTGACGAGAATATTTCTGCTGAAGATTATCAAAGAGCTCAAGAGGTTTGGGCAGTATTTAATTGTTCAACGTTAGGTGAATATTCTGATATTTATTTAAAATCCGATGTTTTACTTTTAGCTGATATATTCGAAAACTATAGAAATACTTGTTATAAAACTTATAAATTAGATCCGGCCAATTATGTTACTAGTCCTTCTATGTGTTGGGACGCCATGATGAAATTTACAAAAGTAGAACTAGACTTGTTGACAGATCCTGATATGCTTCATTTCTTCAAAAAAGGAGTTCGTGGTGGAGTTAGTACTTGTACATCTCGCAAATCTGAAGCCAATAATCCTTTTCTTGATAATTTTGATCCAAAAAGGGCAACAAAATATATTGCATATTTAGATGCGACAAACTTGTATGGTTTTGCAATGAAGCAGTTCTTACCAGAAAAGAATTTTGTTTGGCTTTCTGAGGATGAAATTAAAGCAATTAATATTTTAGAACTTTCAGATACATCATCTATCGGGTATGTTTTTGAAGTTGACTTAGAATATCCTCATTATTTACATGACAATCATAACGACTTTCCGTTCTGTCCCGAACAGTTTACACCACCAATTTCAAAATACTCTAAATTAATTCCAAATTTAAATAATAAGAGTAACTATATTATTCATTATCGTTCCTTAAAACAATGTTTAAAATTCGGACTTAAACTTTTAAAAATACATCGAGGAATTAAATTTACCCAATCTCCCTGGCTAGCTAAATACATTGACTTAAACACTAATTTAAGAAATGCTTCAAAAAATAAGTTTGAAAAAAAATTTCATACAAATCAGCAAATAACAGCGTTTTTGGGAAAACTATGGAGAATGTCGATACGCGCGTAGATATATTAAGCTAGTGTCGCAATGGGAGAGAGAAGGTACTAAGATGTGTGCTGAAAAATTAATTGCAAAGCCACAGTTTAAAGATTTAAAGATTTTTTCTGAAAATTTAGTAGCAATTCAACTTCAAAAGGTATGCATAGAATATAATAAACCCATTTATGTTGGAATGAGTATCTTGGATATTGCAAAAACTGTAATGTATGAATTTTATTACGGATATTTGAAATTAAAGTATGGAGATAATGTAAGTTTATTGTACACGGATACTGACTCGTTGATATTAGAAATTGAGACCGAAAATTTTTATGAAGACATGAAGCAAAATCTGGAAAAATTTGACACCTCTAACTTTCCCGATCCAAATATTCATGATATGCCCATATCTTTATCGGTAGTTGGCAAATTTAAAGATGAATATAAAGGAGTTCCTATAGAAAGTTTTTATGGCACTGGTGCTAAAGCTTATTGTGTAAAATCAAAAGATAGTTTAGACAAAAAAGCGAAAGGCATCCGTAAAGTATGTGTAAGAAAGCAGTTAAATTTATCAGATTATAAAGATGTTGTAGAAAAAGATAAGAAGGTTTTCTGCACAATGTATGTGTTTAAGTCAAGTATGCACAATATTTATACAAATTTAATAAATAAACTAGCCTTGACGAGCCACGATGATAAAAGATATTCTCTTCCACATACCACAAAAACTTTTGCATGGGGGCATCGGGATATTGTCGACATGGATGAAATGTTGGAATATTTAACAAGTTTACAATCTAATTCTACTTTTGAGCATGTAGCCAAAAAGCGGCGCACAGACACTGATGACTAATCCCTATATAATATGTAATATGAAACATTAGCATTTAGTTAGAACAATGAGCTCCTCTTTGTTAATAGTGCTGTTCTCCTTGGTTGGAAATACAATATATGTTAATCATATGCCTAATTCAATTAGAGCTGAAATTTGCATTAGTAAGATTCAGAATGACACTGATTGCTACAAACCGATGAGAATGGTTTACATTTCTGGTAATAAATTTATGTATACATATAATGTTACTAAGGATGATATAAGTGGCATTAACTACCTAAAAATAAATTATGTGTTTGATAAACAACCAGCAAAATTTTCAAATTGGATACAGTTTGTGCATAAGTTAGGGTGTAACTGTACTACTTTATATATATTTATAGCACTACTTGGATTGTTGTCCATTATCACCATTTTTATAACTTTTGTAATTTATTACAAAAACATTTATTAAAAAACTCTAAATAAATATTTTTCATGTCTTTATTTTCACATCCCCACCCCTCCCCTCCATAGCTCTTAACAGATAGGGAATATATAAGTTGCCGTTTAGGCGAAGGTTTAGTTAGTTTTTCATCAAGATGAATAACAAAAACATCTCCAATGTGTTTTAAGCAGACAACACCTGCAGTAATAAGTCGAATAGTTATAAATTCTACAGAATATCCTTTAAATAAATCAAACTCCAAATTTGTAAAAATTGGTTTATGTGTCGAAAATGATTTTGAACCCTGCATTGAATTGTGTGGAAAGAAAAATCAATCTGTGGCGTTAAGCGGGGAGGACTGGCGAGACTTCCTACAGTATCAGGGAGTTATTGCAAACTACATGGTCTCAGCAAACCTGCCTCAAGAATCTATATACTTGAAAAATATGACACTACATTTTGAAAACTTTGCTCAGCTACCCATTTTGAAGATAATGACAGATGGAGGATTGGTGTATTTGGGAAATGAAACAGTTTGCAGGTTATGGGAACAAATTCCTCTGATTGACTACAGGTTAATTATTTTACAAAAGCAAAAGTTTAAGAACTACTTCTATATTTTTTTAAAAACACATTATTCTGCCAAGCAGATTGTTTAGAGAAAATATATAGCACTCTTTCACACAAAGGACAACCCAAATAGTGAGAACGTGTGCACTATGTTAGAGCTCCTATTGCTTTATCCCGAAAAACTGGAACAAAAATTAAGGGAGAGAAATTTCTATGAAAAAAGTAACTTTTGATGAAACGAAAAATCAACTTCACACGATGCATGTTTGGACGTTTGCCTACCGAAAATCCAGAATGCTGCCACATGACTTTATAAATCAACAACATTTCAAAAGAAGAATTGCGTTGTGTGAAATAATTTTAACTCCCGTATTACAAGATATGTATAAAAAAACATTGTTGTAGAATTTCTTTTATAATAAATTTAGATAAGTTGTAACAACATTAACAAATAATAAAATAATTGACAATGTATGTATGTGTTTTATTTTACAATTACCATACATAAAATGTAAAAATCATTATTTTATTTAATAGCGAACTTATTTTAACTGTAAAACTATATTTTAGAAATAAAACCAATATAAATATATAAGAAAATTTAATTATTCATAAAAAAATTATCATACATAAAAAATACATTTGTTAAAGCACATATGCATGGCGACTTCGTGTGAAATGCACATTTTGGTGTTGATGCTTGCAAAGCAGGTTGATCATCTAATTCAATTACTGGCTTGGAAGAATATTTTTTAATATATTCTGCTTTTTCTGTTCCTTTAACGTAGACATAAAGAGCATCTTCAGTAAGTTTCTTAACAATATCGGCAAAATAATGTAGAGGGGTATATCCTTGATTCCAGTAAATACAATGATGATATTTCATTAACCAAGTTGCCTGTTTATTTGATTCGGGAGAAAGTAAATTGAAAGCAAAAGGTTGTTTGAACACAAAATGACTAATTCTATAACCATCAAAAGCAGCTAATTCTTTGGGGATAAATTTGTTCTTTTCATCTTTGAAGCCTTGTACATCAATAATAAGTCTATTATTCATGGTTATGAAGGTCCTAGTTAATTTTTAAATCGTTAAATTTCTTGAATAAAATAGTTTTCTTGGAATAATCTTCTATTATTCTTTTAAGCTCTTCTAATTTTTTAACAAAACTTTCCAACTGTTGATAAAACTGTAAGTTGTTTACCATACTTCCAGAATTAACATATGTGATCTTGTTATACTGAACACATAAACATAAATGATATTTTCTTCGTGGATCTTTATATATTATGAACATCAGAAAGAGTGGGAGTTGGTTTCAAAGTTGTTTTACTATTTTCGTCAATGGATTATAACTAAAAATTTTATCATGGATTATGAGACAATATGCTGTTGTTTTGGCTTGAATTTTCTCTTTTGTTTCGAATTCAATCCTCATCGTTACCGGGCCAGTTTGGAGTAAATCCCTTTGATGTGAGCAGTTAATATAGACAATAGGGGCATTAGTCTTAAATTCGACTGGATTAAATATTGGCTCTATTGGTAAATTATAATATATTTGACGGAAATCAGAAAACATTTCATATAATGTAGCAAATTTATTAGTTTTAAAATCAAGCTGAAGATCATTGTAAGGATATCTTTCTGAATTTAAAAACACGTTTATATTTCTTAGCTCACAATGATCAAATTTACTCATATCTGCTTTTAAGTTACCGCGCCTATTGTTTTGAAAAGCCATTAAAACATGACGGGGTGTTTCAACTTTTGTGGAAGTTTTTACAGGCCAGTTATGTCTTGTAGTTTCTAATAACTCTGGGTACTCCACTAATTCCCAGCTACGAAAAGTAATAAGAATGTCATTATTCTTATCAACAAGTTTAGTAAGTGCTAGTTCCTGAGGGATGGCTACCGTAAGATGGGGAACCCGCCAGCAGAGTTTCGTTATTTTAATTTTAGGTTTTTCATCAGTTGTAGATACTAGAGCATTAGTATCATCATTACTTCTAATTAGAATTAATTCTTGTTGTGAATTTAAAATTATTTTATTATAATCTTCAAAAAATCCTGAGTACATTCTTAATGGGACACATAAAGAAACATTTCCTTTATCATCAGTCATAATTTTATCTCCAGACTTTGCTTTGGGATACCATCCAGCATTTTCTAATTTTGCACTTTCATTCTGATTATAAGAGATATAACCTTTCAGTGTTGAAGTTATACCAATATCTCGAACAGAATCAATAGTAACACCATTTAAAACATATCTCAGCTCTTTAAATAAAAATGCAGGCGCATTATTTATTAATGTAGTGTTTGCTAGCGGAGTCGTTCCATCCTCCTTAGTAACTTGTAGTTCTAAGTATAGCTCACTTTTGCATGGTAAAGGATATTTTCCTGTTTGTTGTAAAGCAATCCTGATTTCATCATTATTATCAAGTTTTGAAGGATTAAAAGGATCAAAAGAAAGGACTTCCCAACTCAAAATAGATTCATCCATAAGAATATTTTCTTTAACATTTAAATATTCCATTTTATCTCAGTTTAAATCCTAAACTTAGGAGGAATTGACGATTAGATGATGTTAACCTTTGTGAGTTTGCTTTCTTACTAAACAAAAAGCGTTTGTTTCCCTTCTTATTAATGTTTTTCTTGGTTAATTTCTGTGTGAAATTAAGATATGGTAAATTTCTATTATACAAAATTACCATCGTTCATCTACTTTTTTCAGGTGTAGTCTTAACGTAACGGTTTCTCCTCTCAAATTGACCACATCATCATCTTGATCCAGTATTTTAATGGTTATTTTATCAATCACCTTTACAGTGACAGGAAAATAAATGACGTTTTGTGGTGACTCAATTATTTTGAATCCAGGTGCCACACTAGGAAAGAATTGATGTATTATATGAACAGGATTTCCATTTAAATATGACCCTTCAGCAATACTACAATCAATATTTATCGAATTTATTTTAATAATTTCTGCAGGATAGTCAGATATATGTTCTTTCAAAGGCGCTAATATTTGATTTTTGAATCCTAATAATTTACCAATAGTGCCATCACGGAAAACTATTGGTTTTTCACTTTTTATATGCGTCTTTAAGGTATTATTGTTCGCATAAACATGAAAAGCAAAACCTTCCTTAAGATATTGATCTTGTAAATATTTATTTATATCTGCTAATTCATAACTACCAGTCGGTATAAACAGTTGCACTATCTTCATCATGAATCATTAAATTATGACCTTCATCAATATTAGGGATAGCATTAAATGTTTCAAAATTTACAAGTCCAACAACATACTCTGAATTTTCTTCTAGGTATATTGGCGGATTAAAGTCTGTTGTTAAAACAGATGAATTACCACTAATAACAAAACTATATGACATGTTAATGTGAAGTGGTCGAAGAGAATGAATCTAAATAACTTTTACGAATTATTATAAAGAAATTTTAAACATAATTGCCCACAATTAGATCTCTTATAATTTTGAAAATTTTTGTAATTATATTTTACCATATTTTGATTCCCGTCGCTGTTAAAATATGAAATTAACTCGAATGGGGGTCGTAAATTACCATAACTATCAAAATAAATTATATTTTTTCCTTTTTTGATGTAAGCAGTCCAATGCGTTCCTTTACCTTGATCGTCGTCTAGATTTACAATAGCACTTTCAATATGTTTAATTTTCTTTGGTAGTTTATCCCTCATAAATATTCCTCGAAAATTCTTAATTTCCAATAGTTTAACATACTTAATTAAATCGTAATTTGTAAGAGATTTACGAGGTATAGACTTTAACAGTTTTTTGAATATGGCTTTAAATATAATCCACAACCTGTTCTATATGGCTTTAAATGAAGCCCGCTACCTTTTTTCCCAATTGCAATAGATTCCATTGCTTGATTATGTCTTTTATCTTCTTCAAGCTTTTGTTTAGCAGCTTTCGCATCGTTTACAGCTTTAGCTATTCCCGCTGCACCCCCCCACCTAGAGCCCCTAGTGCCGATAATCCTGCAAATAGTGGTATAAGTGGGAGAAAACCGCCTGTCTTTGGAATCGGTATTACTCTATTTTTTGGAGGTAATATTTTACCACTTTTGTTAATAGCATTTAGTGCTGTGTTTATACTTTGGTGTAAACTTTTAAATCGTTTTCCTTTAAGAGCTTTTCTAGCTTTTGAAATAGCTTGAGATAATGAAACGCCTCGCCCCATACGAGCTCTTCGTGATCTCTTTCTTCTACTTTTTCTTAGACCCATACCTAACTTTCTTTTAACAGTCATTGCGCCACTAATTGCAAGAGCAGCTGTTTTTTCACCAAAACTGGAATCGCTCGCTTTTAACCTCGATGACGCCTTCACACCTAATAACTTATCAGCAGCGTGTCTTTCTTTTATATCCTTCGATTTTGAGTATGCAATATCATGTTCTTTACACGCTTCATCTAATAAATTTATACCTTTATCACCCCCCGTGCTAGTCGTTTTTCCAGTTTTGTCCCCGGGCCACAAAAATTGTAACCTGGTAAATGTAATTCGAATGGTAACTTATTTATTAAGGTGTTTATTATACCACTTCCCCTTTTGTTCTTTTTTTGTAAATAGATCTTTTGTTTGCCATTATATAATTGAAATCATAAGACAAACTGATTAGTTTAACGTCAGAACTCAACTTAAATACTCTCATACGGCATGAAAATTGAGAAGCAACCATATTCTTTAAAAATTAGAGACCATGACACTTCGGTAAACAACTTTAGAAAACATGGAAAATTATTTGAAGGAAATAGCAAAAGAGGTTTAATTGTTGGTCCATCAGGCTGTGGCAAGACCAATGTAATAATCAGTTTAATTGAGGATCCAAATGGGTTACGATTTGAAAATTTATATATTTATTCAAAGTCTTTATATCAACCTAAATATGAATATTTAAGGGCACTTTTTAAACCTTTGAAAGAAATTGGTTTTTATGAATCTGATAAAGAAGAAAATATAATTACACCGCAAGAAATACAGAAAAATTCTATAATAATATTTGATGATATTGTGTGTTGCAATCAGAATATAATGAAGGATTATTTCTGCTTCGGAAGACACAAAAACACTGATTGTTTTTATTTATGCCAAACATATTCTTCTATTCCAAAACAATTGATTCGTGATAATGCAAATTTAATTGTAATATTTCAGCAAGATAATACGAACTTAAGACATATTTATGACGATCATGTTAATGTTGATATGACATTTAATCAGTTTAAAGATTTATGTTTACTATGTTGGAAAGACAAATTTGGATTTTTAGTGATTGACAAAGATTCAAATATTAATTCAGGGCGGTATAGGAAAGGATTCGATTCATTTATTTACTTATAAAAGCAGAAAAATCGTGTTTATATAACAATCATGGATGAACGATTGGCAAGAGAACTTGTTAAGTCAAGAAAAGCCGTTAAACAAAAAATCCAAAGTTTGAAAAATGCGGAATTTGAGGCTCAGTCTAAATTGGAGGAAACTTATAAACCAATCACACAGCCCTTACAAGAACTAGTTTCAACATTGGGTAAATTTGAAGCACCATACATTAAAGAAGAGCAATATACTCCAATTAAAAAAATTCATGAAAGTTCAACACCGCGAAAAAACTTATTTGCTGATATATCATCCCCAGGGAAGGATATTTTTGCAAATATATCAACTCCAAAAGGAAGGACAGGCAAAACACCAAATCTTCCATATGAAACACCATCATTTTTTAATATGAGCCAAATACCACCTTTTTTACAAACCACCGTTATAGGGGAAACAACAAGTTCTTCAAAATCTTCCGATTCTACAACTCAAAACCTTTCTGATATTTTGGAACAAACCAGAAATGTAGTAAGAGCCTATACAGATTCAGAAGCATATAAAAATTGGTTGGAGCAATTTGATAAAATACCTCGCCAGTATATCGATGAGGGTGTTAAGGATGTTGAGCATAAATTTGATCATCAATATGGAATAGTTCACGATTATGAAACAGAAAAATTTTATTTAGGATTAACACAACAGCCTGTTGAAATTATTGGTAAACAAATAAAAGTTTCTGGTGTAAGTTATCCTGGTACACCTGGTTTATATGAGTTGTTATTTAAAAAAGAACCTGTTGGCTATAAAAAAGACGATCTTGAAAATTATATGGATATTTTAAAAAGAACTAACGCATATCGTAGGAACCACGATCCCAACGAACAGGTTCAAGGAAATGCATCACACAAGTACATTACAATAATAGGACCATATTTGCAAAAGAATGGCATCACTAAAACCAAAACTATTAATGCTATGGAGAATTTGATCAGAGGAGTACAGAGTTTGAGACAAACTAGAGCTAGTAAACCAACCACAAAAGGAGGTAGTTTAACTTTAAAAACAAATAAAGATAATACCGACTATGTGTATTGGGATGATGTAAATGAGTTAGTTAATAGGCTTCGTTTATTATTTGCATCCACCTCTGCAGGTCATACTGGACATGACAATGAAATTATTTCTATAATTGAAGAGCTTAAAGAAGCTAAAATTATAATATAAAAGGATACAACGCAGATTTTATTACAATATTAAGATGACTATTGACAAGTTTGGTCAACATATTTCTAAACGTTACCAAGTAGATACGTCTACATTGGAAAATACAATATTTTCAAATATTGAACACAGAATTTTGAACAAATTTAAAGGAGATCAGAAATATGTTGAAAACAAAATAATTGAAAACTTTGAATCTAATTTGAAAGACGATATTAACAATTTAAATAAAAGACTTAACGAAAACATTGATGATGTTGAAAACACTAAGAAAAAGATAAAGATATTTGAAGATAAAACTATCCCCGAATATGATGACAAAATTTTCAAACATGGGGATAATTTGAATATGTTAGGAGCAGATATGAAAAATGAAATATCAGAAATTAAAACAATAATTAAGATCAGCAATCAATCAACAATTGATAAAGTGAAAGATGATATTTCAAAGGAGCTTGTGTCAAAGTTTCAAAATTTTACAAATATTCTTAATGACAGAGTGGCTTTAGAAGTGAAAAATTTTGGAAAAGTTCATGATGATATGAATAAAAATATCAATAATATCGATAGATCTGTGAAATTACAGGCTTTAGTTAACAAAAATCACAATGCAAAAGTTGTAGAGTTGGAAGAAAAAGTTATGGAAGCTTCTAATAAAGCCGATGTTGTGGTCTCTAAAGACATAGTTGCATTAACAGAAAGAATAAAAACTTTAGAGGATAGTTCAAATAATATCACAAGAAATAGTAATAAAATTGAAGACGTTCTTACACAACTACACAATCTAGAATTAAAAAACCAAACTAATATAGATCCCAAATTGTTATCAGAGATAAAGTCTTTAAGTGAAAGAGTACAAACTATAGTGAAAGAGCGTGAGAAAGAAGACACGTTGAATAAAATAGCCAAAAATAAAGAGAAAATTGACGAGATAACAACAAAGTTACAAAATTTTGAAATTATAGAGGAAAGATTACTCACGGAACTTAATAAATCGTTTGAAATTATTAAAACTATGGTGGTAGATCTTGAAAACAAACTAACAGATAGAATTAAGTTAGGTGAAACTAGTATTAAAGATAATAAGGAAGAAATAGAATCGTTTAAAACAATTTATGATGAATCCCGAGTAAACGTTATAAGAACCACAACTGGATTAAAAACCTTGAAAGAACAGTTTGAAAAACAGAAAAAAAAGAAATAGAAGTTTTTGTTCGAAACACAAGTGCTGAATCTATAAACAAAGTTATTGAGGCGCGAGAAGAATTTAATTCTGCAATAAAGGAATTGAAGAAAGAAATTTTTATAGATAAGGCTGTCATGGAAACTGAAATTAACGTGAAATGTAATGAACAAAAAAATAAAAATACAAGAAATTGATGATAAAATTAACAAAGCAATCACATCTATTAATGATATTAAAGATAAAGCGGATAAAGTGGTCAAGTAAACATTATTTAAGGAAGATCTTCTATAAAAAATCACTAGTAAGAAAATGCCATTATGAAGGAAAATATTAAAGAAACCATTGTTAAAGAATTACATAAACCAGCTAGAAAAAATTATCGGAGACGTAGAACGATAGTAAAAGGTTTAAATGACTTATGGCAAGCTGATTTAGTCGAAATGCAGCCTTATGCTAAATTTAATAAATCGAACAGATATATTTTAGTAGTAATAAATGCTTTTACAAAATATGTTTGGGCTGAACCTCTTAAAAATAAAAGCGGAAAAGAAGTAACATCAGCAATGAAAAAAATTTTAGATAAAACTACAAAACCTGTTAATTTGCAAACAGATCTGGGAAAAGAATTTTACAACAAAGAATTTGAAAAACTAATGCGTGATTATAAAATAAATCACTACAGTAGTTTTTCTAATTTAAAAGCAAGTATAGTGGAACGTGTTAATCGTACTTTAAAAAATATAATGTGGAAGTATTTCAGTAATCAAGGAAACTATAAATGGTTAAATATTTTGCCAAGTATTGTGGAAAAATACAATAATGCTGTTCATAGAACTACGGGATACAAACCTATTAATATTAACCGGAAAAATGAAGAACACGTACTATTAAATTCTTTTACTTTCCAGAAAATTTTCGATGTAAAGCATGTCAAGTTTAAAGTAAACGATTTTGTGAGAATTTCGAAGCGAAGAGAGGCATTTGACAAGGGATATACTCCTAACTGGTCAACTGAAATATTTCAAATTAGAAAAATACAACTCACAAACCCTACTACTTATCTTTTAAAAGATGCCAATAATGAAAATATTGAAGGTAGCTTTTATGAAGAGGAATTGCAAAAAGTGAAACATCCTGACGCGTATTTGGTGGAAAAAGTTATAAGAAAAAAAGGAAATAAAGTTTTTGTTAAATGGCTAGGATTTGATAAATCTCACAATTCTTGGATTTTAAAAAAAGATGTATTGTAAAAAAATAAAACTATAATAAAATTAAAAAGTGTGTTTATTACAAATTATTATTTTACAGTAATCATTTATTGTATTCCATTAATGTTAATACATGTTCAATTAGCCCTAACTCAAGAAATTCCTTAATAAGTTTATCTTCATTTTTACTACTAAGAAACTCACGACATGCTTGAGCTGCTAATTTACATTTAAATGCATGCTCCATATACTCCAGGAATATCGTAATACTCTGCGCTTCAGTCTCCTGACCATCCTTCGCATAATACTCCGAACATGCCTCCGACATTATAAATTCCTCACACATTTCTCTCACTAATTCTTCCATCACTTAAACTTCTACTCTCTTCAGTTTGCAATACTTTAATAGAATCGTCAGAGTATGAAATATTGCAAACCTTCTTATTCACTTTCCTGATTTCGCTTTTTGTTACGTTGCCACAGCATTTTCTTATTGATGGCGGCGGCCCATCGAGGTGTGCACTTACGCCTGGTTGATTATAATGCTTGTAACACGGTAAATTTAACTGTAGTTCCTTATCTCTTCGATATCGTTCTGGCAACTTGCTCCAAACTTTCTGCAATTCAATTGAGCTGATATATTCTTTCATATAACTAAGGGGTAGAAATTTGAGATCCCCTTCTTTCAACTCCCACACAGATGTTGAAGTACTTTGTAGACGACAAATAACCTCACCTACGTGATCAATAATGGTATCGAAAATCAAAGATGCCATGAAAATCTTGATAAGTACTGGACACCTTGCTTCTTGCAACTTGGTTTGCAAATGAAGCGCTTGCTCTTAAGTAGTTGTATGTTACTGTAAGCTGTGTGGAAGGGGTGATGAGAAGAAAAGTGGTGAGAGGTAGTATGCGGAGCCAAGTCTGACCAATCAGGAAAGGGGTGGGGAGCCGAAGCATTAAAGTATGCGGGGCCAAAAGTAGCCCTGACCAATCAGAGTTAAGTGGGAGGGCTCATGCGCGCGATTAGGAAGTGGGGACGATCAATGCTAATGCTTTTAGGATCGAAATGAACTGCACAAAATTTGCAGCGACACTGAGCCCAGACAAGGGGGTGTGGCTTAGGAGGCGTGGCTTGG
Source organism: Pachyrhynchus sulphureomaculatus (assembly GCA_019049505.1). Classification (NCBI taxonomy): domain Eukaryota; kingdom Metazoa; phylum Arthropoda; class Insecta; order Coleoptera; family Curculionidae; genus Pachyrhynchus; species Pachyrhynchus sulphureomaculatus. The sequence goes on from CM032455.1 coordinate 69,105,552, forward strand.
GTCAAGGTCGACCAATCAGAAAAGTGGTGGGGGGGTGAGGCTTAAGCCCCCAGTCCCTACTACTTATATATATATATATATATATATATATATATATATATATATATATATATATATATATATATAGAAAAACAGGGCCCATATTTTTATCTACAGGAAGTAGACATAAAATATATAAACAAGGTTAACCAATTTAGCAAGTTAGTTTTTAGTGTGTAAAAGTTAAATTCAATACTTATTTTAGAATTACAGTTTTGCGATAGAAGTATTGAATAAATCACTTTGAAGATTTTTTTTCTATTCTTAATATACTTAAAGGATGAAAACATCATTATTCTAGTTATCTTCTCATTCAATTTTTAATATTCTATAAATGAGACATGCCCATGTCTATTTTAAAAGTACTACATTTCCTGCAATAGGCTGGACTTATAATACTCCAATGACACAATATTTTATTTTATTACTTGAGACCTTAAAGACCCAAAATTACCTATCGTCCCTTAATCCCTTTAAAGTTTTTTTTTTAAATTCGAGTGTAACTAGACATTTGTTTCTTCTTTATATTTATATATATATATATATATATATATATATATATATATATATATATATATATATATATATATTATATATATATATATATATATATATATATATATATATATATATATATATATATATATATACATAAACACTAAAAACATCCCAAACAACAGTAGACCAACAAAAGAAGCATCGGGCGAGCGACGTAACGGTCGAGGACGTCGCGGGAAATGGCAGCTCGTCCAAAACGATGAAGACAGGGCAACTGAAAATGGACCTGCCAAAAGTGTTGTGCCGGCGAGTAAGCCAACACCCACCAAGGCGGGAAAATCAAAGCAACGCATGAGTTGCACTACAGGAATCAACAAACACACCATACATTGCTACAATAAAATTACAAGTCCTGACAAAGAAATCACTGAGAAGAGAATCACTCGCCGCCTGGACCCACCACCATCAATCCCAAGCGCAACCGACGAAGTAATTAATTAAAAACTCCCGCAGCGACAAAGAAATCCTAACAACACAAATTCAAATGGCAAATAAGAATAGAAAACAAAATCAACAACATCAGAAGAGATCTAGGACACCTTACCCACTTTGTGAACGGGAACGCGTCCAAACGTGTCACACAGAGTATAGACAAGATCAAATCCAGGTCTCCCAACAGAACACTGCTAGAAATCCTTGATACTTTAAAACGAAAATTATCTGTATATGCCTCAAGAGTCCGTAGATACAAAAAACCAAACAAGAAGAAGAAAGACACCAGCAACCTCTTCCGAAGAAGCGAAAAACAGTTCTACCCGAAAACATGTACAACAAACAGACAGCAGTGACTGAACTACCAAACAGACAAGAACTCACAGATCATTGGAAAAGTATCTAGTCAGAACCCAAACTAACCAATGCAACCCTGGATCAAAACCGAAGAAGACAAACATAAACATATGACAGAACAGGAAAATTCCACGTTAACTACTGTGGGACCAAAGAGCATGATGAGGCACCTGGATACAAAAAATTCCGGAGGTAAAATAACCCCCCGTTCGGATCTCCGGGTGGGGGCTGGTTCGGGGGCGTCGACATGCAGACATCATAATTTCAAAATAGATTTTTGCAACATACGAGGTTTAAACTCGAACATAAATTCAGCGCATTAACACCTGCAATCAAATAAACCTCATGTACTCGCTCTGTGTGAAACCAAAGTCAGTTCATCGACCAGCACAGTCAACTATCTTTATCCTGGGTACGACTTCTATGCCCAATTTAGGTGTAACTTTGGAATCTGTCTTTTTGTCAGAAGCGACCTCTCTTGCCAACGAGAAGAGGCTCTGGAGCCCCCAAACTTTGATGTTATTTGGTTAAAAATAACGACTCAACAAACCACAAGGTTCATCTGTATCCTGTATCGACCACCAAGTGATACCAATTTTCGAATACTTTTCGCTTCTCTTACAGACACCATCGATCATTTACAAATTAACTATCCAAGTGCCGAAATTGCCACCCTGGGCGACTTTAATGTCCACAATATCAACTGGCTTAAATATTCAAATACTACCGACGAACAAGGTCGTGAAGCTGAATCATTCTCAATCAGTTGTGGCTTAACTCAGCTTACTGACAAACCAACACGGATCCCTGATCGAGACGGGGAGTTCGCCAGTCTTCTTGATCTGTTTTTAAACACCAATCCGGAAATTAACACGGTCACCGTAAATCCGCCGTTGGGTTCATCCGACCATAAACTGCTTTCGACATCGAGTATCCTGCCAATCAGTGACAGAGAGGCGCCTAGGCCGCGCAAGATTTGGCACTACAAATCTGCTAAATGGGAAGATCTCATGGAATATGTTCGAGCTTTCCCTTGGATGGACGTTTGTTTTTCGATCCGACAACCCATCTGACTGCGCCAGATGCAAAGGAATTATCGACGAAACCAAGGAGGCAAACAATCAGCGAATTAGAAACAAACTTCTCGCTTGTCCCAACAATTCCAGGTCCTTTTGGGCAGTCGCTAAGGCAGTTTGTCAAAATTTCACCAAATCCAACATACCACCACTCACACGGCCAGATAATTCCATTGCAACCACACCTGTTGAGAGAGCGAACTTGTTGGCTGAACTCTTTGCTTCACATTCTACTGTCGATTTCCAAGGAAAAACACCACCTACTATTCCCATATTGCAGTCAAAGATGCCTGATGTTGTCTTCAGACAGCGTATTATAAAGCGTATTTTAATGAAGCTAGACACCAAAAAGGCTTCTGGCGCTGACGGAATACCTGCCATAGTTCTCAAAAACTGTACAAGGGAACTAACACCAGTTTTCTGTAGACTTTTCAACCTATCCTACAGAAAGGGAATATTTCCGTCCTGCTGCGGCGGTGTGCCCCAAGGCTCCATACTGTCTCCTACTATCTTTCTCATTTATATTAACGATCTGCTGGAAAAGACCGGGAATCCAATCTACAGTTTTGCAGATGACAGTACGCTGGTCTCTTCATTCACTTTGAACGCTCGGACATCGGCTGCTCAGGCGAATATCCGCAGACAGCAGGAGGTCGTTCAACTTTCTTCATTCACTTTGAACGCTCGGATATCGGCTGCTCAGGCGAATATCCGCAGACAGCAGGAGGTCGTTCAACTTAACAAAGACCTGGAAGAAATTCTATCTTGAGGTGACAGTAACCAAGTGGAATTTAACGCTACAAAAACTCAGGCGGCAGTTTTTTTCAAAAAAAAGTTAACGTTGCTGAATCCGACATAGTTATGTCGGGGCACTCCATTCCCCTAACATCGTCGCTCAATTTGTTGGGCGTTAATTTGGGAGCAAATATGTCCTGGCATGAACATGTTGCGGGCATAACAAGGAGAGCTTCTCAAAAGTTTGGAATACTATTTCGAACCAGAAAGCTTTACACTCCACAACAACTGTTAATTCTTTACAAAGCTCAAATTCGACCAACTATGGAATACTGCTCCCATGTTTGGGGCTCCGCTCCCAAACATACACTGCATTTGTTGGATTCTATTCAGAGAAGAGTTGTTCGTCTGATTGGAGACCCGGAACTGTCCGGCGGCCTTGATTCGCTGGAACATCGAAGAACGGTTGGCGACTTGAGCCTATTCTACAAGTATTTTCATGGAAAGTGTTCGAAGGATGTGGCCCGCTTAATTCCTCCCAGAGCGTTGCATATTAGAAGTACACTTCGCGCTAATACTTCACATCCGTATGAGGTTCAGCTTGTTACTCCTCGTACAACGCTTTTCAAACAGTCTTTTATATGGAGAACATCATCCCTTTGGAATAATTTGCCCAGGACTGTGTTTCCCACCGAGTACAATTTACAGCGATTCAAAAACAACGTGAATCGCTTTCTCCGCCCACGTGTAGCTCCTGTAGCGCTTTAGGGACTTCCCTGCAGCACGTGTGCTAGACCCATAAAAAAAAATAGCTGATTTCGAGAATATTTTAAAATCTGTCTCAAATAATAACAATAATAAGAATGTAATTAGAGCTAAATTTGCCGATATCCTAACAGTAATAAGAATATAATTAGAGCTAAATTTACCAATATCCTAACAAATCACTATTATAAACATATTCATCAAACTTATTTAGATTTAATATATAAAAAATCAAAAGCATTCCTTACGGATAATGGAGAGTTAGTAGGGCTGTCTAAAGGTAATATCGCAGTAATTATGAAAAAAACATACATTTTTAGAGAAATGCACTACTATCTTGCACGATCAGAACTACTACACTGAGTTCGCCAGAGCTCCCACCTCTACCTATCAACAGATGGCAAATCAACTAATGACTAAGTTCAGGAACCAAGGGAAACTGACAAATGAAGTAGCCAAATCTCTAATGATATACAATCACATGTCGCCAAAATTCTATGGGCTCCTCAAGGTTAGTTAGCTATGAGACCCATCATTTCATCCATCAATGCCCCTAATAGCAAACTGTCAACATTCCCATCTAAAGTTTTATCCAATGCATATTGAAATGAAAATGATTACTATGTAACTGACTCCTTTGAATTTACCAACTTCATAACTAACAGGCAGTTCCCTCCAGGATTCGTACTGGTCAGCTTGGATGCTGTCTCTCTATTACAGTAATATTCTCTCTCAATTAGCAATAAAAAGTATCAGAAAGCACTGGACTGGTATTCGCAAATATACTAAATTAACACTTACCAACTTTCGTAAAACCTTAGAGTTTGTTTTTCAGTCAACTTATTGCAAATTAAATCAGCATTTTTACAAACAAACAATGGGCATTCCAATTGTGTCACAATATGTATCTCTCTCCAATTGTGTCACAATATGTAATGGATGACCTCTTAGAAGAATCCATCCCTAAACTTTATTTTAACCTACCTTTTATATGCTGATGATATCACTTCGATACCTAATAATGGATTAGATGAGATCCTTAGAATATTCAATGACTTTCATCCCAAACTTCAGTTCACGATCCAAGAGGAAACAACCAATAGTGTCCCTTTCCTGGACATTTTACTAGTCCGAAAGGAAAACAATTCCATCACCGTCGATTGGTACACCAAACCAACCTACTCAGGAAGGTATATCAATCCTCTCACACCATGAAAACAAAAATAAATATGATATTAGGGTTGAAGTCTAGAATAGAAAATCATCCTTCTTTCGGACTTAAGAACTTAAATAAACTTCGAGATATTTTGCTCACCAACTCCTATCCAATTAAAATGCTAAACAAGCTATTATTTAACTTAACAACACCTATTTCTCAACATGAAAATAATTTCACTCCGGATATCAATGTTTTCCTTTCTGAAAACTGAATTATTTATCACTATTCCTTTCCTTATCTAAAAGAAATTGGCACTAAAATTACTAAACTCTTCAATAATGAGCCTAATTTAAACATTGCCTCTAAACATAAAAAAAATAAATAATATTTTTACTTATTTTAAAGGTAATATACAGTATCCCTTGCTCTCAGTGTGAAAAAGTCTACATAAGACAAACATCAAGGGTCCTAAAAGACAGAATCACTTCTCATAAAATTGACTGTAGACTTAAAAAAAACTCTTGTGCCCTTGCCTCACATAGTAACCAATTTTCGCATGAATTTAATTTTAATGAAACTAGAATCTTGTGCAATGAGAGAAGTTTTGGCAAAAGAATCTTTAGGGAAATGGTGGAGATCCACCTCAAACCCAATTCTGTTAATAAAAAGTCTGACATTGAAGATTTAAGCTTGATTTTTTCCAATTTATTGTAGATGAGTTGGCAAAATGGAAACTCACAGAACATCTCGGACAGTTCTTTATAATAACAACCTAGTGTTAGCGTCTATAAATTCCATCAACTTTGGAGAGTCAAACGAAATGTCTCTAGTATAAATAAACCATGACCTAACCAAAGGAAAGAAAGACGCTATAACAAATGAAGTAAAAGAATTTTATTTTTCTTAAAGGTGCTTTTTCGTCGAGATTTTCTCTTGTTTCCCAACAGATATGTGCAGTAATGTTTTTTTTGTTGAATGAATTATCCAAAAGGCGCACCACTTAGCAGTAAGTAGTTTGATGTTAATGAATTTGGTTGCTTTTTATTCGCAAACCCCAAAATTCTGATAATCTACTGCAAATTATTTTCGAAAGCTTGGCATAACTGAAAAGGTGTTAAAACCCTTCTAGCCCTATCCCCATGACCGCTTACCCAAGAACTTCAAGTTTGCTATATATATATATATATATATATATATATATATATATATATATATATATATATATATACATATATGTAAATATAATACATAGCTTCGAGCGGCAGCAGCAGCAAGATCACAGTATCGAGTAGCAGCAGCAGCGGGAGCACTTGAAAATGCCAAATGAGATTTTGGTGAAACGTCGTGCAAATTCATTGTTAGATGAACGGATTGAAACCCGGAAATTACACAAACAAGGTAAGACCCATTGTTTCATGTACTGTCTATCTAACATATCCGGTAAAAATGAACATTTTATTAAAGATTCTTTCGGTGAGAATTCCATCGAATTATAACCTTTTATCGTTTGATGTAACATCCCTGTAGACGAATATTTCAAATGAACTAGTTAAAACCGTTATTACTGAAAAATGGGATCTACTACAAGAATAAAATCCAGAAATTTTCTGGATTTTATAAACAAATCAACGGTTGTGCCATGGGTTTCCTCATTTCATCAGCTCGTAATGGAACACCTAGAAGAACAGGTCATTAAAAAACTAAAAGGTAACATTTTATTTTTCAAGAGGTTCGTAGATGATTGTTTATTAGCAGCCCAAAATGAAAAAATTACCGAAATTCTATACAAATTTAATAGCTTCCACAAAAAATTACAATTTACATCAGAAATTGAAAAGAATGGTAAAATAAATTTTCTGGACCTGACTCTTATCAGAAAGCAAGATAAAATCCTTAAAATCCTTAAAGAGTGGTACACAAAACCTACCTGGTCAGGAGATATTTGAATTTTCACTCTAATCACACAATGTCCCAGAAAATCAGCGTTATAGTGGGCCTAACAGACCGAGCAATAAAATTGACTTCCCCTGAACTAAGACTAGACGCGCTAAAAAAAAGTAAAAACGGTCTTAATACAAAACAATTTTAAAGAGAATGACATCAATCGAACAATAAAAAAGAGAATATTATGATATATTATTATGATAACTCAAAAAACAACACCAAAAATAGTAAACAAAAACCCTGATAAATTTTTACCACTTCCTTATACAAAGGAACTTTCTGAGAAGCTGAAATGGGTCTTGAAAAAATATAACATACTTAGTTTGCCATAAAACTCAAACTAAGTTCATTATTTACAAACTTAAAAAGCCAAATCCCCATAATGAATGAATCTAATGTTGTGTATACAACCGTGTGCGGATTGTCCAAAGGTAATATATTGGAATGACTTCTCAGTTACTAAAAAACATACTAAATGGGCACAAATATGCAATATGCAGGAATGCTTCCACTGCCCTTAGTAAACACGAAGTAGAAGAAAAACATGACTTTAAATTTAATGAAACCAAGGTCCTCTGCAAAGACCTGAATTATGCCAAACTACAAATCAAAGAGATGATTGAAATAAAAAAAGATGAAAACACTGTGAATGATGGGACTGACATATCTACACAAAATCTAATTAAAAAATAAACATGGTGGCATGCATATCCTCTTAATAATATAAAATGATATATATACTTAACATCAATAACAGTTTTTTGGTTAAGACACTATTATAGATAATAAAATTTAAAAAAATCAATAAAAAATACGAGACACGATATGTTGATAAGAAATATAGAATTTGAAATTCACAAACACACAAATAGTTGACTTTCAAGGTTATACTCTTGTTTAATTTATTTTATATTGTTGTTAAAGTGTAAATATTTTAAATGTCCGAGTGTGCGTAAAAGGTTATATGTTTTTAAACCTGTAAATTGACTTAAAAGATTTTAACTTTGTATTTTCTAATTTTAGAATGAATAATAAAAAAAAAATTTGAAAATGCCTGAAAAAAATAAGGCGAAACGTCAAATAAACTAGTTTGTATTTTCCAAAAAAACCTAACTACCCAAGAAAAACCAATCAAGTTTATCTATATATATATATATATATATATATATATATATATATATATATATATATATGTATATATATATATATATATATATATATATATATATATATATATATGTATATACATTTATATATATATATATATATATATATATATATATATATATATATATATATATATATATATATAGATAGATAAAATACATAGACAGATACATCAGTTTATGATTAAGTTATTGGTTTACAGAGGTCGTACTTAAAGAGTTGCATATTTTTTATTTCTAAAAATTTGCATTCATGTTTAAAGATCTATCTAGCCCCCATCTAGCTTCAAAATCTTTATAGTAAAAGATTATTTTATTTACTTAAAAATTGTGTTCCACTGGTCTTTGGTAATCTTCTACTATAAATATTTTTAAAATGATATTCATCTCAATAACGGTTTATACATATGTACTGATATGTTCGTTTCTTTATGGATTTTTCAAATAGTAATAAACAATTAGATTTTTTTTAAATGTCCCTAAAGTAAGTATAATCAAATAAATATAATAAAGTGATAAAGTTTTTAACAGTTTTCCTTTATGTGTGATTAAGTTTCTAGGTTGTTAACGAAAGAGAGGAACATATTTAAGGCGGTTCTTTGTATATATCGTGTTTTTAGAGTTGAGGAATCTGAAAATTGTGAATTTTTTAATTATCTCCTGCAGTCTACTTCTGGCCATTTTTTTTGTAGTCTTTTCATAACTTACATTACTTAAAATATCTAGTTGTAGTTTTTTGTGAAAGAAAGTCGCGTTCAGTACTAGTTTTAAAACAACAGCAAGTTAAGTTGCGGGTAAAATCACTTTATCGATTTTTTTGGTTTAATAAAAAAAATTGAGCCTAATTATTGATAGTTACACTTATAAGGAGTTAAAAGAGCGTGGAAGGGGGATCAGAGGAGCTCGCTACGTATATAAGGTTTTTGGAACCGAAGAATCTGAAAAATAATTTATATTTTTCACTATTTCCAGTTTTATCAGAAATAAGTCGTGTTCTATTTGATACATATTAATGTCAGGTTTTAAAATGAAACTTACTGATGTGAGTAACGCTATTCAACACTAATCACTGTCTTAAAATATTTGTATAGATAAACAAGGTCTTTTTTATATAGAAAAACAGGGCCCATATTTTTATCTACAGGAAGTAGACAAAAAATATATATACAAGATTAATCAATTTAGCAAGTTATTTTTTAGTGTGTAAAAGTTAAATTCAGTAATTATTTTAGAATTACAGTTTTGCGATAGAAGTATTGAATAAATCACTTTGAAGATTTTTTATCTATTCTATAAATGAGACATGCCCATGTCTTTTTTAAAAGTCCTACATTTCTTGCAATACGCTCGACTTATAATACTCCAATTTTATTTTATTACTTAAGACCTTAAAGACTCAAAATTACCCATATCGCCCCTTAATCCCTTTAAAGTTTAATTTTTTTTAAAAAAAAATCGAGTGTAACAGATGTTTGCTTCTCGTTATTAAGGCTTTTTTGAGAATACTTACTCTACTAAAATCCGAATCTTACGAAACTATGTTCAACAGCGAAAAAAATCTATAAATTGTTTGAAAAGTCTAAAAGTCAATATCGCATAAATTTAAGGAGTCCATTACTAGGGTTTTAAATAAATTTTTTTGCCTGTTGATAGTGGAACTGTAACTTCGAGTATGCCACTAATGAACAATATCGGCCATACTTATTTAGAATTGAATTACATTTTTGCGATAAAAATATTGAGTAAATCACTTTTCCTATTCTCAATATACTTAAAGGATTAAAATATTATTCTTCTCATTCAATTTTTTAATATTCTATAAATGTGACATGTGTATTTATGATTTATAATGAACACAATAAATTCAAGTTTTATATTTCTTTTGCCAGAAAGTGATAACTAGTTCATCTCAAGCCACCATATTTAACATATTCATATAGGTATATCCCGACTAACTCGTTAAGCCAAAGCTGTTGGCTCTCGGATAATAAAACAGGTACGTAGAATTTTTACGTGAGGAAAGCGTGCTCATGAAAGCGATTTTCCAACAAGAAAAAATATGACTTTTTACTTTTGGAGATGTGATGTAACTCTCCTAGTTTTCTTATTTTAAATAATGTCAAATGCTTTTATTACATACACAAAATTTCACTTATTTGTTATAATAAAAATTAAATTAAAATTTCGTACACATGTATTACATGAACTCGTGAAAGCAATGTTTAGTTTGTGAGCGATGTAGTTTAAAGTAAAAAGGGTGAAAGAGTGAAGGTCGATAAATTTTCTATAGTTTCCGTAGTGTTATGGGAATTTTTCTTGTTACTTTTCTTATTAAGGGCAGCTAAGTATTACATTCGTGAATTTTCCGAGATTTTTGCATTTTTTTGACGTTTCAAAATCCTGAAAAACATAGTCTGTGATTTCCATCGGTCTATTTGCCTGCCTGCTGGCACGATATCTCTCCAACGAAATGCGACAGCAATTTTAAATTCGGTATATAATACTTCACATAGGAATGAAACTTAGGCTAAAGAGCTTAGAAAAGGGGGTTTAAGAAAAAATTTTGTACGTTTTCAATATGAAAATTTGTCTTGATTTTTGGTTCAGATAATGAACATATTTGAAACCAAAATTATTTAGAGTTAAACATTTAAGGGGTTAAAGGAGTATGGTTGCTTTGTATATATCGTATTATGTCTGAAAATTCTGTTTATATATTTATTATAACAAATAAGTGAAATTTTGTATATGTAATAAAAGCATTTGACATCATTTAAAATAAGAAACTAGGTGAGTTACATCACATCTCCAAAAGTAAAAAGTCATATTTTTTCTTGTTGGAAGCAAGACCACGATAAATCGCTTCCATGAGCACGCTTTCCTCACGTAAAAACGTGCCTGTTTTATTATTATCCGAGAGCCAACAGCTTTGGCTTAACGAATTAGTTTCAGGTTAGTTCATGAACTAGTTATCACTTTCTGGCAGAAGAAATATAAAACTTGAATTTATTGTGTTCATTATAAATAATAAAATACACATGTCACATTTATAGAATATTAAAAATTGAATGAGAAGATAACTAGAATAATATTTTAATCCTTTAAATATATTAAAAATAAGAAAAGTGATTTACTCAATATTTTATCGCAAAAATGTAATTCTATAATAAGTATGGCCGATATTGTTCATTGGTGGCATATTCGAAGTTACCGTTCCACTATCAACAGACAAAAAAATTTATTTAAAACCCTAGTAATTGACTCCTTAAATTTATACGATATTAGCCTCTTAGACTTTTCAAACAATTTATAGATTTTTTTTCGCTATTGGACATACAGGTAGTTTCGTAAAATTCGGATTTTAGTATAGAACGTATTCTCAAAAAAACCTTAATAAGAAGAAACAAATGTCTAGTTACACTCGAATTACAAAAAAAAAACTTTAAAGGGATTAAGGGACGATATGGGTAATTTTGGGTCTTTAAGGTCTCAAGTAATAAAATAAAATATTATATCATTGGAGTATTATAAGTCAAGCGTATTGCAAGAAATGTAGTACTTTTAAAAAATACATGGGCATGTCTCATTTATAGAATATTAAAAATTGAATGAGAAGATAACTAGAATAATGATGTTTTCATCCTTTAAGTATATTAAGAATAGAAAAAAAATCTTCAAAGTGATTTATTCATTACTTCTATCGCAAAACTGTAATTCTAAAATAAGTATTGAATTTAACTTTTATACACTAAAAACTAACTTGCTAAATTGGTTAACCTTGTGTATATATTTTATGTCTACTTCCTGTAGAGAAAAATATGGGCCCTGTTTTTCTATATAAAAAAGACCTTGTTTATCTGTACAAATATTTTAAGACAGTGATCAGTGTTCAATAGCGCTTACTCACATCAGTAAGTTTCATTTTAAAACCTGACATTATTCCTAATTCTGATAAAACTGTGGAAAAATTAATTATTTTTGAGATTCTTCGGTTCCAAAAATCTTATGTACGTAGCAACTCCTCTAATCCCCTTCCACGCTCTTTTAACTCCTTATATTTGTAACTATCGATAATCGACAAAAAAATCGATAAAGTGATTTACCCGCAAGTTAACTTGTTGTTGTTCTAAAACTAGTATTGAATGCGACTTTCTTCCACAAAAAACTACAAGTAGATATTTTAAGTAATGTAAGTTATGAAAAGACTACAAAAAAAAAAATCGCCAGAAGTAGACTGCCAAAGATATTTAAAAAATTCACAATTTTCAGATTCCTCAACTCTAAAAACACGATATATACAAAGAAACGCCTTAAATATGTTCCTCTCTTTTGTTAACAAGCTAGAAACTTAACCACACATATAGGAAAACTGTTAAAAACTTTATCACTTTATTATATTTATTTGATTATACTTACTTTAGGGACATTTAAAAAAAATCTAATTGTTTATTACCCTTTGAAAAAACCGTAAACAAACGAACATATCAGTTTTTTTACAACTACATATGCATAAACCATTATTGGGATGAATATCATTTTAAAAAATATTTATCGTAGAAGATTACCAAAGACCAAAAACTTTTTGGTCATTCTACAATAAAATCACTTCATACTGTTTCACCAGTGGTTACTGGGAACACAATTTTTAAGTAAATAATATAATATATACAACTTCAAGTTATATATAAATACAATACATAGCTTCGAGCAGTAGCAGCAGCAAGATCACAGTATCGAGTAGCAGCAGCAGCGGGAGCACTTGAAAATGCCAAATGAGATTTTGGCGAAACGTCGTGCAAATTCATTGTTAGACGAACGGATTGAAACCCGGAATTTTAATATATTACATTCCACCATCCGTGAAAACCTCTATGGTAACATATATACCATATATATATATATATATATATATATATATATATATATATATATATATATATATATATATATATATATATATATATATATATATGTATATATATATATATATATATATATATATATATATACATATATATATATATATATATATATATATATATATATATATATATATATATATATAGATAGATAGATAAATACATAGACAGATACATCAGTTTATAATTAAGTTATTGGTTTACAGAGGTCGTACTTAAAGAGTTGCATATTTTTGTTTCTAAAAATTTGCATTCATGTTTAAAGATCTTTCATCTACCTTCAAAATCTTTATGGTAAGAGATTATATTATTTACTTAAAAATTGTGTTCCCAGTAACCACTGGTGAAACAGTATGAAGTTTGATTTTATTGCAGAATGACCAAAAAGTTTTTGGTCTTTGGTAATCTTCTACTATAAATATTTTTAAAATGATATTCATCCCAATAATGGTTTATACATATGTACTTGTAAAAAAACTGATATGTTCGTAGTTTTTAACAGTTTTGTTTTCCTTTATGTGTGGTTAAGTTTTTTAGGTTGTTAACGAAAGAGAGGAACATATTTAAGGCGTTTCTTTGTATATATCGTGTTTTTAGAGTTGAGGAATCTGAAAATTGTGAATTTTTAAATATCTCTGGCAGTCTACTTCTGGCCATTTTTTTTTGTGGTATTTTCATAACTTACATTACTTAAAATATCTACTTGTAGTTTTTTGTGGAAAAAAGTCGCATTCAATACTAGTTTTAGAACAACAGCAAGTTAAGTTGCGGGTAAATCACTTTATCGATTTTTTTGGTTTAATAAAAAAAAATTAAGTCTAATTATCGATAGTTACACATATAAGGCGTTAGAAAAGCGTGGAAGGGGATTAGAGGAGTTGCAACGTATATAAGGTTTTTGGAACCGAAGAATCTGAAAAATAATTTATTTTTCCACAGTTTTATCAGAATTAGGAATAATGTCAGGTTTTAAAATGAAACTTACTGATGTGAGTAAGCGCTATTGAACACTAATCACTGTCTTAAAATATTTGTATAGATAAACAAGGTCTTTTTTATATAGAAAAACAGGTCCCATATTTTTATCTACAGAAAGTAGACATAAAATATATATACAAGGTTAACCAATTTAGCAAGTTAGTTTTTAGTGTGTAAAAGTTAACTTCAATACTTATTTTAGAATTACGGTTTTGCGATAGAAGTATTGAATAAATCACTTTGAAGATTTTTTTTTCTATTCTTAATATACTTAAAGGATGAAAACACCATTATTCTAGTTATCTTCTCATTCAATTTTTAATATTCTATAAATGAGACATGCCCATGTCTTTTTTAAAAGTACTACATTTCTTGCAATAGGCTCGACTTATAATACTCCAATGACACAATATTTTATTTTATTACTTGAGACCTTAAAGACCCAAAATTACCCATATCGTCCCTTAATCCCTTTAAAGTTTTTTTTTTTAATTCGAGTGTAACTAGACATTTGTTTCTTCATTATATTTATATATATATATATATATATATATATATATATATATATATATATATATATATATATATATATATATATATATATATATATAATATATATATATATATATATATATATATATATATGTATATATGTATATATGTATATATATATATATATATATATATATATATATATATATATATATATATATATATGTTTTATATATATAGAAAAACAGGGCCCATATTTTTATCTACAGGAAGTAGACATAAAATATATAAACAAGGTTAACCAATTTTAGCAAGTTAGTTTTTAGTGTGTAAAAGTTAAATTCAATACTTATTTTAGAATTACAGTTTTGCGATAGAAGTATTGAATAAATCACTTTGAAGATTTTTTTTCTATTCTTAATATACTTAAAGGATGAAAACATCATTATTCTAGTTATCTTCTCATTCAATTTTTAATATTCTATAAATGAGACATGCCCATGTCTATTTTAAAAGTACTACATTTCCTGCAATAGGCTCGACTTATAATACTCCAATGACACAATATTTTATTTTATTACTTGAGACCTTAAAGACCCAAAATTACCCATATCGTCCCTTAATCCCTTTAAAGTTTTTTTTTTAAATTCGTGTGTAACTAGACATTTGTTTCTTCTTTATATTTATATATATATATATATATATATATATATATATATATATATATATATATATACATATATTTATATATGTATATTTATATATATATATATATATATATATATATATATATATATATATATACATAAACACTAAAAACATCCCAAACAACAGTAGACCAACAAAAGAAGCATCGGGCGAGCGACGTAACGGTCGAGGACGTCGCGGGAAATGGCAGCTCGTCCAAAACGATGAAGACAGGGCAACTGAAAATGGACCTGCCAAAAGTGTTGTGCCGGCGAGTAAGCCAACACCCACCAAGGCGGGAAAATCAAAGCAACGCATGAGTTGCACTACAGGAATCAACAAACACACCATACATTGCTACAATAAAATTACAAGTCCTGACAAAGAAATCACTGAGAAGAGAATCACTCGCCGCCTGGACCCACCACCATCAATCCCAAGCGCAACCGACGAAGTAATTAATTAAAAACTCCCGCAGCGACAAGGAAATCCTAACAACACAAATTCAAATGGCAAATAAGAATAGAAAACAAAATCAACAACATCAGAAGAGATCTAGAACACCTTACCCACTTTGTGAACGGGAACGTGTCCAAACGTGTCACACAGAGTATAGACAAGATCAAATCCAGGTCTCCCAACAGAACACTGCTAGAAATCCTTGATACTTTAAAACAAAAATTATCTGTATATGCCTCAAGAGTCCGTAGATACAAAAAACCAAACAAGAAGAAAGACACCAGCAACCTCTTCCGAAGAAGCGAAAAACAGTTCTACCCGAAAACATGTACAACAAACAGACAGCAGTGACTGAACTACCAAACAGACAAGAACTCACAGATCATTGGAAAAGTATCTAGTCAGAACCCAAACTAACCAATAATAACACCCCCTGGATCAAAACCGAAGAAGACAAACATAAACGTATGACAGAACAGGAAAATTCCACGTTAACTACTGTGGGACCAAAGAGCATGATGAGGCACCTGGATACAAAAAATTCCGGAGGTAAAATAACCCCCCGTTCGGATCTCCGGGTGGGGGCTGGTCCGGGGGCGTCGACATGCAGACATCTTAATTTCAAAATAGATTTTTGCAACATACTAGGTTTAAACTCGAACATAAATTCAGCGCATTAACACCTGCAATCAAATAAACCTCATGTACTCGCTCTGTGTGAAACCAAAGTCAGTTCATCGACCAGCACAGTCAACTATCTTTATCCTGGGTACGACTTCTATGCCCAATTTAGGCGTAACTTTGGAATCTGTCTTTTTGTCAGAAGCGACCTCTCTTGCCAACGAGAAGAGGCTCTGGAGCCGCCAAACTTTGATGTTATGTGGTTAAAAATAACGACTCAACAAACCACAAGGTTCATCTGTATCCTGTATCGACCACCAAGTGATACCAATTTTCGAACACTTTTCGCTTCTCTTACAGACACCATCGATCATTTACAATTCTACAACTACAAAATTCTACAAATATAGATCGCGCTGGTGCTTCACATCCGTATGTTGTTACTGCGCGTACAACGCTTTTCAAGCAGTTTTTTATATGGAGAACATCATCCCTTTGGAATAATTTGCCCAGCGCTGTGTTTTCCCACCGAGTACAATTTACGGCGATTCAAGAACAACGTGAATCGCTTTGTCCGCATGCGTGCCGCTCCTGGAGCGCTTTAGGGACTTCCCTGCAGCACGTGTGCTAGACCCATAAAAAAAAAAATATATATATATATATATATATATATATATATATATATATATATACGAGGCTGGTTTGAGAAGTCCGTGCAAAGTCCGAGAGATGGCACCACCATCCAAGTGCCGAAATTGCCACCCTGGGCGACTTTAATGTCCACAATATCAACTGGCTTAAATATTCAAATACTACCGACGAACAAGATCATGAAGCTGAATCATTCTCAATCAGTTGTGGCTTAACTCAGCTTACTGACAAACCAACACGGATCCCTGATCGAGACGGGGAGTTCACCAGTCTTCTTGATCTGTTTTTAAACACCAATCCGGAAATTAACACGGTCACCGTAAATCCGCCGTTGGGTTCATCCGACCATAAACTGCTTTCGACATCGAGTATCCTGCCAATCAGTGACAGAGAGGCGCCTAGGCCGCGCAAGATTTGGCACTACAAATCTGCTAAATGGGAAGATCTCATGGAATATTTTCGAACTTTCCCTTGGATGGACGTTTGTTTTCGATCCGACAACCCATCTGACTGCGCCAGAGAGGTCTCCGATGTTATTTTGGCTGGTATGGAAGCTTACATCCCTTTTTCGAAGAAATGCCTCTCCAACGGCAAGCCTTGGTTTGACCGAAAATGCAAAGAAGCTGTTGCTTCTAAACATATTGCCTACCGACAATGGCGTGAAAATCCTAACACAATAAATCGTAACACCTTTGTTCGTGCCCGGAACAGATGCAAAGGAATTATCGACGAAACCAAGGAGGCAAACAATCAGCGAATTAGAAACAAACTTCTCGCTTGTCCCAACAATTCCAGGTCCTTTTGGGCAGTCGCTAAGGCAGTTTGTCAAAATTTCACCAAATCCAACATACCACCACTCACACGGCCAGATAATTCCATCGCAACCACACCTGTTGAGAGAGCGAACTTGTTGGCTGAACTCTTTGCTTCACATTCTACTGTCGATTTCAAAGGAAAAACACCACCTACTATTCCCATATTGCAGTCAAAGATGCCTGATGTTGTCTTCAGACAGCGTATCATAAAGCGTATTTTAATGAAGCTAGACACCAAAAAGGCTTCTGGCGCTGACGGAATACCTGCCATAGTTCTCAAAAACTGTGCAAGGGAACTAACACCAGTTTTCTGTAGACTTTTCAACCTATCCTACAGAAAGGGAATATTTCCGTCCTGCTGCGGCGGTGTGCCCCAAGGCTCCATACTGTCTCCTACTATCTTTCTCATTTACATTAACGATCTGCTGGAAAAGACCGGGAATCCAATCTACAGTTTTGCAGATGACAGTACGCTGGTCTCTTCATTCACTTTGAACGCTCGGACATCGGCTGCTCAGGCGAATATCCGCAGACAGCAGGAGGTCGTTCAACTTTCTTCATTCACTTTGAACGCTCGGACATCGGCTGCTCAGGCGAATATCCGCAGACAGCAGGAGGTCGTTCAACTTAACAAAGACCTGGAAGAAATTCTATCTTGAGGTGACAGTAACCAAGTGGAATTTAATGCTACAAAAGCTCAGGCGGCAGTTTTTTCTAAAAAAGTTAACGTTGCTGAATCCGACATAGTTATGTCGGGGCACTCCATTCCCCTAACATCGTCGCTCAATTTGTTGGGCGTTAATTTGGGAGCAAATATGTCCTGGCATGAACATGTTGCGGGCATAACAAGGAGAGCTTCTCAAAAGTTTGGAATACTATTTCGAACCAGAAAGCTTTACACTCCACAACAACTGTTAATTCTTTACAAAGCTCAAATTCGACCAACTATGGAATACTGCTCCCATGTTTGGGGCTCCGCTCCCAAACATACACTGCATTTGTTGGATTCTATTCAGAGAAGAGCTGTTCGTCTGATTGGAGACCTGGAACTGACCGGCAGCCTTAATTCGCTGGAACATCGAAGAACGGTTGGCGACTTGAGTCTGTTCTACAAGTATTTTCATGGAAAGTGTTCGAAGGATGTAGCCCGCTTAATTCCTCCCAAAGCGGTGCATGTTAGAAATATAGATCGCGCTGGTGCTTCACATCCGTATGTTGTTACTGCGCGTACAAACGCTTTTCAAGCAGTTTTTTATATGGAGAACATCATCCCTTTGGAATAATTTGCCCAGCGCTGTGTTTCCCACCGAGTACAATTTACGGCGATTCAAGAACAACGTGAATCGCTTTTTCCGCATGCGTGCCGC
The DNA here is from genome assembly GCA_019049505.1 of Pachyrhynchus sulphureomaculatus. NCBI lineage: Eukaryota > Metazoa > Arthropoda > Insecta > Coleoptera > Curculionidae > Pachyrhynchus > Pachyrhynchus sulphureomaculatus. Next base: position 69,124,772 of record CM032455.1, read on the forward strand.
TCCTGGAGCGCTTTAGGGACTTCCCTGCAGCACGTGTGCTAGACCCATAAAAATATATATATATATATATATATATATATATATATATATATATATATATATATATACGAGGCTGGTTTGAGAAGTCCGTGCAAAGTCCGAGAGATGGCACCACCGGCGCGTATTGAGGTCATGTTTAGTTAGTAGCATCTCTTGAATGAACGCACACCAAGTTTCAGCCATATTGGTCTATTTCTTTGTGTTTGGCATTCGTGTGAACCAAGGAAGTCGAGTGATTTTCAAGAAATTGACGAAAAAGAATTTCGTGTGGTGATTAAACATTACTTTATGAAAGGCAAAACGCCTCAGGAGACTAAAGAGAAGCTTGATAAACATTATGGTGACTCTGCACCTTTGATTAGAACAGTTTATAAATGGTTTCAAAATTTTCGGACTGGCCATATGGGCACAAGTGACGCTGAACGTTCTGGACGGCCTGTGGAGGTTACGACTCCAGAAATCATTGATCAAATCCATGATATGGTGATGGATGACAGAAGAGTTAAAGTGCGTGAGATTGCTAGTGCTGTGGGCATCTCGACTGAACTGGTACATAATATTTTGCATAAACATTTGGACATGAGAAAGCTATCCGCAAGATGGGTGCCGCGATTGCTCACGCTTGTCCAAAAACGGAATCGTGTGAAGTGTTGCAAGGATGGTTTGCAGCTGTTCCAGAAGAATCCGGAGGACTTTAAGCGTCGTTTCGTCACTGTGGATGAAACATGGATACATTACTATACTCCTGAGACCAAACAACAATCTAAACAATGGGTTACCAAGGGGGAATCTGCTCCAAAAAAGACGAAGACCGTTCCTTCGGCCGGAAAGGTTATGGCGACTGTCTTTTTGGATTCGCAAGGGATAATCCTCATCGACTATCTGGAAAAGGGTAAAACTATTACAGGTGAATATTATTCATCGTTATTGGACCGTTTGAAAACCGAGCTGCAAGAAAAACGCCCGCGATTAGCCCACAAGAAAGTTCTTTTCCATCACGACAACGCACCAGCACACACTTCAGCAGTTGTGGTGGCAAAATTAATGGAAATAGGATTCCAACTCGTTTCACATCCCCCTATTCTCCAGACTTGGCTCCCTCGGACTACTATTTGTTCCCCAATTTGAAGAAATGGCTGGCGGGACAAAGATTTTATTCAAACGAGGAGGTGATTGCAGACACTAATGGATATTTTTGTAGACTTGGACAAATCCCATTATTCGGAAGGGATCAACAAACTAGAACATCGTTGGACGAAGTGTATAAGCCTAAAAGGAGACTATGTCGAAAAATAAAAAGGTTTACCCCAAACACATAAGTAGTTTTTATTTTTGCACGGACTTTTCAAACCAGCCTCGTATATATATATATATATATATATATATATATATATATATATATATATATATATATATATATATATATGTATATATATATATATATATATATAAATATATATATATATATATATATATATATATATATATATATAATATAATATATATATATATATATATATATATATATATATATATATATATATATATATGTATAATATCGATGAGCTATATCGCTTAAAAACGAAGGTCGTGAAAGGGGTGGGAGTGAAAGAGATAGGAGGATCTTGTATAGTTTTAATAGTATTATGAGAATTTTTCCAGATTTTTTGAACGGGATAATGGCAAATCTTAAGCAAACAAATTATAGTAAAAGGTGTCAAAGAAGTGGAGAAAGTAAATGTAAGAGTGACTTCGATTTGTATTGTTACAGGTCTTTTTCGGGGTTCTTTCAGTCAGTGAATCAAAACACTATATTTTTTCTGAGAGAGGAGTGAAATGGACGGAGTCAATAAATTTTGTATGGTTTTTAATAGTAATATGGTAATTTTTCTTGGTTTTTTGTTGAAATAAAAAACAAATATTTTGCGCAAATATATATAATAAAACATAAAAAGGGTGGAGCAGGAGTGGAGTACCGGATAAATAACTTTACGGATTTTTTTTTTTAAATACATTGTATAACCAAGGATATACTACTAAATAAAAGCATCTTCCCTTTTGCTTCAAATAATAAATCTAAAAGCACGTTATAAATTCAAAAAACAGAATGCCTAGAAATAATTTACATTTTCAAATAAAATTCACACATGAGCGTAGCCAGGGGGGTAGGAGAGGGCAACTGCCCCCACTAGATTCTGGAAGGCGTTAAAAATTATAATAATAAAAAAAAACAAAAAACGACAAAAAAATAAAAATTATAATTTTTTTATTTTTTATTGTTAATCATTTTATAAATTTTTAATTTATAGAAACTATTCACGAGTGTTGCTGTTAAACAAAGAGCAAGAGCGAGCAGAAAGAATTAGGAACGTCAAATCCTTAATTTACCCCATTTATTAATCAACGTTCAAATTCTTGCTAGAAGTCAATTCGGATGGATATAAGAAAGTTCTTCACTGCAGATATTTATATACTTTTGCACTGTTAATGAACTATTCAAATCTGTTATGTTTGTTTGATAAAAAATAAATACCCCTCTGTTTTCAAAAAAAGAAAATTAAAATTAATGAAACATAGCTAACTAAGTGTGATAACCCTTATAAATAATAATAAATAACTAACTGAAGTTATCGTTTATTATGAAATAAAAAAAATAAATAAATAAAAAATAAAATTATCCAAGAACTTACAAAGGGAGTGATAACATGACAATTTTTTTTATTATTGCAGGGACTTCAAAAAGAAAAAAAAACAGTAAGAAATGAGACAAGCAGCAGCGATAAAGAGGAAGAGAATGCGAATGCGAAAGCTAAACCTCAACCTCAACAGTCGACATCATTCACATCTGGAATAGATGCTTCTAGAGCGGAATTCACGACGAGTTCAACTTATGATGCTGCATAACCAGAAAAAGAAAGATAGTCATGAAAATGACCTGAGAAAATATGTGTGAGACGATCGTCGTTGATTGCAGAAGAGAAAGAAAAACTGTTGCTGACAGATCGCTGGATACCATCTAAGACTTCCAATTTTGAAACCGATGCCGCTCACGCTCTCCTAAAGAGAGAATTTAATTATTAGTTGCGGGATACATATTCTCCATGGCTAGTATATTCCAAGCATTTAAAAGGTGCATTATGTCAGTACTGTATCTTATTCCCATCCTCTTCAAGCACAGTCAAAGGGATTTTGGGCTCCTTCATTGTAAGTCCTTTCACGAAATGCATGGATATTCACTTGCCTTCTAAAAACCATTCGACTCATCAGTGGCATGTTTCGGCAACTGAATCAACTAGACGATTTAGTTATAATGTCTCTGTTAATATTCAGGTACAGAAATTCAACCATAAAGTTTTAGGAGAAAACGAGTAATATCTTCTATCATACCTTGTGTTGCCTTTTCTGACACTCATAATCTACCGCTAAGGAAAAAAGCACCAAAATGAAGGAGTGTTTGAAGATCTGTGTCTTCTTCGTATCGAAGCTGGAGATATATCATCGAAACAATACTTTCAAAATATTAGGAAGAATGCAAGCTATCGAGCGCCACAAATTTAAAATGAAAGAATCAATTTATACGGCACTGTCCTTAGGGAACACATCGTTAAAAGTCTGACGAAACTGCTGATATATCAGGCAAAGAGCAGCTCTCTATAAGCTTTCGCTTTTATGATTTAAAGCTGAATGAAATCCGACAAGAGTTCGTTGGTTTTCTTTGAGTTATAAACACTTGACTCTAAATCAGTTGCACAGGCAATAGATGACATTGTTACTGAACAGGAGCTTCTACCTAAGAAATGTGTGGGTTTAGATTTCGAGAGCTATTCTACAAGGGCTGGTAACGTAGGTGAGGTACAGACCATACTAAGAGAAAAGTATATAAACACATTGTTTCTTTGTTCATTGCATAACTTTAACTTATAGTGAATGATCTCAATTTAATACCCGAAATTCGAAACACCATTGCAGCTGTAAAAGACATCCTCACGTTTTTTAGAGAAACAGTTCCAAGGAGAAAACTTATTCCAAATATTCTACGGCTGAGTGAAACAAGACGTTCGGAAAAGAGTATTAAAATTTTTAAAAAACATTTCAAAGAGATTGAGCCTTACAAACGATTTCTGGGGAAGGAAATGCTAACAGTCGCAAAAGGCCTTCTAACTTCACTCAGCAGCCATCAGATCATCATTCTTCATAGCTATGCTTTTGAGCTCAAAGTATTACGCAGTATTAGATAGAACCTGTCATGAATATTTTACAATCAAAAACCCTTGACTTGGTTAAAGCCTCGGAGCACATTAATTGAATCGTGAGTTTGTTCAAAAATCATCGTGACAATGTAGAAACAATTGCTGATGAACTGTTGGAGGATGCAAACCAACTGGCAGAGCAGCTGAAAGTGGAACTGACCATCCCGAGGACTGTAGGAAGGCAACAGTACAGGAGCAAACCTCCAGTACTTAATGCGTCCGAATTCTGGAGGAGTCTCTGAGCACCGTATCTTTGCAATTATAATTTTCTAATAAGAGCTCACCAGCCTTCGCACTCACTTAGCTGCATCCTTCGCAAATGGTAAATATTAATGTCAAAGATTGGAAGCAAGCCAGTTTTTTTCGATTGGATGGCTTAGGCTTAGATACCAAACTAGAAATATAGTACAATATGTGAATGGGCAAGAAATTAACGGAGGAAAAGCTGAAAGATTTCGACTTGGCGAAAGTGATCAAAGGAGCCGAATGTTTTTTTTTTCTACAATAAAAAGCTCTTTTGATTCTGCTGGTATAGTCATGCACGACTTGTACTATTGAGCAGTCCTTCAGCACCCTTAAAAGAATAAAGGCTTGGCTGCGAAGTACGATGGGAGGCTATCATCTGATGGGGCTCGGTATGATGAGCCTCCACAGAACATTCATTTCTAAAAATTTTAAAGAATTTTAAAAGGAAGTGGTGGTTAAATTTGCGGCAAATCCAAGAAAATTAATGCTGTACTAATAAACTGACCTGAACTAACCTGAACTAATTTTAATTAAGTTATTTCTTATTGATATATTTCTTAAAAATACATTTTTTTTTCTTCATTAATGACATTTTGAGTTTTGCGAAGCTGCCCCCCAACTCAGATGCTGGCTACGCTCATGGGCGGAAATCTTCAAACCTCTTTGATAATTCCGGGTAACGAACGAAGCTGCATTTCGAACCAAGCCATAGGTAACGATTGACTTTTTTACTGATACAACACATCTAGCCATAATATAGACTAACAAATTAGTTCCTATCAGACTCTTGTTAAATTTAGAAGCTAACTACTGGGATTAATGGAGAGACAAATATTCACTAAATGGGGACCGAATTTAAAGTGATTGTCAGAGTTACATCTTTTCTATATGCCTAGTGTACATACAGTATTATAATATGTATAGGTATATTATGAATTCATGGTAAAGAACAGTAAATCTGTAAAGTCCACGTTTTTATAAACTTATTTTTTATTGTACTAACGTCAATTGTATTTCAGAACTTTGTAATTTAGCAAAACTAATCATTTTTTTAATGGACTTCCGCAGTCCAGTTTCACGTTAGAACTATCTTTTTTTAACTTTCATTAAGAATAAACGTTGTTCAGAAATAAAAAAAACAAATTATGTGCTCGTACATATGAGGGCCATGTAAATGAGCTATTTTATACTCCTATAATAAGTTTTTAGTTTAATGTTTTTTAAATTATCTTAATCATAAAATAAATTTACATATTTATTCATGATTCCCTCTGTATGTATATATATTTTATATATTTTATTTTTTCCTATGGGATTATACCCAAATTCAAAGCACTTATGCAAAAGATCCTATTTGAATTTCATTTTGTGCCATTATTTCGAAAATAATTAGATTGCCATCTTTAACAAAATGTGTATTTGAAGTTGAGGTAGAAAGTATCGTGATATATTAGTAGTTGTGTACTAACAATTTATATTTATTTCGTCATTATTTTTGGTAAAGCCATGTATAAAGATAGTTTTATATATAGGTTGTGGATTTTTTGAGATTTGCTTTTTGAATGATCTCTAAGCGACTTAAGGCAGGATATGAGAGTTTCGCAAATTCTTCAAACTGCCTATGACATCTTCTTTCCTTTTTTTATTGGTCACGTCCCCGCCCGAATAGGGATTATCCTTTTTAGATGGATATCGGCGAGTATCTCGTAATATCAGCCAACGTTGCCCCAGTGCCGAAACATATATTAGTATTTCATGGCACTTTTTAGACAACTCGATAGTGCTGCCACGGGAATTATTACATTTCTTCCACAACTACTACCTATGTATGTGACCCAACCAGATATTACTCAAATATGTTAATAAATAAGTACACTGACCTGCCGGGATTGCGGCCGAATCCCTTGATACCCCACGATACCACAGACTGAGGACCGCCACCACTACTGTTACATAGATTATTACGTATGTGCTGTGAAAAACTTCCACTGTTTCATTCCCTTGGTTTCAGTATTGTTGTCATGACACACATTGCTGATCAGATCATCAGAGATACGACATTGTTAATACTGCTTTCGGAAAACCCCCGAACACATTCTGATTATGGTCTATATGAGGCGGTCTGTTTAATGTGTAGTTGGTAGAGTTCTTGTGCTAAGTGATGCCCTAGGGACCTTTTAAAGATCTTATAAGGCATCTAGTATGTATGAAAATTTCGCAAAAAATATTTTTAGTTGATAATATGTTGAAATACAAATTCTTTCGATTTGTTATAATTTTTATAACACTTTCGACAGACACGTGTAATAGATCACCAAATATCATTATTTAAGTATGACATATTTTATTTTTACTATTATGGCAATGACGCATTTTAAATTTTAATTTTCATATACATATAACGTACTTAGTGGCGCAACCAGGTTCAAGATGCGGGGGGTATATCTGAAAACTTAAATCCCCCCAGCACAGAAAACTTAAAACTGATAACTGAGGTGTGGAGATTTTCACAAACTTACAGTTAATTTAAAAAGTCGATGACCATGACATGACATTTTTAATGTAAATACCGTTGAAAAAATAACAAAAAACAACAACGATGGAGTCTGCTGGGGGTTTTCAGTTTTAGAAGTAACTTGTATAAGGCCAACTGACATATTAAATTATCATTTTTACAGAAAATTATTATATTTTATTGTTTGCAAGAGAAGAGCTACTAAATAGGGCTCGGATATTTAAGAGATCGGTTCATTTTTCATTAGTTTTTGTTGTTATTTGCGGATAGTGTGGTAACCTATCCCCAACTATCCAAGCACAGCCATGATTAAACTAAATAAACAATAATTTCTGTTTACCAGTTAATAATAGTTCCTAAAATAAAAATCATATCATCAAACCACTAGAAATTTTAATCTTATCTAACAATACATATATATACGTATATCTACCTTTTACTAACATAAAATATTTAACCGCAATTTATTCCTCTGGCATTTTCGTTTTTTCTATTTAACACTAAAAAAATATATATATAAAGTATAATGCATCATCATGGTGGACCAGGAGGGCCTGGGGGACCAGGAGGCCCTCCAGGGGGTGATTGGGGAGGTCAACATAATGGACCACCAGGACAATCCTGGGGTGGGCCACCAGGACAGTCATGGGGTGGACCACCAGGTGGATCTTGGGGCGGACCTCCCGGTGGACAACATACTGGACCACCATCTGGTGGTGGTTGGGGTAATAATCCAGGTTTTGGTCCTGGCCCAGGAAGCCATGGAGGACCTGGTTTTGGAGGGGATCCAGGATGGGGTGGACCAGGCGGATTCGGAGGTCCCGGCTCTCAACATGGAGGACCAGGATTTGGTGGATCAGGTAAATACACCTTGAATTCTATATGAAATATTCTCAACTCAATATTTAAATAGCACGTACTTATTTGAAATCATTTGATGATTTAGAAACACGTGCCCATTAAAAAAATATAATATGATTTTCCTTACATAATAACATATTTTTTCAGTACTTAAATCACGAAATTTTAGTATTTTCTGATACATATTCTGAGATGACCGGTACAGTGTGTTTTTACTTACCTTGCTAAAGAAAAGTATTGTATTCGTAAAAAAATCACCCTCCCAGATTTTTGCTTTTTTGCACGTTTTAGAAGTCCTAGATATAAAAAAACGTACCTTCTCATGTCCATAGCTTAAAGTGATAATAATAAACAAATTTTATAGCTAATTTTTATAATAAAACATAATAGGGTTGAAGTGATGGGGAGAAGGTTACGGAGGTTGCCTCCTATATCTCATGTTATAAATCCTTTTTAGGTAGTTCAGTTCAGAAAGTACCTACTACAAAAAATACCAAATTTTAATGCTTCAATGAAGTTACTTTTTATCACCAGAAAGTGAAAATCTGTGTTTGTTTTAAAAGAGGGTGTTTACAAGAAAAGTATTGGGTAGATTACTTTGTCCACATTCATAGAAAACCCGTAACATCAGTTTTTAGTATAATATAAGATATAATTTTTAAATATTAATTTATAGCGATTGCTATATATATATATATATATATATATATATATATATATATATATATATATATATATATATATATATATATATATATATACTGTATATGTATATTTTATTATCGAAAAAATTTTGTAATTATTCAATGTACTTTGGCCTCTCATTGTCTTTATTTGTTTTAAATTACTTTGTACTTTTACTCACGTACACTGGTTAAGAATTTAATTTTTTTTTTCATGAGCGCCGAAAGAAGCTAGCTAGTAGTAACAAAAAAAGAAGAATTATTTTAATTTGTTTTATCTTTCAAAATTTCATCATACACAATTATTAAGCCAGTACAATGAATAGGAAGAATTTTAAACACAGTTTAACGGATTGCCAAACCAATTTTTTAATACTCGATATATTATCATCTTCAATATTCAGTTCTAAATATACCAATAATTTAAAAAGGTGATAAATTGCTAGTCCATTTCGTAGTTTAACTTACTGATAATGATTTCCGCGAACATGACGCGCCTCCACAGCAGATTTCTTGGTAATGAGAGGAGCACCCCTTACCTAACCTTAATTCGACGCTTATGACATGACACTATCAGTGACTACCGAAAAAAACAATTCTTTTATCACTTCAAAACAATTATGATTTTATTTTAGAATAATTAAAAATAAAACAAAAAATGTTCTGTTCAATATCGTTCTATATAGTTTCCATTTATTTAAATTCTAATAATGTTGGGAATTAAATCTAATCACGTAAAGGATATCAGAACCCTTCTCTACCTTGATTGTTGTACGTAAATAGTCACGCGTTTCTTTGTGTATCTATTAAGTTCACATAATTACGCTTATGACGTAACTGTAGATTACTCTTAGAAAAAGGATCTTTTGTTTTGTTTTAATTTATACATTTTATTTATTTTTTTAGGTGGACCTCCTCCATACTAATTAACTAATAATAAAATTATGAAATAGTTTTTGCTATTCAGTAACAATATAAATTGTTATTACTTAGAAATTAGACATATTTTTAATTTACATTATATATTTAGTAGGAAAGGCATGTTTTAAGTTTTTTTACAATTTAATTTTTTTTCATAGTTATGAACATTTATATTGTGAATTACAATTTCCCCTTCAAACATCAGCTGATAGATTTGTTTATTATGGTACCAATTATTCTTTTCTAGACTCTATCAGAAAGAAATTTTTAAACGTACTAAATTTAAATCTTTTAAGAAAAATGATATATTTTATTCGGATGTTTTTATAGCTTAACTATGTTTCGTAGCTACTTCATGCAATTATATATTTTGGTACTAATAAAACATATTTTTCCACTTAATTATCTCATATAAACAATTGTATAATAAAAGCAATTTTATTCGTTTATCGTATTGTATTATTTTCCAATACCCGAATAGTGACTAACTAAATTACTAATGGGAAAAAATATTTTTTCTTTTCAACATAATCTAACTCTTTCAAGAAGCTTATACGGGATAAGCAGAACTGCAGGTTTAGATACAAATATATGCAATATTTTATAGAAAGAATTTTTGGGCAGTTTTATTTGCATTTTTATGCGTCGTCTTTATCTAAAACTAGCTGTATACTTAATAAAAATAACATTTGATTAAGTTTCTTTGGGCCATAACGGTATTACCAAAATTAAAAAAAAAATAATAATTTTTAGTCGTTGTGCCTACTAGAGTACTTGGCCTTATTCGGAATTATTTCCTTTTTTAGGCTATAACAGGAAAATTTGACGGTCTATGAATTTTTTTAGTAGCAGATTCGTGTTCAGCGCACAATTTTACATAAGGATATCAAAGTCGCATTTACGGATCAGAACCATTTTTTTTTGTGGGGCTCTGTAATCTACATTTGGTCGGTGTGAAATCAACATCATTTCAAGTTAAAAGATCCATAGCAATAAAAAAATACTTTGAAAAAATGTATGTACTTAGTAATTGCTATAGATAGCAATTCTCATAGGTTTAAATCTTATTTTCATCTATTCAGTAGCTGGGTTAACGTTTGGCAGCTGTCAAATTTCAATTCTCATATCACATTTGCAGCCAGCGAGCCCAAAAATATGAAATATATGAATGACTTACCTCAAAATGACAAAATTAAGAATAAAATCATTTTTTATCGTTTAACATCTTAATTTCGTTGTTTTGACAGCTAATTATACAGTTGGCAGCGGTAACATTTAAAATCTAATATTACATTTGTAGTTGAGGATTAAACACAGAAAAACTATGTATGATGCATTTGAAAAACCCAAAAAGAAAATTTGTTATTTCGACGTAAAATGTTCCAGCTAGCAGCCGTCAAAATATCTTTTTGACATCAGATTCGTATTCAGCGACCTCGAAAACACAGGGTTCAATGTTTAAATAGTGCTTTAAAGTGCTGAAATAATAATTAAATGGCATTTTGAGTAAATTGACTGCTCGTTTGACAACTGTTTGAATAGTATTTTAATCTGATGAAATAATGATTAAAACGCATTTTAAGTCACCCATAATGTTAAAGAGCTGATATTTATATTGACGATGGGCTTTAATTGTAATCTGTATTTAGCAGTGGGTGCCAATTTGTTGAGTAAAACAAATTATGCCAATAGTGAGCTGCCAAATGTTATAAAAACGACTGCGCTCTACTGTAGAGTGCCAGACAACTGCAGCAGGCTGTTTAAGACAATCAATGATCTTAAATATATCTTAAAGAGCTATAATTACACTCGATTTTACATCGAAAAGTTTTCTTCATATTTAAAAAAAAAAGCAAATAAATCCGCACACATCTTTTCTGAAATTACTACATAACAGTGGCAGCAACTATTATCTATTATATATCTATTCGCAAATAAAGTCGAATTTTGCAAAAAAATGTGTTTTAAGTAGCTAGACAAAAACTTTTCAGCCTATGTGTGACTTTGTTTTGATTCACTTTCATTTGCAGTGTTTGTCCGAGTTATTTTAAAAGAGCATTGTTTCCTTAAAGAAGTCTCATTTTTTCATTTTTAATAATATATCGTGTCATCGTGTATTTATCAAAAAATGACAATGACTTTTTAATTTGTAATATTATTGCGAACAATCATTATTTGGGCAATTGGCACTGTTAACATTGTCAATTATTTTTTAAATTTCTAATTTCATCTTTTTTTAATTATAAAAGACAACAAATATTAGGTTTAACAAGAATAACTTGTAATTTCTTAATTAAACTAATAAACATTTTTAGTAAAACCCACACCCATCGAAGTACTCAAAGTTTTAATGTTTCGCTGAAAATCCTGCGAACAAACTTTCCACGGGATTCTATTGGAAATAATCCTCCATTACATGGTTAATAAAAACACTATCGTCAAAGTGCAAAACTTGTATGACATAAATCCACACAGCCGGTTGTACACGTAGGATGACTAAATGTGTACAATATATTTTTAATTCTTTGAAAGATCGATCGTTGTAATAGTCGTAGCCAACCCCCAACTATTATTTATAAAAATCTTCTCTTCATAAGTCGGTCTAAGTCATAAACTTCTACAATGAAAGAAAACCCAATTCAACATTTTCACTTTCCTTGCTAAAGAAAAGTATTGTATTCGTGCAAAAATTACAATCCGAGATTTATGCTTAATAATTTGAAGCAAATTATTTAGAATAAAATATATAAGGGGTTAAGAGGTGAGATAGGAGGTTAGATGGGTTACTTCAACTGAACCCGCTATATGCCCTTTTCAGGGTTCTTGATATGTAGAAATATAAAAATTATGTTATTTTTTCATCACTATCAACTTTAATAGGAGAAAGGGGTGAAAGAGATGGAAGAATCTTGTATCACTCCGATAGTGTTATTATTAAGAAATTTTCCAGGTGTTTTTTGAATGGAAGAATGGGCAAATTTCTAGCATAGTCATTTATATTAAAACATTACATATAACATTTTTTGTCATTAGTTTTATTGCTAACATGGGAAGAGGGTAAAAGAAGTAGAGGGTCTTTTTTAGGCGACTGCGGCCTGCTTACTTTAGGTTAGTGGAGAGTTGAGTAAATGGTATTATTTTTAATATTCCGTACGGAACACTTATAGGATCACTTCGGTGTCTGTCTGTCCGTCTGTCACACCCGATTTTCTCCGAAACTATTTGACATAGAAAGTTGAAATTTGTGCACTAATATAGGAATTGATGGCCTCATCAGAGCCGTGTAGTTTTGAAAGTTAACTTTTGACCACAGGGGTTAGTTTTGGGGGTGAAATCGGAAGTCCAAAAAAAGATTTGACCAGGTCATCAAGTGGTATCAAATGAAAGCCTGTGAAAACACAAGTTCAAAAAAATACGATCTCGAAAAGTACTGATCAGGAAATTTTGAAAAAATTCTGGATTATGTTCCATAAGTTGTAGATTGAACGAAAATTATCCCAATCATTACCTTTGATAATTTATCTGGTATATAAAAAAAAAAAACAAAAATTTCAAGATCATCAATTTTCAACAAAAATCGGAAACAAACTTTGTTGAAAACTCATTTGGTGTATATTTTGTAAAGTCATTGATCACTTTAGACCTTCGTATTAAAATTTTTTATTTTAAAGGCAATCACCGTACGAAATACTAATTGCGCAAATCCTACTTGCACTTGGCCGGTTTTATTTTAGTTGTATCTCAGTTTGGTTGGTGATGATTCACTTCACCAACATATTTTTTCATTCAACATATTTTTGTATTGACTTGATGTAATTTCCACAGTTTTTGTACAGTATTTTTCGTAGTATTGAACATAAACATTTTAATTTTTTTTAAGCTTTAGAATTAAATCCGGAAGTTCACTATTTAAATTTGGCAATATATTTCAAGATATCAGGTTACTTGTTTTTATTATTTGTAATAATAGAAGCGTCTTTTAAGATCGATGTGCTTCAGTTTGTTTTTATTTGCATTTATACTTTCAGCTGCTTTAAGCAACTGTTCGGGAAATATTTTTTATCCAAGTGTCAAACCACAGCCGCTTTCAATCCGTTCATTAATGGTAGCAGCTCTTTGTTAAACTTCTGTTGCAACTTGATATTGCGTTACTTGCGTACCCAGATTTGTCCTCAACCATTTTTCTGTTGCTTGAATATAACAACTGCTCAAAAAAACACGTCCAGTGGCAGAAGCCGGTCTAGCAGTTGTAACATTAGCCTTGGCTACGTTCAACGCGTCCGGGTTCTTCGAATGCGTTGTATTTCCACCAAGCACAAGTAACACTATATTTTCAGGGGTTGGCGCCGATTTGTTTCTTCCTTTTTATTGCTAAAACTTATTATATTTTTTTCTTAACGGTGCAAAATCCTCTTTAATAAACGTTCAATTTTGTAGATAAACATGTATTATCTACGATTCCTCTACTTTGAAAAATCACCTGTTAAGGAGCAATGATCGAGTTGTTCTTCGGCCTTCCAAAGAATCATTTCTTTTCAATGTCAGTATTTCATGGGCGGGTAGTTTTGTAAATAATTTGGTTTTTTTTAATTTTTTAAAAAATTTTTAATGTGCTTTTACATGACCCCACGAGTCACCCATTTCAATATATGGTATGTAGTGAATTTCATAACACTCTAATATATATATATATATATATATATATATATATATATATATATATAGTCGACACTCTATATAGTGAAAGACCAAAATGTTGACCGAAATTTCACTATAGAAAGTTTTTCACTATATAAAGAAAAAATCCGTATATATTGCTATGTATAATAAATATTCTAGGTCTTGAAAAAATTGCACTATAAAGAGTTTTTCACTATATAGAGGTTCACTATAAACAGTGTCGACTGTATATATATATATATATATATATATATATATATATATATATATATATATATATATATATATATATATATATATATATATATATATATATACATATATATATATATATATATATATATATATATATATATATATATATATATATATATGCCTCTTTATTAATAGCCAAAATACGTCGGAAATTACCAACTGACCCGGAGAAATACCGAGCAGCTCTCACCAATAGTAATATACCATAACCAACAGGAGACCCTGATCAGACATGGAACAATATGAAAAATTGGATCACAAAATCCATAGGCAACACAAATTAAACCAAAACAACCTTATTGAAACAGAAACACTGGATGGCGGGAGAAACGCTACAACTAGTAGAACAAAGAAGGAAAGTCAGATGTGAACTCAATGATGAAAATAAGAAACAAACAAAAATGTAAATTTTGAATAGACAGATTAGACAACGCAGCAGAAGAGACAAGAACAAACCCATTAATGACATATGTTCTGAATTACAACACGCAAATCGCCACGAATCCCGAGAGCTGTACGCCAAGGTAAAGTACCTAACCAAAGAATTCAAGCCACAAACCATAAAGGACAAGGACAAATCATCAGCAGCCCTGAAGGCATTGCAGAAGTATGGAAATCTTATTGTCAATCATTATAGAGTAGCAGGGTTAAGGAGAATACAACCAATCCAATATCATTTGAAAAGGAACCCGATATACTTAAAACTGAAATCACCTCCGCGCTGAGAAAATTAAAAACTGGGAAAGCTAGTGGCACAGATGGCATAATAGCAGAAGCGCTAAAAGAATTAGATGACAACGAAACAGATCTGTTGCACATAATATGTCAAAAAATTTGGACAACTGGAATATGGGCAACAAACTGGAGCAAATCTATCTTCGTTCCAGTATATAAAAAAGGCTCTCCAATGGAATGTGGAAATTATCGAACGGTCTATCTAATATTTCATGCCAGCAGAGTCATCCTGATTATCATCAATGAGCGGTTAAAATTCCTACTTCCTCAAATCTCAAAGGTACAGTCGGGCTTCATGCCTGAAAGAGGCACCCGCGTACAGATCCTCAACCTTCGTCAAGTCGTGGAAAAATCCAGAGAATTCAATTTAGAGACTTTGATTTGTGGATTACTTGAAAGTATTTGACACTGTAAAGTGGAGCGCTACTTGGGAAGTTTTGCCAGGGGACACCCTATTACTTAATTTGGCTTTTTCAAAATCTATACGAACAAAATACGGCCACCATCTGGGTGAATAATACTTTCTCGTAAGACTTCAAACTCGAAGCGAGGGTTCGTCAGTTCGTAAATTCCCGTCAACGTTGTCCAAGTGCCGTAACATACATCATTTTTGTATTTTACAGCCCCTTCTAGACAACGCGGTAGTGCTGCCTCGGACCTTACTGCATTTCTGTGAACAACTACTACTACCTGACTATAAAGCCTACCTGCGGAATTGAACCCTCGACCTTCTGCACCTTAAGCAAGGTACTACGTCACGGAGCCAGGGGCCGCCACCTATATATATATATATATATATATATATATATATATATATATATATATTATATATATATATATATATATATATATATATATATATATATATATATACGAGGCTGGTTTGAAAAGTCCGTGCAAAAATAAAAACTACTTATGTGTTTGGGGTAAACCTTTTTTATTTTTCGACATAGTCTCCTTTTAGGCTTATACACTTCGTCCAACGATGTTCTAGTTTGTTGATTCCTTCCGAATAATAGGATTTGTCCAAGTCTGCAAGATATCCATTAGTGTCTGCAATCACCTCCTCGTTTGAATAAAATCTTTGTCCCGCCAGCCATTTCTTCAAATTGGGGAGAATAGGGGGGATGTGAAACGAGTTGGAATCCTATTTCCATTAATTTTGCGACCACAACTGCTGAGGTGTGTGCTGGTGCGTGTCGTGATGGAAAAGGACTTTCTTGTGGGCCAATCGCGGGTGTTTTTCTTGCAGCTCGGTTTTCAAACGGTCCAATAACGATGAATAATATTCACCTGTAATAGTTTTACCCTTTTCCAGATAGTCGATGAGGATTATCCCTTGCGAATCCCAAAAGACAGTCGCCATAACCTTTCCGGAAGAAGGAACGGTCTTCGCCTTTTTTGGTGCAGATTCCCCCTTGGTAACCCATTGTTTAGATTGTTGTTTGGTCTCAGGAGTATAGTAATGTACCCATGTTTCATCCATAGTGACGAAACGACGCTTAAAGTCCTCTGGATTCTTCTGGAACAGCTGCAAACCATCCTTGCAACACTTCACACGATTCCGTTTTTGGTCAAGCGTGAGCAATCGCGGCACCCATCTTGCGGATACCTTTCTCATGTCCAAATGTTTATGCAAAATATTATGTACCCGTTCAGTCGAGATGCCCTCAGCACTAGCAATCTCACGCACCTTAACTCTTCTGTCATCCATCACCATATCATGGATTTGGTCAATGATTTCTGGAGTCGTAACCTCCACAGGCCGTCCAGAACGTTCAGCGTCACTTGTGCCCATATGGCCAGTCCGAAAATTTTGAAACCACTTATAAACTGTTCTAATCGAAGGTGCAAAGTCACCATAATGTTTATCAAGCTTCTCTTTAGTCTCCTGAGGCGTTTTGCCTTTCATAAAGTAATGTTTAATCACCATACGAAATTCTTTTTCGTCCATTTCTTGAAAATCACTCAACTTCCTTGATTCACACAAATGCCAAACACAAAGAAATAGACCAATATGGCTGAAACTTGGTGTGCGTTCATTCAAGAGATGCTACTAACTAAACATGACCTCGATACGCGCCGGTGGTGCCATCTCTCGGACTTTGCATGGACTTTTCAAACCAGCCTCGTATATATATATATATATATATATATATATATATATATATATATATATATATATATATATATATATATATATATATATATATATATATATATATATATATATATATATATATATATACAGTCGACACTCTATATAGTGAAAGACCAAAATGTTGACCAAAATTTCACTATAGAAAGTTTTTCACTATAACATATAAAGAAAAAATCCGTATATATTGCTATGTATGTATTTTATATTGGTAATCATTTACTTGTATTTTATAAGGTACAAGCAACAAAAAAAATTGCAAAATTGAATTATTAGAAAAGATTTTATTAAACATTTGAAAGTTTAAATAGTACATAGCATGTACAGGGCTAAATACATACATAAAGTCCGTACGTTATATCTTTACCCGTGCGTCATAGTTTTCAGGCCATATAACAGACGACTATTATATTATTTGTCTCTTTTCTCCAATAAATCGTAGGTATTGGTAAAAAGAGACAAAAAATATAATAGTCGTCTGGGATATTGCCTGAAAACGATGACGCACGTGTAAAGATATAACGTACGGACTTTATGTATGTATGTACTACACGCGAAATAAAAAGAATCATACAAAATCTGTTAATACATATGTACATACTACGTACCGGTTTTATCACAATCGAAAACGTTTTTTGGTTCGTACTTTTTCAATGCACTTTTTAAAACAGTTTCAGTCCAAATGTCACAGTCCTCCTGACTAACGCTTGCACTCTCGCCAGACACCCGCACCGTCTTGAAAACAATTGAATTGCGAGTCTTCCAGGCACTCAACCACCCTTCACTAGCTTGAAAATTAACGCAGTTAGATTCTTTAGCAAACTGTAGAGCCTTTTGCTTTATTAATTTTTCCGATATTGGTACGTTTTGATGCGTACGGGCCACTTGAAACCATCATAAAACTGCTTCATTTACATCCTCGTAAGTACTCACCCGTACTCGTCTTCGACTGTTTGGAACACTAGGTTTCTTGATGATACTGTCGCGATTTTTTATTATCAGAGAGACGCAACTTGGAGAAACACCAAATTTTGCAGCAACATCAATTTTTTTGCAGCCTTTATTAACTTCCTCCAAAACTTTAATTTTCTCAGCTAAACTTAAACACACTCGCTTGGACATCTTACTTGATTCTTAAACAAAAAGAAACTGAACCTGAATTTGCGAATTACTAGGCCTCGACTATAAAATGGGTTTTTCCCCGGGTTTCTATAAAATGGGTTATTCCCCGGGTTTCTCACAGAAATCTACCTGATTGATTGCCAACCATTAGGCGTTATAAACGCGTTAAAGAACCTTTTCAAAAGAATGCGTCATAAAAATGGAATTCGTGCTAATGTTAGATAAAAATGGGAAACCCGAAAAGGCCAAGATCTCAATAAATACATAAAAATTTATATATAAAATTCCGGTAAAAATTTTATTATATAGAGTGTTACTATTTTACAGATTCACTATATGCAGGGCTTTTTACATGAAATTTCATTAAAATATTCTAGGTCTTGAAAAAATTGCACTATAAAGAGTTTTTCACTATATAGAGTTTTTACTATAAACAGTGTCGACTGTATATATATATATATATATATATATATATATATATATATATATATATATATATATATATATATATATATATATATATATGTATATTTATATATATATATATATATATATATATATATATATATATATATATATATATATATATATATATATATATATATATGTATATTATATATATATATATATATATATATATATATATATATAAATATATATATATATATATATATATATATATATATATATATATATATATATATATAATTTATCCTAATTCTATCAAATTTTATTCAATAAATTTGAGCAGCACAATAATTTCATTAAAATGTTAGTGAGCAAATTATTCAAAAAAGGAAAAAAAAAAAAAAAATTTTATTTACCTAATAGTACTATACTATTGTTTATTTTTACTTTTTTCACGTATACACACTACCCTTATTTCTGTCAATAAAAGTGCATTATTAGTAGTTAACTTTCCTTCTTAAGTAAACTTTAGGTTAAATCTAGCACGGAAAAATAAAAATATTAATTATTATAGAGTAAATTAGAAGTAACTTTATATTATAGCAAATTAAAGATTTAGTTTTACACACAAAACTAAGTATATCCCTCGGCGCTTTCCGTAAATTATTCCTGCTTCGTCATAATAAAAATTTTAAATAATTCATATCCAATAAATAAAATACGAAAATAAATTAACCTACTCTACTAATTTAGGTAGAATCTTTCAGTAATACCATAGACTAATGCTAATTCCTTAGTTCATGGCAATACTGCCTTTAAGTAAAATACGAAATTTATTAAATTATTAGTTTAAATAGAATTCGTAAAAAATATATACCTAATGGTATTCTATTTTTATTTCCGTATAAATATCATATAGTACTCAAACTAACACATAGGCTGAAAAGTTTTGGTCTGACACATAGATGTCGCCCTTTTCAAAAAATCCAACCTTAAAACGGTACGTGTTAAAATTTCATGACATTTCGACAATTAATTTACAAATCACAGTGGTTTAAGTGACGCTACTTCTGATATTTTCAAAACAATGGAAAAAATCGAATTTCGTGTGTTGATTAAAACACTGTTTTTTGATGGAAAAAAATACCGTTCAAGCAAAGCAATGGATTGATAAGTGCTACGGGAACTCTGCCCTTGGAAAATCACTCATCATTTACTGGTATGCTGAATGTAAACGCGGTCTAGGATGCTAAACGCTCTGGACGCCCAATTGAGGTGTTTATACTGGAAAACATTAAAAAAATCCACAAAATTGTTTTGAATGACCGTAAAGTGAAATTGCCTGAGATAGCTGTTACCCTAAAGATATCAAAAGAACGTGTTGGTCATATTTTGCATGAACATTTGGGCATGAGAAAACTCTGTTCGAAATGGGTACCGCGTTTGCTCACTGTGGACGAAAAACAACGTCTTGATGATTCTGAGCGCTGTTTGGACCTGTTTAAGCCCAATAAAAAGAATTTTTTGACATGTGACAATAAATGAAACATGGATCCACCACTATACACCGGAACCAAACCGGTAGTCAGCTGAGTGAACAGCAGCCGATAAAAAACCCCCGTAGCGATCAAAAACACGACAGTCGGCTGGGTAGGTTTTGGGATGCGCATTGAATAATTTTCATCGACTATGCTGAGAAGGGATAAACCCTCAATAGCGAATATTATAAAGTTATTGGGGCATCTAAAGGAAGAAATCGCAAAGAATGGCCCCAAATGAACAAGAAAAAAAGTGCTCTTTCATCAAGACAATGCACCGTGGCACAAGTCAATGGTTACGATGACAAAATTGCACGAATGCAAGTTCAAATTGCTTCCTCGTCCACCGTATTTTCTACATTTGGCCCCTAGCGACTATTATCTATCACGTATCGCTCTTAAAGGAGACTATATTGATGAATAAAGTCGAATTTTGCAAACAAATATGTTTTAATTAGCTACACCAAAAACTTTTGTTATGTTATATTTATATCAAATTATATTCGTGATATATTTTTTAATATAATAAATCAAAAATATTCAATTCTGGCAATTCTTAAAACAAAATATTTTACCTTGATTTTACAATTGTACCCAAAATCTAATGAAACAGAAAATACTATTAAGAAATGATCCTACAAATAGCAGATTAAAAATGACAGAAATAGACAAAAAAATAAAGAGAAAGATCAGAGAAGACGTCAGACAGTACAGAAACTCGAAAATGGAAGAAACTCTGAAAGAGGGAAAAAGTTTGAAACAACTAAACAAACAAATGAATGAAAGGAGACATCAAATAATAAAACTTATAAATAACGATAACCAAGAGATCACATAAATCCAAAAGATAAGGGAAGCTACAGAAAAATATTATCAAACACTATATGACACGAAAAAATTACCATCGGCCGGGAAAGAAGAAACAGAGTGATATTAACAAATATGGAATCTAAAGAAATTCCCGATATAACAACGGATGATATAATGAAGGCCAAACAATATATACACAACAAAGAACCAGGAGACAATGAAATAACTATAGAAATGATAAGGTATATCAATAATACAGTCACTTCAAGCTCTATTTAACAGGTGCCTTATAGAAAGTAAAATACCAACACCTTGATTGTGCTTCTTTTCAAAAAGGGGGACAAATTTAATTTGGAGAATTACAGACCCATTAGCCTCTTATCGGTACTATACAAAATCCTCACTAGAATCATAACATATAGATTAAGAAATAAATAGACAGTTATCAACCACGTGAACAAGCGGGATTTAGACGGGGATACAGCACTTTGGACCATCTTCAAACAATTAGATTACTAGTAGAAAAAAGCAAATGATGTGGATAGTAATGGTTGACTACGAAAAAGCATTTGATTCGGTCGACGATGTACATATACATTGGTTGTAAGATTAATTTCTTCAAATACACCATTTTTAATTTACAGCCATTTCTGTCCAAGAAGTGGCTAAAATCTGATCATAACTCGGAGACGATATTCTAATATCAACAATGTACATACAAATTCAAAGTCAGAAGGTCAAAGAACATAAGTAAAATGGCCTGGACGTTAATTTTTACCAAAAAATATATAACGGGCAAAAAATCGGCAAAAATCGTCATTATATAAAAGAGGAAAACGTTATCAGCATTCACAATTCACAATGAATAATTTCAATAAATCGCATGGATAAACTTATAATACGGTACATTATTTATTGATTTTTTATGCTTTTTACGGCAATTTAGCGAGTTTTTCCATTTTTTTTTCCGAAAACAGTTGCATATTGAACTGTAGAAAAAGTTCTTAAAAAAATCGTGTTCAGCCGTGAACAATTGTTTCTGGAGGTCCAAGGAACGATCTAAATCGAGTCTAATGAGTATCACTTTAAAAAAAAAATTATCTTTTTTAAACAGCTAACATACCAACAATTTACGGAAATGCTCATATATGTATATCTATTTATATATATATATATATATATATATATATATATATATATATATATATATATATATATATATATATATACTGGACGGTGTCTTGGCGTTAAAAGTTGCATTCAATACGCGACATTCAATGCCAAGACACCGACCAGTGATCAACGCTTTGAAAATGAGATTCCATCGAAACGTCAGCGTAACCGTTTATCAAAGGACTTTAAGCTAACACGGGATAACTGAAAAAATATATATATATATATATATATATATATATATATATATATATATATATATATATATAGTCACTCGTAATGTTGAAGGGCTGATATTTATATTGACGTTGGGCTTCAATTGTAATCTGTATTTAACAGTGGGTGCCAATTTGTTGTGTAACACAAATTATTATGGCCAAAAGTCGGTTGCCAAATATTATAAAAACGACTGCGCTTATGGCTCGCCAGAAAACTGCTACAGGCCGTTGAAGATAACCATTTACTGGCCCAAGTACCCCAGCTAGGAATCACCTCTCACTACGCCTCATCCCCTCTTACGAGGCATAAACTAATCAATACTAAAACTAACAAAATTTCCAAGTTGAAACTAACAGTACAAGCTTCAGCCCTTCCTCCCAGAGAGGTCATACATACATTCATCCAAGTACCTATAGACGTATACGAAGGTCGCCTTTTAAGTTTTTACAAACGACCACTAGATGGCACTGTTGTGATGTGACATTCCATTTTTTTAAAATTTAACGTTGTTATTGTTAAAACAGTGGCAGTTTAGAAATTGGCCGACTAGTTTGTTTACAGTGAGCGTTTAAAAAAACAGTTTTGTAAAGGAATGAAAAGTTCACATGAAGGTTTTCGTTGGATGATTTTTTACGATTTTAGTAAAGACCTAACTCAAAAACAATGCTTCGAATGACTTCGTTCAACTTTTGGTAATGAATCATCATCAGAACAAATTGTTTACAATTAGTTTGCAGAATTTGTTCATGGTCGTGCCTCCGTCAGCGATGAAGTTCGTGAAAGTCGACCAAAATCGGTTGTTCCAAAAAATATCGACGTAACATGATTCAAGAGGATCGGCATGTAACTTATCGTGAGATAGAGGCATCCTTAGGCACATTCGATTTTACATGAACATTTAGCTGTGAAAAGCTGTTCCCGATGAATTCCGCATAATTTGACCGAAACCCATAAAAGCTCGTGTCAATTGGTGTAAGAATATGCTCAAAAAATTCGACCGAGGATATGAAAAATCCGTATATAACATCGTAACAGCAGACGAAACTTGGATATATTCGTACGAGCAACGGAAACTAAACAACAATCAACTGTTTCGGTGTTCCGAAATGAATCAAATCCAACAAAAATGGTTCGTTCGCTAAGTAAAAAATGATTGCTTGTTTCTTTGGTTATACTGGATATGTTGCAACCATTGTTTTAGAGGATCGAAGAACAGTTAATGCTGAATGGTATATAACAATTTGCTTGCCACAAGCCATCGATGAAATCAGGAAAAACAACCGAAAACGTCGCATGATTCTTCACTGACAATGCCAGCTCTCATACATCCAAATAATGGATTATTTGACGGAGAAAATCATCGAATTAATGTCTCATTGCCCATATTCATCTGGTTTATCGCTTAATGACTTCTTATTGTTCTCGAATGTCAAAAAAAATGTTTTGACAGCGTTTTTCATCACCAGGTCCGGTCTTTAGTTTCCCAGTCAGTTTGGTCTAGATGTCGTCAAATTCAGAGTTAAGTCGCAATCGGATGGGTACTACCAAATTTGTTTTATTTGGAAAAAATATACTTATTGATTATTTTGTCTAATCTAATGTCATATTATTTCCTAAATGTACGAAAAAGAAAAACCCAGAAAAACTATTGATTGGATAGTTTAAATTTACTAGACACAGGTAAGTAGTATAACAAGCGAGGTTCTGGACCACCTCGATGGCATCTTTTTGTTCCATCATTTACCAAAGCCGAAGACTTGACCTTCATTTGCCCTTCCTGAAAATCTACAAGAAGTGCTGAAATTTCCTGAAACTCGTACAAGAAGTGTTCGACAATGACGTCAAAGTCCAGTGGTTGTTGAACAGTGCCTTTTTGGCACTCGATGGCCTGCAAGAGGAATTCTGACGTCACATTGGCACATATGTATATAGTAATAGGTTGTTAAAATTAAATAAGTTAAAAAAAGTGATGTCTGTAGTAGGATTTGAACCTACATATGTTGTATTGAATACTGCAAAACCAGAGACTTAACCCACTGAGCCACAGAGGATTCGTATGATAGAGTGTAATAGTTGTGATGACATAAAAAAAGGTATCCGAAGAATTCTGCAAGAAGAGGTGAAATTGTCTAGAAGTCGTACAAGAAGTAGTCGTCAATGACGTAATTTGTCCAGTGGATGTTGAATCAGTGCCTTTTTGGCAATATAAGTTGTCGAAAAGGTGTAAAACTATGTTAGATGTGAATAGGTGTAAGTGTGTGTAACCTTGTTAAGAACGTGCAAGAAGTGGTCGACAATGACGTCACACGTCCAGTGGCTGTTGAACAGTGCCCTTTTGGCAAGTTTAGATGTTGAAAATGTCGTTATAGAGGCAGAATCGGTGTAAATAGGTGTAAAATAGGTGTAAATAGGTGTGAATAGATGGCTTAAGAGCCTGCAAGAAGTGGTCGTCAATGACGTAATAGGTCCAGTAGATGTTGAAACAGTGCCTTCTAGTCAAGAGAATAGGGTTTAACGGTATGTTTATCGTGACGGTAAATGTTTTACCGTAACGTAATAGGTTGATTGTCAATAGAGCCGATATTAGCAGGGTATCTTAACTTCATTAAAACTCCTTTAAACTTCCGTTAGAGGAGAAGTTGTGTAGAGGCTCGTTGGGTAAAAGGTGAAGCTTTAGGTAATATATATGTGTAAAATGTGTGCAAAAAGGCCTTATTTGGTTGTATTTTAGGTACTAAAATTGGTAAATGTTCCCCTATATTGTTGTTTGGTGTCTAAAAGTCGGTAAAAAGCTGGAAAATGTAAACAAGTGGACCGTAAGTCTGTAAAAATGTATAAGATAAGGCTAAATGTAAACAAAATGTATGAATAATGTGTGATTCGTGGTACTTTTAGTATGTAAAATTGAGTAAACAAGTGGCTCGCTAGGTCAGAAAAGTAGATAAGAAAGGTCAAAAATAGCTGATAAGAGTTAAGTGAATGTATGTGAGAATGTAAGAAATAGCAAAAACTTGTATTAATAGGAAAATTCCATGCAAAATTCTGTATATGAAATGAGCCTAAAGTAATCTAAAACGAGTTTGGCCTCGTTGGATTGTAAGTCTTAGTAAAATATAATGTGTTAAAATGAGATGAGCCTAGCCTAGCCTAGCCTAGTTTGGACTCGTTGTTGTTGTAAGTCGTTTGTTGTTATTTCTATATATTATAAGAGGAGAATAAAACACAAGTATAAGCACATAGAGAAATATATTAATAAATTCTAAAATAATACAAAATGTTACTACACATAAATTTATATTGTTTAAAATAATTCATTCAAGTCATCTGTTTCCTTGCCTTTCGTTGGCTTCTAGTTCGAGTCCTTTTCTTTCTTTACTGGAAAAATAAGAAGAAGGTGAATGTTTTGAACCATCTTTTGTTTTAAATAGATCCTTAATTTCACATGCCAAACATCTTTCATTATACAGATCTGTTTCTCCTTTACACTTAGGACATTTTATTCATACAACAACTGGCATATTTAATGGTAGTTTTATCTCAGACACCTGTTATTGAAGTTTAGTTAGATAAATCTCAATTTTATATAGAAAAATATATTCCTACTACTACTATTACTTATTACTGAACATTAGTTTTATCGATCCAACTATTGTATTTATTATCAAAACCTAACCATTTTACAAGTACTTTATTTCCTTGTCGTTTTATTACTTTTTCAACTAAATAAATCTTGATTGTGTTCATCTTGACGTAACGGGGTTTGTATATTGTACCTTTTTAATGGTAAATATTTCCGTAGACCAATTTGGTTTGTAATGTTTGTCAAAAACACCTCTAAGTTTTGATATGCGTACATGATCTCCTACTTTATATTTCGTTTGAAGTGTAGTCATCTTTAGGTTATTATAAACCGTGTCAAGTAGAAATTTTTCATGTTTTTTAGTTACCTCACTAGGTTTTAGACCTATAGTTCTATGTTTTTTATTATTATAAATATGGATGATTTTCGGTAGTAATTTAACCCACTTATAGGATCCTTGAATACTAAATTCTTTCCACATCATACTCTTAAGGGTTCTGTTAACACGTTCCACAATTGATGCCTTCTTTTCGCTGTAAACGACATAATGTAAAATATTATATTTTTTCAAAAGTTTTTGTACTTCCTTTCCCGTAAATTCTCCACCAGAATCTATACACAAATTGATTGGAATCTGTTGTTTAAAAACATTTTCAAGAGCATGTGCTACTTCATTAGATGTTTTTTGTCTTTAATGGATAGGCCCATACGTATTTGGAAAAACAATTAATTACAACTAATATGTATTTAAATCCCTTATTTTCTTTTTCGAATTCTCGCATTTCTACCAAATCGGCTTGCATTAGATCTAAAAGTGATTTTAAAAATGACTCTTCTACGTTTAAAATTTTTCCTTGCAGGCCTATGAATTTCTTCAACAATTTGTTTCTTTACTTTAGTTGCATAGTTGGACATTATTCAATAATATTAGCTTCACGTAATTCTTCAATAATTGAGTTGATCTTGTTTGTGTGACTTGTATTGCCAGCTGTTTCAGAGGCAACTAATAATTTTAATCGTTCGACCAACTTATTTGGATCATCCCAGTATACATAATCGATTGGATTATTTGTAACTTTCATAAACATACCATGTCCTACTCTTTCAGAGTTGTCTGATTCTTCTTCTTCTTCTTCCGAATCTATGTCTATTTTACTTAAATTTGGTTTAATAATTTTCTTAAATTTGCTATGTTGCATAGTTTTAATATCTCTTATTGCACTTGAATCAGACAGAATTTCAACATAGTGTTTAGCATCATTTTTAGTATATTTATTTGGTGGATTTCTATTAAAAAGTAGTCCATACAAACCACTGGTACCTTTAAATTTTTTAGATCCAATTAAGAGATCGGGTCCATCGAAATTAATAGTTTGATTACCTATTGAAAACCATTCAATGTGTTTATCAAATTTTACTCTAAATTTTCCCTCGGAATCACCTTTACCTTTCGGATTCTTAAGATACATTTTAATATATTTTGCAGGTAAAGGATGATATTGTTCATAATAATCTGATAAGGATTTCTCTTCTATGGTTTTATTTAATTGATCTTCGTAATCTTTTTGTCTTTTGGCTTCCTTATCGAAATGTTCCTTTTGAATATCTTTAACGAGAAGTTTTCTTAAACTGTATGGCTTAGATGTTGTGGTAAAATGCAATTTTCTCTTGAGAGGTGCTGCTGCTGACATAGGTGGTTTAATTGATATCATTCCTTTAGGTATATCGGTGTAAGTTGAGGTTGTCGGGATGGGTTCAGACGCTATCGAATCTTTATCAGTTTCAATATCTTCCAGATCATCATCATATTCATCTCCTTCATACTCATCATCATCATCGTAATCAGATTCTTCAGATTTTATATTTAACTCAGGAGGTGCTTCAAGAGTTTTTGTTGTTGTTGGTATTTCATATTTTCTTGGATCCAATTTATTTTCAATACTTTGTAAATGTTTCGTTATTGGTTGACATAAAGTTTCATGTGCAATTTTATCATGTTTTAAAAGGTTTAATTTATTTTTGATATCTCTTCGTTTGTGTGTTAATTTTTGTTTAACATTCTTTTTACTTGAGCTTATATTCTTCTTCCTGTTAGCCATCTTGTATGAGAGACGTTTAAGTGAATATTAATTGTATATAAACATTAATTTAAATATATATATATATAACTGTCCAAACCATAACTATATCTTCCTTCATCAACTTTGTTGTCCTTAAAAATTGATAAGAATCCAAATGTTTTATTCCAACAAAAAGAACAGATCTTTTTAAAACGTTCAAATGACATATCGGTACCAACATGATCGGAATAGACATGTCGTAAATTTAAATCATCCTGTTTGAATAAAATAAGTACATTGGCATTGTCTCGTATTAAATGTTTCGGGATTTTTGCATAGGTTTGACACAAATAAAAACAGTCAATGTTGTTGTGACGACCCATACTAACGTAATCTCGTATTACATCTTGTTTGTCACAGGCTACATCATCGAATATAAATACAGAATTACGTTTTGCCTCTGACGGTGTTATTATTTGTTCACTGTTATCGAAGGCGAAATATCCTATTCCCTTGACAGGTTTTAATAATTGTTCCAAATAAATATATTTAGGTTGATATAACGATTTAGAATACAGGTAAACATTCTCAAATTTTAAACCAATCAGATGTTCAAGAAGACCTAACATAGTTGAAGTTTTTCCACAATTACTAGGACCTGAAATAATACATCGCATCGTAGAGGGTAATAAAACACTATGTTTAACATTGTTCTTAAATTCTCGTAAATCGTGATTTTCAATTTTTAGTCTAGTTTTTTGTTGAACAATTCTCTTCATCTTACACAACACATTCAAAGTTAGAATAGAAATAAGTATAAAATAGGATGTTTGTTAAATTTATAGTTAGTATATAGTTTGCTTTCGAAAATGAAATACTATGCAAATGTAGAAAACAGTACATTTCAAGAGAGTGGACTTTTAAATACTGTTATAAATAAGCTTCCATTTGAAATACATTTACCGGGTTATCAATTTTGTGGACCTGGTACAAAACTACAAGAACGTCTCGCTCGTGGTGATAAAGGCATTAATCCTCTCGATGAAGCTTGTAGAGAGCATGATATAGCCTATTCAAATCATACTGCCTTGCCTGATCGTCATCAGGCTGATAAAATTTTACTTAAAAATGCTTTAATTCGAATTAATGCACAGGATGCATCTTGGAAGGAAAAAATTGCAGCTATAGGTGTATCTGCTGCCATGGACAGTAAGCTTAAGTTAGGTATGGGTTATAGTAGAAAAGGAAAGGATAGTAAACAGGATAAAATAAATGAGAATGATGAAACTAATCAGTACATTATGAATGAAACGAAGAAGAACATTAAACAAACCACAGGTATTATCTAACAAAAATGGAAACGTTGTTGGAAAAGATCAATAACTTAAAAACAAATGCTGAGAAGAAAATAAAAGCTCCTAAAAATAAATCAGCTACTACTACTAAAACGAAAACTATTAAGAATACTATTAAGAAGAAGAAGACTATTAAGAATAAGAAACCTCAAATAGATAGTAGAGTGACAATGAAGATGAATATGATGATGAAAAAGAAAAACCAATTTATAATTATCACGAAAGAAAAATTAAGGAAAAGCTGGCAGCAAATAAATTATCACATACCATAGAAGTACCACGTAGTAACAGAAAGAGGAAACTTGTTAATAATAATAATAATAATAATATTCAAGAAGCAGAAGTAAAATTGTTAGAAAAGAGATTAAGCGAGCCCTTCAGGGGCTAGGGGAATCCCAGGATTCTCCTAGTACGGGCATTGACGATCCCGAGGTACCTGAGTCATGTTGTGCTGTCTTGTGTTGTCCAGATTATGTGTAATAAAAACGCAATCTTAAGGTGTTTACCGTGCCGAGAAGATGAATGGCTCAGCGTTTATGAGTCGCGAACGGTTCCCCCGGATACCGGACGCCCTCCGGGAGTAAGTAGCCTTGCTGTGGCATCCAGGCTCTGCCGCAGTCGACCCTTCTTTCCTAGGATACTCGTGGGAATACTATGTTAAATAATAATAATTATAACAACAACATCCACACAACATCACCCCGAATCACCTCTCATACAAACACTTAAAGCAAAAATGGAGTCACATCTAGCTCGATGGTCAGGCACCGACCCCACAACAAGAAATCCCATCCCTCGTTTATTCTTCAGACAGAGCACGCAACCAATCCTCAACACACTAAACAAGCACATAATACCTCAGTATATAACAGACTTAAGCACAATCGAAGACATTCACACAATAATATACGCAGCAGCAATCACCACTCTAACACAAAATAATCAAAAACTCCCCTCAACGACAAGGAAACTCCAACAGGACAAAACCAAAATTCAAATGGCAAATAAGAATAGAAAACAAAATCAACAACATCAGGAGAGATCTAGGGCATCTTACCCAGTTTATAAGCGGGAACGCGTCCAAACGTGTCACACAGGGGGCAAACAAGATCAAATCTAAGTCTCCCAACAGAACACTGCCAGAAATCCTCGATACCTTGAAACAAAAACTATCTGTATATGCCGCAAGACTCCGTAGATACAAAGAATCAAATGAGAGGAAAGACACCAACAACCTCTTCCGAAGAAGCGTAAAACAGTTCTACCGGAAAACTATGTACAACAAACAGATAACAGTGACTGAACCACCAAACAAACAAGAACTCACAGATTATTGGAAAAGTATCTGGTCAGAACCCAAACTACACAATAATAACACCCCCTGGATCAAAGCCGAAGAAGACAAACATAAACATGTGACAGAACAAGAAAATACCACATTAAATACACAAGAAATTACAGAAACTATCAAACACACACACAACTGGAAATGTCCTGGAATAGACAATATACAAGCACTCACACACCAAATCAACAAAGCCATTCTACAACCACACACATTTCCCACTTTCCTCACACAAGGAATAACATACGTTAAACCCAAAAGCTCAGACACCACAAACCCGTCAAACTACCGACCTATCACCTGTCTTCCAACCCTATACAAGATCATCACAGCCACAATTTCGAAGAAAATAGAACAACACCTAACAGACAACAATATTCTCACAGAAGAGCAGAAGGGATGCAGGAAAAATAGTCGAGGATGCAAAGAGCAGCTGATTATAGATAGCGTGATTATGGGACAAACCAGAAAAGAACACAGAAACCTTCACATCGGTTACATAGACTATAAAAAAGCCTTCGACTCCATACCCCACAGCTGGTTAATCAGGGCCCTAGAAATCTATAAAATCAACCAACACCTCAGGCAGTTTCTCGCGCAAATTATGAAAACATGGAAAATCAAAATACGCCTAGAAACACCAACCGAACGCATCCAAACAGAAGAGCTGTATATCAAACGGGGTATATTTCAGGGAGACTCGCTCAGCGCTCTATGGTTTTGCCTCTGCCTCAATCCACTCTCAAATATACTAAACAGAACAGAGCATGGCTTCAATATCAGACACCAAAAAGTGAATCAACATAAAATAAACCACCTCCTATATATGGACGACATAAAACTCTACGCTGCCACACAAACACAGCTGAAAGAACTCCTCAAAATCACAGAAATATTCACCTTAGATATCAATATGAATTTGGTATAAGTAAATGCAAAGTGCTTCACATCAACAAAGGCCAATGGAAGTGCCACCATGAGACAGAAACCATAAACAATGAAACACTCGATAACATGTTCGACAAAGAAACATACAAATATCTAGGCTTCCAACAAAGCACCGAACTCAACCACACTCACATCAAAACAGAGCTCAGAACCGAATTCAAAAACAGACAGACGAAACTTTTGCAAACAAAACTCAACTCTAAGAATCTCACTAAAGCCATCAACACGTTCGCTATACCTATACTCACATATTCATTTGGTATCATCAAATGGTCACAAACAGACATAGAAAGTATTCACATCCTTGTACGATCTCAATTCACCAAATACAGGAAATTACACCCCAACGCATGCAAAGAAAGACTTACCATCGAGAGGAAGGCAGGAGGAAGAGGAATTATAGACATCAGATCATTACACACAAAACAAATACAAACACTTAGGAAATTCTTTCACAGCAAGCAAACCAGCCTCCACACAGCGACAGTGAAAGCAGACAAAAACTACACACCTCTCGACTTAGCCCGGGCAGACCACTCAGCAGACACACACTGTCACACCCAATTACAACAGGAAAAGATGAAAACGTGGTCAGAGAAAACACTCCACGGAAAACACAGATACCACATAGAACAAGACCACGTAAATAAAAAACAATCATACACCTGGTTACAGGATGGGCAGCTATTCCCTGAGACTGAAGGCTTCTTACTTGCCATCCAGGATAAAGTCATATTAACCAGAAACTACCAAAAGCATATCATCAAAGACCCGACTATTGCAGAGGACAGATGTAGGAAATGCCACCAGCAGAAAGAAACGATCGAACACATAACGAACGGATGTAAAATATTGGCCGGAACAGAGTACACAGCCAGGCATGATTCAGCTGCCAAAGTGGTTCACCAAGCACTAGCCACAACATACAAACTCATAGAAAACACAGATCCCTACTACAAATACACGCCAACATCCGTACTTGAAAATGAAGATTACAAGCTCTACTGGGACATCGGTATCCATACAGATAAAACAGTCTCCGCCAATAGACCCGATATTACTTTTCAGTGCAAAAAAGAAAAAGTCACCTATCTAATTGACATAGCTGTCCCCAACGACACAAACATCCAAACGAAATACACAGAAAAAATTTCCAAATACACAGACCTTGCAACGGAAATAAAAAGGCTATGGAAACAAGAAAAAGTCATCATTGTCCCCCTCATTATATCAGCCACAGGCCTTACACCAACAACATTCACACCACACTTAGTACAATTAGGACTCAACACAAACATACACAAAAACATTCAGAAGTCAGTGATTTTGAAAACATGTAACATTGTCAAGTCATTCCTTAATACACAATGGTAATGCGTTTGTGCTGACTTGGTTTGCGCCCGTCAGCCAAACATGGAACCACATTGACCAAATGTGAGAAAGAAAAACGAGAACAGTCATAATATACAAGAAGCAGAAGTAAAATTGTTAGAAAAGAGATTTAAGCGAGATATTCAACAGCAACGACGACAACAAAAACAACAAAAGCAGAGTCGAAAACGTAAATTAAATATTACAGAAGAACCACCTACTACTATTTAACATGGATATGGATACTAGTACTAGTCAAAAACGAAAACGTGATAGTATTAGCAGTGAAGAAGAAATTGATGAGGATTATAGTAAAAAATTTAAATTATAAATCCTGTTATATATAGTAAATTCTTATTAAATATAGTTTAGTTCATTACAAACATTTCAACCAAAGAGAACAAAATATCTTATTATTATTATTATTATTATTATTATGGCAGTCAGTAGTCGTCATCATCGTAATCGTCAGAAAAGAAAAGAGATTAAATCTAAGAAACAAAATCGACAAAGGGGAGGAAAACGTAAAAAACAAATAAGAAGTAAAATTAAGAAAAGATTGAGTTTTCAATCTGTGGCAAAGAAAATAAAGAGGAATATTTTAAAAGTAAAGCCTACAAGTATAAACAGTGCGCTTAATATTGCAATTAAAACGGTTAAAAATGAAAAAGGAAAAATCACCACACCTCGAGTTATTAAAATTCCTAAAACTGGAGGAATTCTACCCTTAATACCTATATTTGCAGGTCTTAGTGCCTTGGGGGCTTTGAGTGGAGGAGCAGCAGGAATAGCAAAGGCCGTTAATGACGCTCGATCAGCTAAACAACAATTACATGAAAGTCAACGTCATAATAAAACAATCGAATCAATTGCTATGGGGAAAGGTCTCTATTTAAAACCCTATAAAACTGGAATGGGACTGTTTTTTTCATCATCATCGTCCTCCTCACAAAATACGAAATTACCAATAACATTACCCAATCGGGCTTTAACGAATCTCGAAATGGAAATGTATACAAAAAAGTTGAAAATTCTCCATTTTCGAGGAGTCTTTATGAAGGATAGGTTACCGAGGAAAATCTATAAATATGAATCAGGAGTTATTAATTTGGATAACGATTCTGGTCCTGGTACACATTGGACTGCTTACAAAAAGTATGGATCAATCATTTATTATTTTGATAGTTTTGGAAATTTGTTACCACCAATCGAAAAACAACTGTATTTTCAATCTAAGGAACCAAGTACTATATATTATAATCATGATTCTTATCAGTCTTACAATTCTATTATTTGTGGTCATTTATGTTTAAAGTTTCTGTATAATCCTGTATGTTTAAAATAAAAGCAATTTACAACTAGATATTGTGTTAGTTATTTATATTATTTTGAGCAGATCAGAACTCTTATTCAACAAAAAATGTCATACACATTTACATTGTCAGGAAATGAATCTATATTGACAACAAATATTTATCCTCCTATTGTATTAAACGAAAACGAAGAGTTCGTTTTGGGGTTGATTAATTTTGTCAGTTACAATTCAATACCAAATGTTGACAAAACCAACAATACCTTTCACTATGGGAAAAACAACAATGAGATTGTTTTACCAGAAAGATCGTACGAACTTAGAGATATATACAAATATTTACTCAAACAAATAAGCCTACAGTTCAAGGAAGAAGTTAAACCGAAATTATTTCTTAGTGTAAACTTGAATACTCTCAAGTGTGAAATTAAATGTACAGTAAAAATTGATTTTAGTCAAGAAAATTCTATAGGAAAACTATTGGGATTTGGTAAAATTGTCCTAGAACCGGATACACGGTACATATCTGAAAATCCTGTAGATATTTTCAAGGTGAATTCCATCTGTATCGAATGTAATCTAGTAAACAATTCGTATAATAGTGAAGCGCATGTGCATATAATTCACATGTTTTATCCTAATGTAGAACCTGGATATAAAATATTGGAGTACCCATCAAATGTCATTTATTTACCAATCAATACACGTTATATAGATGAAATTCAGCTTAAAATCACCGATCAACATGGCAATTTAGTTAATTTTAGAAAAGAGTTGGTCACAGCACGTTTACACTTAAAAATAGTTTAAATATGGTATTTATATATAACCATAATTCATTTGATATACCATTCTGGGACTATCATCATCAACAAACTGAATATAAAACCTGTAGGAAGAAGGATAAACGTATCGGTTTACAAAGACCATTGAAAGAATTAACTCCTGAGAATAAAGCTGTTTTACATTCTTTGGGATTTAAATTGAAAAATTAATAAACAACATTGCAAACAAAATAATACTATTTTGGTATAGATTTAAGTTACAAATTAGTACAAGTATTGAGAGAATTTTCCTAATAATTAGGTGTAAGTGTAAATACAAGGTCAAAGAAGAAGAAAATGAGTTATAACATACTAAAAGTTGGAGAAAGTGTGTTACATGATGATGCAATTGTTAGTTATCAATATCATACTCATCGACCTTATTCGTCGACAACTCTATGTAACAACGATGAAATTAGAATACCTATTCAAACACAGGATCTTTATACGTTGCCCAGTCAAAGTTTTTTGTATATTGAAGGTAAACTGTTGAAAAATGACAATACCTATAGTTAAAATGTACATTTTATCAACAATGGCATACTATATCTATTTGAAGAAATTCGTTATGAACTAGGAGGAGTGGTAATTGATCGTGTTAGAAATCCTGGAATAACTACAACCTTAAAAGGTCTCGTATCATTTACTCCAACCGATAGTAATAGATTACAAAATGCAGGATGGTGTGAAAAAGAGACTCCTACCCTAGTAGATGGAAGTGGAAATTTCAGTGTTTACATTCCACTAAAAATTATGATGGGTTTTGCTGAAGATTTTCATAAAATTGTAATGAATCTACGTCAAGAATTGATATTAATCAGAAGCAGTACAGATTTAAATGGTATTCAACAAATTGCAGATAAAAAGGAAACCTATAAAGTGACTTTGAACAAGGTGCTTTGGAAGATGCCACACATTTCAGTGAGCGACCATCAAAAGTTACGATTACTCAAACAGTTTGAGAGCAACAAGGATTTAAATATGGCTTTTCGTAGTTGGGAATTGCATGAATATCCACAGTTGCAACAAACTAAAAATCATACTTGGACTGTAAAATCTTCCAATCAATTGGAAAAAACCACGTTTTATTATCATTGGTTTTCAAACAGCTAAGAAAACTAAACTTGACAAAGATATGAGTACTTTTAATCACATCAATTTGACTAATTTAAAAGTATACTTAAATTCCGAGGTGTTTCCCTACGACAATTTAAACTTAGATTTTGAATCTAACAAATATTCAATTCTCTATGAAATGTATACACAATTTCAAAAATCCTACTATTATACATCTATCAACGATCCATGTGTCTATCGTCTAAGATTTAAATCACATACACCTCTAGTGGTAATTAATTGTTCTCGACAGAGTGAAGATATATTAAAAAGAGGAGCTGTCGATATACGCATTGAATTTGAAACCTGTAAAAACGTATCCAAATATACAGCTGCCTATTGTTTAATCCTACACGATCGATTAGTTAGATATAACCCTCTAACCAGTACTGTTAAGGTTTTTTAAGAGAAAATATTACAAGTCAATAAAACAACAAACTCTCTTATGTACTAAAAATTTATTTTATTATTAAGAAAATATTTTATACATACACG
Source organism: Pachyrhynchus sulphureomaculatus (assembly GCA_019049505.1). Classification (NCBI taxonomy): domain Eukaryota; kingdom Metazoa; phylum Arthropoda; class Insecta; order Coleoptera; family Curculionidae; genus Pachyrhynchus; species Pachyrhynchus sulphureomaculatus. The sequence goes on from CM032455.1 coordinate 69,161,791, forward strand.
TATAATATAAATAAATAAATATTAAAAGAAAAATTGTATTATTTCATTTTTGATCCATAACAATATTCTTCTTATAGTAATAGTCAAATCTGGATACATTTTAATCCCTATCTGAAACGTAAAATATTAATAAAATATGTATGAAAAATCCTATTTGATATTATTACCAAGAGCAGTATCGAGTACATTTTCCTTATCAGAATCATCTTCACTCTCCGTATAAACTTCTTCAACGGTTAATTTAGTCTTTTTCCTTCGAGGTGGAGATGAGGAGGTTTCTTCCTCTGGATAATCTAAAGCAGGAGAAGGAGTCTTCATTGTTATCGATTGAGGTGCATCAGACTCTTCGTCATCGAGAAGATTAAATTTATACATCTTTGCAACTTTCTCTGGTATCTTAAAATCCCCTTCATTATCAATTTTAGTACACATATAACGCACCGGTAAATTGCCCAGCTTTTGTCTCAACTTGTTACCCTTCGGGCAATAGAAAGATAAACGTACACTTTATCCCTTCTGGTTTTAATTGATTTCACTCCATATCTACAAATAACATACACAATTAATAATTATTGAAATCTGAGTTTTAGTAAAAAATAAAACAAAAATAGAAATTAAAAGCAATAAACTTACTGAAAAAGTTCCTTAACAACCACATTCAAATAACGAAGAGGAAAATTAATGGGATCCTCGGAGAAAAGAACAAGAGTACATGGAGTATTAGCCATAATGTAAAATTATTCACTGTACTGTTGTAGTAATAATGATACCAAAAACAAATATATTCTTGAAATAAAATATAAGATTGCATCATGCAAAATTTCCAAACTATTTGTTATTAAAAACATGTTTTTCGATATTTATCTCGTATTATTATATTTTTATAGACTAATTGAGTAGTTTGTTTTGTTTTTGCAATAAATCAAAACTAATTAAGTAAGACAAATCTATAAAGTTTAAAATATAAATAGAACGATTTATTTAATATAGTCATCAATTCAAACGTTTAACTTGAGCAAAAAATAGTATATCGGCTATTACATTTAATTAAGAAATATGTCTTCTGCCAATAACAATAGCAACAATAATAGCAACAACAGTAGCAACAACAGCAGTTCCAAAGTTTTGGATTCCTATTCCACGGAAATCGTACGGTCGACCGAATTGGTAAGTAGATTACTTAAAACAAAGGAAGAATATAAAAGACATATAAGTATCTTAAAGAAAAATATTGCTATTTTAACAAAGGGTTTAAAAAACAAAGTCTGTGTGAATAGTTTAAGTAAAGTGGAATCAAGTTTATGCATTTTGAAAAATTATTTAGAAAAATTTAAAATTCATCTTAAAACTAATAAATCTTTGACAAATAGGAAATTGATTTGGCAAGATGTCGATTCCTGTTTTCAGGGACGCATAAGAACCAGAATTATAACAAATTTTAAGTATAAAGAACCTAAGGAATTTTTACAAAAAGCTTTTCGTGTATTTTCTCTGCGAATTAGAAAGGAACTCAAACAATTGACTACGCTTAAAGTAAATGTTAACTTTTGTAGTCTATTTATAAAAACTCAAACTGCTGACACATTCATTAAACATTTTTCGACTAAAAACCAAATAATTGATCAGAATACCAACTTGATTGAGTGGTATAAGATGAATGTAGTTGATAAAATTTTAGGTAATTTAGAGGATTTTCAGGAAAAAGACAGCGGTTGGGCCTTATGTGAAATATGGCACTTAAAAGTAAATTTAAACAAATATAATCCCATAGGTGGAGGGTTTTCCACATATGTAACAGTACCTAAATTCATTCAAAAAACTAAAAGTGTTGTGAATATTAAAAATAATGATCCTTATTGCTTTCTATGGTCTGTTGTATGCGCTTTATATCCAGCTGACAACCATGTTACACGTACTTCATCTTATCCACATTTTAGTCGAGTATTAAAATACGAAGGAATTTCATTTCCTATAGTATTAAAAGATATTCCTCGATTTGAAGCACTTAATAAATTGTCTATAAATATTTTCTGTGTAAAAAACCAGGAAATTTTACCCTTAATGTTGACCAATACAAATTTTTCAACTAAAATCAATTTACTTATTTTAACTCTTGATAATGAAGATTCTGATGATGATGATTCCTTTGAAATTGACTATTCCAACCCTAACAATAAATTCCATTTTGCCTATATTAAGAATTTAAGTCGTTTATTAAGCAAACAAGTAGGAAATATTCAAAATAAAAAATGGTTTTGTGAGAGATGTTTTAATCACTTTATAAGCGAATCAAACCTGACTAAATATTTAACTGATTGTAAGACACTAAATAAATCTAAAATTACCTTTCCCAAAGAAAACGAGAATTTTTTAACTTTTAAGAATTTTTCAAACAGATTTATGGTTCCATTTGCGATTTATGCAGATTTAGAAAACATGCTTATAAATTATATTGATGAGCATACCACTAAGAAATCCAAAAAATATCAGAAACATGAACCTTTTAGTATTGCTTACTATTTAAAATGTTCCTGTGATGGTTCTCTTTCAAAATTTCAAATGTATACGGGTGAAAATTGTCAGGTATGGTTTGTTAGAGAACTGGAAAAAATTGCACAACAAGTACAGGCAATATATTCAAATCCTATTAAATTATCCTTAACGAAACAACAAAATGAGGAATTTTATCGTGCGAAATCTTGTCACATTTGTTCAAAACCCTTTTTATCAGATTCGAATGATTATAAGGTAAGAGATCACTGTCATTTAACTGGTGATTTTAGAGGGGCAGCTCACAACTCTTGCAATGTAAATTTTAAAAATAAAATGGTAATACCTGTTCTTTTTCACAACCTTTCCGGTTACGATAGTCATTTTTTGATTAGAGCCCTTTGTACAGAAATGAAAGGATCAATAAGTTTACTTCCAATCAACAAGGAAAAATATATATCATTTACAAAATATGTGGAAAATTCAAAGATTCAATTCCAATTTTTAGATTCTTTTCGATTTATGGCAAGTAGTCTAGATAAATTAGCATCCTATCTAGATGATGAGCAGAAAAGTATTACGAAAAGAGCTTATAAAGATGATACTCAATTTAAATTAGCTACGAGGAAAGGAGTCTTTCCTTATGAATATATTGACAGTTGGGAAAAATTGCAAGAAAAGTCTTTACCACCTATAGATAAATTTTTTAGTAAAATTACAAATTCTAATATAACCGTACAACAGTATGAACATGCTTGCAATGTTTGGAATACTTTTAATATACAAAATCTTCAAGAATATGCTGAACTCTATTTGAAAACCGATGTCTTATTTCTGGCTGACGTTTTTGAAAATTTTCGAAAGCTCTGTTTAAATACTTATAAACTGGACAGCCTCCACTTTTTTACAGCCCCCGGTTTGGCCTTTGACAGTATGCTTCGAATAACCGACGTAAAATTAGAATTGTTAACTGACGTCGATATGATTATGTTTATTGAAAAGGGTATTAGGGGAGGTATTTCACAATGTTCTAATAGATACCTTCCACTTTTCTTATGTATTTTGATGTAAATAACCTCTATGGAGCAGCCATGAGTTTTCCATTGCCTACAGGAGATTTTAAATGGGTAGATGATTTCTATCAAGAAGACAATATATTGAATATTCCTCGGGATAACGATTACGGATATATTTTTGAAGTAGACCTTCATTATCCTAAAGAACTATTTAATCTTCATAAAGATCTACCACTTTGTCCTGAACATTTAGTACCACCAGTATCAGACTCTAATATTCCCAAACTACTAACAACTCTTTATAATAAGAAAAAATATGTTATTCACTATTTAGCTCTCCAACAAGCTATGCAATTGGGATTAAAAGTTACAAAATTTCATAGGTGTTTAAAGTTCAAACAATCTTCATGGTTAAAAAAATATATTGATGTAAATACTGAGCTTCGTAAATTAAGTAAAAATGATTTTGACAAAAATTTCTTTAAATTAATTGCTTGCTCCATACGGTAAAACGACTGAAAACGTTCGAAAATATAGAGATGTAAAATTGGTGAACAAATGGTCAGGACGATATGGTGCAAATTATTATATTTCTCAGCCTAATTTTCATAGTTGTGAGGTTTTTGGCAAAGACCTGGTTCTAATTGAAATGAAAAGATTAAATGTGAAATTCAATAAACCTATTTATCTTGGAATGTCGATTCTAGACATATTAAAAACTATTTTATATAATTTTCACTACAATTACATTAAACAAAAATTTGGTTCGAACTCAAAATTGTTATATACAGACACAGATAGTCTTATATACTAGTTCAACGTAGATGATATTTATACACATATTAAAGACGATATCCACATGTTTGATACTTCTGACTACCCTGAAAGTAATATTTATAATATACCGCTTAAAAATTAGAAAATCTATGGCCTCGTGAAGGATGAAAATAATGAAAAAATCATGACTGAGTTTATTGGATTACGGTCTAAAATGTATACTTTTAAATTGCTTAATAACAACAATAATAATAGTGATGTTATTGAACAACACAACTCAAAGATTATCTCAAATGTTGGAATAGTCAAAAAAGCCAAAAGTATTCATTCTTCTGCTCTAAAATTAATTTCATTCGAAGATTATTATCAATGTTTATTTAACCACACCAAAATTGAAGTAACTCAAAATTCTATACGTAACGAAAAACATAACGTTTATACAGTCGAACAACAGAAAACAGGTTTAAGTCCCTATGATGACAAACAAATCGTTAATTATATTTACACGGACACTATACCCTGGGGTTATAATGATGATCCTTCGTATTCTTCCTTTTAAAAAAGTAATCTATTTTACTATTTATTCGGTTTAACCGTTTTTCCCTCTAAATGATGCTACTCAACAAATGTAATAAAAATATTTCCAAGCAATATCAGTCTATAATATTAATATAATGCCTATTTTCAGGCTCAGCATCATTCTCTTCCTTTTGAAAGGGAACAACAATTTATTAACTTAATGCTAAATGTCTATAATCATCTTTATCGAAATGGTACTCAATTTTGCAAACAATGTGCAAAATTTTTCTGTTTTTGTTCAAATTCCTTGACTCTTCATGGTATTATGGTTCCTACTACTACTACTACTACTACCAAAATATCTATACAGGACTTGTACTGTTATGAGAAAATTCCTGATTCATAATTTTACTTATAGCAATTCTTTGATGTCGATATTCCAGCAAAGGAAAAATTGAAAATCATTGAAAACGAACTTGATACTAATTTTATCGAAGAGGTTTTTTCTAATGTATCAAGGCCAACCGATGTACGACTGGGAATGGATTGAAATGCAACATCGTTTCCATTTAGCAGAATTATTTGATTCTGTGACACATTTATATTGGAAAAGAGTGAAAAATGAACTCGACTACCAAGAATCAACATTTATTTATTATCACAAATATTTCAATAACAACTTAAACAAAAGAGAAAAAGGACTGAATTGTGTTTTAATTGGGTACAAAAAATAAAGAGAATCTTGTTTTAAAAATTTATTGTAAGAAATTGAGCCATACATATGTTACTTATTAATATTTTACGTTTCAGATATTCAAATGTATTGACTGTCAGATTGATACATATGATTATAAGGAATGTGCTGGTTGTGAAGGATTACTAAGTATAATATGTGATAAATGCATAAAGAAACCTATTCAACCGAATTCAAAATGTAAATACTGTGGATTAACACCATCATATTGTTACTTTTTCCGCTCTCCAATTAAACCTTGGAAACCAACAGAATAACATATGAATAGCTCAATTATTTTATATGAGTATATATTGTAAAGTTCTTGTATCTACTTTATTTTAATAACATTTTGTAACATTTTGTATTATTTTAGAATTTATTAATATATTTCTCTATGTGCTTATACTTGTGTTTTATTCTCCTCTCATAATATATAGAAATAACAACCAACGACTTACAACAAGAACGAGTCCAAACTAGGTTAGGCTAGGCTAGGCTCATCTCATTTTAATACATATATATTTTACTAAGATTTACAATCCAACGAGGCCAAACTCGTTTTAGATTAATTTAGGCTCATTTCATATACATAATTTTGCATGGAATTTTCCTATTAAATACAAATTTTTGCTATTTCTTACATTCTCACATACATTCACTCAACTCTTATCAGCTATTTTTGACCTTTCTTATCTACTTTTCTGACCTAGCGAGCCACTTGTTTACTCAATTTTACATACTAAAAGTACCACGAATCACACATTATTCATACATTTTGTTTACATTTAGCCTTATCTTATACATTTTTGCAGACTTACGGCTCCACTTGTTTACATTTTCCAGCTTTTTACCGACTTTTAGACGCCAAACAACAATATAGGGGAACATTTACCAACTTTAATACCTAAAATACAACCAAATAAGGCCTTTTTGCACACATTTTACACATATATCTTACTTAAAGCTTCACCTTTTTACCCAACGAGCCTCTACACAACTTCTCCTCTAACGGAAGTTTAAATTAGTTTTAATGAAGTTAAGATACCTTGCTAATATCGGCTCTATTGACAAACAACCTATTACGTTACGGTAAAACATTTACCGTCACGATAAACATACCGTTAAACCCTATTCTCTTGACTAAAAGGCACTGTTTCAACATCTACTGGACCTATTACGTCATTGACGACCACTTCTTGCAGGCTCTTAAGCCATCTATTCACACCTATTTACACCTATTTACAACGATTCTGCCTCTATAACGACATTTTCAACATCTAAACTTGCCAAAAGGGCACTGTTTAACAGCCACTGGACGTGTGACGTCATTGTCGACCACTTCTTGCACGTTCTTAACAAGGTTACACACACTTACACCTATTCACATCTCACATAGTTTTACACCTTTTCGACAACTTATATTGCCAAAAAGGCACTGATTCAACATCCACTGGACAAATTACGTCATTGACGACTACTTCTTGTACGACTTTCAGACAATTTCACCTCTTCTTGCAGAATTCTTCGGATACCTTTTTTTTATGTCATCACAACTATTACACTCTCTCATACGAATCCTCTGTGGCTCAGTGGGTTAAGTCCCTGGTTTTGCAGTATTCAATACAACATATGTAGGTTCAAATCCTACTACAGACATCACTTTTTTAAATTATTTAATATTAACAACCTATTACTATATACATATATGCCAATGTGACGTCAGAATTCCTCTTGCAGGCCATCGAGTGCCAAAAGGGCACTGTTCAACAACCACTGGACTGTGACGTCATTGTCGACCACTTCTTGTACGAGTTTCAGGAAATTTCAGCACCTCTTGTAGATTTTTCAGGAAGGGCAAATGAAGGTCAAGTCTTCGGCTTTGGTAAATGATGGACCAAAAAGATGCCATCGAGGTGGTCCAGAACCCCGCTTGTTATACTACTCAGGTAATCTGTGTCTAGTAAATTCTGTGCTGTGTCATATAGTCAGAAAAAAGCAAATGGATACATTCTACCAACCTTTAAGAATTTAACTAGGATAGGATGGATTAAAGAAATACAAGTGTGTGAAAACTCAAAAAGTACATGCATTGATAGGTAAAGATGGGGTTTACTTCAAATACTATCTCTCTCACTTCACGCAGTTACGTTTTCTGGAAAATACTAGCTATTATAGATCATAGAATATTGCGATATTTAAAGAACAGCATAAAGCAACTACAGTAGATAGGGTTAAGCGTATACCACAATTAGGATAGGTGATATTTCCTATATAAAATTAAACATCACAAGCTCACTACACCCACTGCTGGATAAAGGCTGCCCCTATATGTCTCCACTGACGCGTTCCTTGTGTCTTCAACTACCAGTTTTTACCGGTTATTTTGGTATATTAACTACTCATCTTTTTGGTAGACGGCTTTTTAGAGTTCTAAAGCGCCATTCGACAATCTTCCTTATCCACCTGTAATCAGTAGTTCTTGCCACGTGCCCCGCCTATTTCCATTTTAACTCTGCTATGCACTGCATATCAGAAACCCCTTGAAATGGCATTTATAGACTTTCAGAAAGCTTCTTAGAGTCTAGAGATATGGGCAACACTTAAAGCACTTACAGACTGCAGAATTGGCTATCACTATACGACTCTAATAAATAGTATATACTTCAAAGCCACCTGTTGCATTAAGTTGGAAAGCGAATCTGAAAAATTATCAATTACTAGAGGTGTCCGTTAGGGCGACATCATGTCACCTAAATTGTTCACCCTTGTCTTGAAAAACATTTTCAAAGAACTACAATGGGAATCGTTGGGAATCAATATGGATGGCGACTAGCTAGATTGCTGACGATATCGTGTTAATAGTAGAAAATGAAAATATGATTTGTTTTAAGATCTTTTGCGCAAGTTCGAGAATATAGGTCTTAAAATGAACATCAGAAAATACAAGATAATCACAATTTTACCGGAACAAGTTCTTGGAGATCTGCCTATGGAGACCGTAAATAGTTACATTTACTTAGGACACAGAATAGCTGTAAGAAAAGGAAATCTAAAATTGCGAAATTTATCTTGTTGGGATGGACAGGTTTCGGAAAGTTGAGCCAAACGTTCAAGAGCAATGTATCCTTCCAGTTTTAACCAACGGCATGACACCAACACTTAATGAAAATTCTGCTGAAAAACTCTTAACCCAACGCGCCATGAAGAGACGTATACTAGGTATCTTACATCGTGACCGAGTTAGAAACAGACAATATATATATATATATATATATATATATATATATATATATATATATAATATATATATATATATATATATATATATATATATATTTATATATATATATATATATATATATATAATATATATATATATATATATATATATATATATATATATATAAATGAAATAAACGAAATAAAATAAAAAATAGAACAAATAGAAGAAACAGAACAAATAGAACAAATAGAACAAATAGAGCAAATAGAACAAACAGAGCAAACAGAGCAAACAGAGCAAATAGAAACAAATAGAACAAATAGAACAAATAGAAGAAATAGAACAAATAGAAGAAACAGAACAAATAGAACAAATAGAACAAATGGAACAAATAGAACAAATAGAACAGATAGAACAGATAGAACAGATAGAACAGATAGAACAAATAGAACAAATAGAACAAATAGAACAAATAGAACAAATAGAACAAATAGAACAAATAGAACAAATAGAACAAATAGAACAAATAGAACAAATAGAACAAATAATAGAACAAATAGAACAAATAGAAACAGATAGAACAGATAGAACAGATAGAACAGATAGAACAGATAGAACAGATAGAACAGATAGAACAGATAGAACAGATAGAACAGATAGAACAGATAGAACAGATAGAACAGATAGAACAGATAGAAGAACAGATAGAACAAATAGAACAGAACAAATAGAACAAATAGAACAAATAGAAACAAATAGAACAAATAGAACAAAATAGAACAGATAGAACAGATAGAACAGATAGAACAGATAGAACAGATAGAACAGATAGAACAGATAGAACAGATAGAACAGATAGAACAGATAGAACAGATAGAACAGATAGAACAGATAGAACAGATAGAACAGATAGAACAGATAGAACAGATAGAACAGATAGAACAGATAGAACAGATAGAACAGATAGAACAGATAGAACAGATAGAACAGATAGAACAGATAGAACAGATAGAACAGATAGAACAGATAGAACAGATAGAACAGATAGAACAGATAGAACAGATAGAACAGATAGAACAGATAGAACAGATAGAACAGATAGAACAGATAGAACAGATAGAACAGATAGAACAGATAGAACAGATAGAACAGATAGAACAGATAGAACAGATAGAACAGATAGAACAGATAGAACAGATAGAACAGATAGAACAGATAGAACAGATAGAACAGATAGAACAGATAGAACAGATAGAACAGATAGAACAGATAGAACAGATAGAACAGATAGAACAGATAGAACAGATAGAACAGATAGAACAGATAGAACAGACAGAACAGATAGAAACAGATAGAACAGATAGAACAGATAGAACAGATAGAACAGATAGAACAGATAGAACAGATAGAACAGATAGAACAGATAGAACAGATAGAACAGATAGAACAGATAGAACAGATAGAACAGATAGAACAGATAGAACAGATAGAACAGATAGAAACAGATAGAACAGATAGAACAGATAGAACAGATAGAACAGATAGAACAGATAGAACAGATAGAACAGATAGAACAGATAGAACAGATAGAACAGATAAAACAGATAGAACAGATAGAACAGATAGAACAATAGAACAGATAGAACATATATAACAGATAGAACATATATAACATATAGAACAGATAGAACAGATAGAACAGATAGAACAGATAGAACAAATAGAACAAATAGAACAAATACAAACAAATAGAACAAATAGAACTAACAGGACAAACAGGACAAACAGAAAAAACAGAACAAACCGAACAAACAAAACAAACAGAACAAAGAGAATAAATAAATAAAATAAATAAGATAAATAAGGTAAATAAGATAAATAAGGTAAATAAGGTAAATAAGGTAAATAAGGTAAATAAGGTAAAGGTAAGGTAAATAAAGGTAAATAAGGTAAATAAGGTAAATAAGGTAAATAAGGTAAATAAGGTAATAAGGTAAATAAGGTAAATAAGGTAAATAAGGTAAATAAGGTAAAAGGTAATAAGGTAATAAGGTAAATAAGGTAAATAAGGTAAATAAGGTAAATAAGGTAAATAAGGTAAATAAGGTAAATAAGGTAAATAAGGTAAATAAGGTAAATAAGGTAAATAAGGTAAATAAGGTAAATAAGTAAATAAGGTAAATAAGGTAAATATAGGTAAATAAGGTAAATAAGGTAAATAAGGTAAATAAGGTAAATAAGGTAAATAAGGTAAATAAAATAAGGTAAATAAGGTAAATAAGGTAAATAAGGTAAATAAGGTAAATAAGTAAATAGGTAAATAAGGTAAATAAGGTAAATAAGGTAAATAAGGTAAATAAGGTAAATAAGGTAAATAAGGGTAAATAAGGTAAATAAGGTAAATAAGGTAAATAAGGTAAATAAGTAAATAAGTAAATAAGGTAAATAAGGTAAATAAGGTAAATAAGGTAAATAAGGTAAAATAAGGTAAATAAGGTAAATAAGGTAAATAAGGTAAATAAGGTAAATAAGGTAAATAAGGTAAATAAGGTAAATAAGGTAAATAAGGTAAATAAGGTAAATAAGGTAAATAAGGTAAATAAGGTAAATAAGGTAAATAAGGTAAATAAGGTAAATAAGGTAAATAAGGTAAATAAGGTAAATAAGGTAAATAAGGTAAATAAGGTAAATAAGGTAAATAAGGTAAATAAGGTAAATAAGGTAAATAAGGTAAATAAGGTAAATAAGGTAAATAAGGTAAATAAGGTAAATAAGGTAAATAAGGTAAATAAGGTAAATAAGGTAAATAATAAAGGTAAATAAGGCAAATAAGGTAAATAAGGTAATAAGGTAAATAAGGTAAATAAGGTAAAATAAGGTAAATAAGGTAAATAAGGTAAATAATAAGGTAACTAAGGTAAATAAGGTAAATAAGGTAAATAAGGTAAATAAGGTAAATAAGGTAAAAGGTAAGGTAAATAAGGTAAATAAGGTTAAATAAGGTAAATAAGGTAAATAAGGTAAATAAGGTAAAAATAAGGTAAATAAGGTAAATAAGGTAAATAAGGTAAATAAGGTAAATAAGGTAAATAATACAAGGTAAAATAAGGTAAATAAGGCAATAAAATAAGGTAAATTAAAGGTTAATAAGATAAGGTAAACAAAGGTAAATAAAGGTATGAATAATGAAATAAATGAAATAAATGA
>CM032455.1:69173858-69266358 GCA_019049505.1 Pachyrhynchus sulphureomaculatus
CATTTCATCTTCCACACTATCTCTGTTTAACCATTCACAAACATCGATTTCCGTAACACTTTCACATCCCGATATTCTTGTAATTATTTGATGTAAACTTTCATTATCTTCTGTTTCTGCCTCTGAGTAATGTCTCTCCTCTTGTGGAATCAATTTTGACCAAGATTTTTCCAGAGCACTACTCTTTACTTGATTCCAGGCTGAAGCTATCCAAAATTTTTCAAATTTATCTTTTTTAGAAATCAGTAAGACTGCCACCTTCATCTACTTCTTCTAAAATATGCTCCGATAACTAACGCCTGTAACTGCATTTTAAATTTTCCAGTACAAACCCTGATCCATAGGCTGAATGAGAGAAGTTACAGCAGGAGGCAAAAACATTGCTTTTGTTTCCCCCCCACTTTCAAGTTGCTCCGCACTTGGGTGAGTGAGGGCGTTATCTAGTAACGGAATACATTTTCTAGGATATCCATGTTTTCTTTTTTAAAAAGTTCCACTTTGGGAACAAAATCTCCAAAAAAAACCAGTCTTTAAATAGAGTCTCGTTTTATCCGGGCATTGTTTTGATTTTTATACAAAACAGGGAAAAGCATTACGACGAATATTCTTAAAGGTTCGTGGATTTGCTGACTTACCAATACATAATAATGGGAGTTTGTGTCTTCCAGAAGCATTAACTGCTTGCAAGAACAGTAATATATTCTTTGCTTCGTTTTTTGTAACCATGTGCTCCAGCTTCCGTTTTTGAAGCTAAGGTATTTGACGGCAACATTTTGTAGTTCAAGCCTGTTTCATCACAATTATAGATTTGGTCTGGTTTTAAAACCATGTTTCTTTCATAAGCTGCTCAAAATTCTCTGCAAATTTTTTTGCAAACCAGATACATCAGCCGACAATCTTTCTCCACAAACTTTCAGTTGTCGTACACCTTGTCTTTTTTTTTTCCACCTGTCTAGCCATCCATCACTTTTTACAGTCGCTTCAAATATAACCGGCAACTCTTCGCTTAAACTCACTGCTTCATGTTTTAAAATTGTTCCTGAAATTGGTATTCCACGTTCTCGATTCTGTGTAAACCATAAAAATAAAGAATCATCCACTTTTTGATATTCACCGCTTTTCATACTTTTCCGTGCGTGCGTGGACGATGACAAAACACTACACCATTTTTCAAGATTTTCGCGATTTTTTTTCTCCACTCTGAAACAGTACTCACGGCTACACCTAAATCCTTCGCTATATTTTTAAGAAGTTCACCATTATCTAAACGTTGAATTGCTTCAAGTTTCTCTTTTAAGGTAATAACAACACGTTTTACGCTTATTATTATGACGCTCCATTTTGTAAAATATCTATTAAAACGAAACTATTACCTCTGGCGATAATAACAGACGTAATGAGTAACTTATAACACTCATCGACTAACCAAAACATAGACAGCGTGAAATTTTAGACGTCGGAAGTCCCTGACTCGTTAAGGAAACCACTCATTGTCTGTTTCGAATAATGGAGATTTTTTCGTTTAATGGGAATACAATTTGCTTTTTAACAGGTTGTTTCGGATAAGCCGGATTTCAAATAATCGCGATTCTGATAATAGGGATTGTACTGTATATATATATATATATATATATATATATATATATATATATATATATATATATATATATTATATATATGTATATATATATAATATATATATATATATATATATATATATATATATATATATGTATATGTATATACATATATATATATATATATATATATATTATATATATATATATATATATATATATATATATATATATATATATATGTATATATATATATATATATATATATATATATATATATATATGTATATTATATATATATATATATATATATATATATATATATATATATATAATATATATATATATATATAATATATATATATATATATATATATATATGTATATGTATATATATATATATATATTATATATACATATATATATATATATATATATATATATATATATATATTATATATATATATATATATATATATTTACATATATATCTTGTAGTTTACAGAATTTGTTAAATTTCTTGAAACCGTTTCACATTTCTCTAATTTGACCATAAACATATCAGATACATCATGCTCTTGTTGATATAAATCTGAATAATAATCAGCTCTTTTTGAACATGCTAGATATAGATTCAAACTCAAGTTGAACAGCGTATGATAATCCTCAAACAACTGTTCATTTCGTATACTTCTTAGTTCCGTGAAAAACTAATAATCATCATCACCAAAACTCTTTAGCTAGGTTAACTATAACACAGCAGCAGATAAGAAATTTAAGTTTCATGTTGTATGGTTGCTTGTATCCTTCTGACTGACTGCTGTTGCTGTGTGAATATATATATATATATATATATATATATATATATATATATATATATACATATATCAAAAAAGGTATATTAGCACAAGCCTTAACCTAAAAGGATCATTTTAAATGTTGTTATCGCAGACTCAACTTCGTAATCGTGGAAAGGGGTTTATAAATACCCTAAATAGTAACTTGCTTTTGAATTACATTTGCCAAAGTATAATTATTGCGGACCCGGAACAAAGTTACAAGAAAGGCTTAAACGTGGCGGCTCTGGCATAAATCCCCTGGAAGCTGTGTGCAAGGAACACGGCATAGCCTATTCTAAAAACAAACCGTTGGAGGATCGTCATAAAGCTGATTTTGTGTTGGAAAATAAAGGTTGGTAAGAAAGCAGCAGCTTGGATATTTACTACAGTCATGAAGGCAAAGCGTAAAATGGGGATGGGGGTGCGTAAACTTACTGTATCATTTAGACAGCACATTGTCGATAAAGTCGATAAAACTTTGAAGAAAGGTGGAGATACAGGTAATTTAAAGAAGTCATCTTTGATAGCAATACAGGAAGCACGAACGGCTATTAAAAAGGTTGGTGGTCGTTCAAAGGTTCGTGTTCCGAGAATAGTACCATTTGAATCAAGAAGAGGTGCAATTCTACCTCCTAATATTAGGAGCATTGAGAGTACTTGGCAGCTTAGCCGGCGGCTCTTCAGCCATACCAAAAACCATTATAGATGCAAAAAATGTCAAAAAGGCGCTAGAGGAATTAGAATCGACATAATAAAGCAGTTGAACAAAAACTTGGTAAGAAAGGATCAGGTCTATTTATGCGAAGAAACAAATGTGGTGGTTATGGACTCTATTTAAAGCAAAAACCAAAAAATTAGCAATGAAGCTACCCAGAAGAGCACTATACGATATAGAATTACAGAAATATGTGAAAAGGCTTAAAATCCCCCATTTTAGAGGAGTATTTATGCGTGATACTCTACCGGAGGGTCCGAAAGTATATGAAAACGGTATACTTATCCTAGATTTACCGTGCAATGAAGGAACCCACAGAATAGCTTATATTAAACGTAAAAATTCTGTTCTGTACTTTGATAGTTTCGGATACCTGAAACCACCGCAGGAGTTGGTGAAATATTTTGAAGCTAACACAGATATCTGCTATAATAGTACGGCTTATCAAACCTACAATTAAATGAACTGTGGACACTTATGTCTGGAATCTCTATATAAAAATAAATAACTAGTTCGCAAAGTATTAGTCTTACATTCATCGTAGTGCATTGTCCCAGGTGTTTACGTTGAAAGGCACTAACTATATACTATCTATAGATTTCATCAATCATCTTTTCCTAGACGAAACTTCCGAATACGGGCTTGCCTTGATTGAATTTTATTCTTACAATAGTATTCCCAATATAGAGAGTAACAAAACAAGTTCTCCTATACAGACGTTAAAACAAAAGAGACCAAAACAATTGCTATACCCACTGGATCTTATGAAATTTCCAACATTGAAACGTGTATACGGCAGAAAATCATGCCAAAAGCAGTTAAACAAGAATATTACTATCAATATATTTCAATAAAGCCTAACAATAATACGTTAAAGTGTGAAATTCAAAGCGAATATTTTCACGTGGACCTTAGGGCAACCGATAGCATTGGCAAAGTTTTAGGATTTACCCCGCGAGTATTAAAGCAGGGGCAACTGCACGAGTCTGTTCTCCCAGTCAATAAAGTTAATGTAAGGGCCCTATATATAGATTCAACATAACTACAGGAGCGTTCTACAATCATAAACCTTCATATATAACTTACGAATTTGATATCGACGTTGATCCTGGTTACGCCTTCAACGAGATTCCACGAAACTTAAATTATTTACCGGTTGTTAATAAACGTGAAATTTCCAATATTACTTTGAGTATTCTCGATCAAGACTTTGATCGAGTCAATTTTCACAATGAAGATATCATCGTTCGCTTAGAGTTAAAGAAATGGGCTTAGGATTCAACTATAATTATATAAGCAGCCCCGCTATACCATCAGTCTTTAATAGATTATCAACTAATGTACTGGGTCTAACTCCTTCCAATCATCTATTTCTCCGAAGTTTAGGAAATAATGTCAGACCAAATATTCGATATATACCGAAAGGTACAGTTCGATGATACAATTTAAAAAATAGAAGTTCGCACCTACCTTTCCTACATAAAACAATTTAATAATAATGACATTATAGATATTCAAATAAAACAGGAGGATGCGTGGCTGCAAATGTATAACGCTGCTCTAGTCATCGAGGGAAAGCTAACAAAAACCGAGGGCGATGGAACTGTAACCTTTGTGGATAATGCAGGTGCATTCTTCTTTAAGCAAATATCTTAAAGCATAAATGGTCAAGAAGTAGACAGCGTGCGTGATCCAGGTGTTGTAAGTTCCATTAAAGGATATCTCTGTTACAGTGCGAATGATACAAAACACTTGGCTATAATAGGATGGAATTTTCCAGGTAACCCGATAATAAATACAGCAGATGATACGTTTGTCATGCGTGTACCTCTGAATCATTTATTCAACATATTCAGTGACTATCAGATGGCACAATTTGGAACAATCTATACGTGAAAGCTCGCAATGATAATGAGGCCATTTTAGCAACCAATATTGCTAAAGGAGAGGTGAAAATTGAAATTATATCACTCAAGGTACTCTTAGTATATCCAAACGATATTCTAAAACTTCAGTTTTTGAAATCTATCAAGGCCGACAGACCTATAATTATTCCATTCCATAAATGAGAATTTCACGAACTGCCCTCAATCAACCAAAAATGCTCAAAAAGAATTTTGGAAAGCCCATGCTATGTCATTTTGGCCTTTCAAACCGATAAACGGGGTAATAATACATCAAAAACGTCACAATTTGATCATATAGATATTAGCGACATCCGAGCATTACTTTGGACACAATAATTTCGTCGAAGCCCATTATAATTACACCGAATTTTATAGTAGTTTTAAAGGTTCACATGATAAAAATCCCCTGTCGGATTATGGTACCTTTAAAGACCATGCTCTATTTGTTGTAGATTGCTCACGACCTACTGATCCTACAAAAATGAGCACTGTCGATGTCAAAGTGGACATTGCAGCGACAAAGGGATTTTTAGCTAAAATAAAGGTATATTGTGTCATCATCCACGACGTCATAATGGAGCATTTGCCTCTTAGTGAAATTATACGTAATTTTCTGTAAATTGATCAGTTGTCAAGTCAGGTAAGTATCACAATATAATTGGTTACCCTCAATGTCCAGATATTTAATATACTTTATGAGGATGGAGTAGTAGAATTCCATGCCAAAGAAATAACGATATCAAACAGACGAGTCATTACTTACTGAAACCGCAAATACCATTTTCAAGATTAACCCGAATCAATAAAAAAGAAGTCATTAAACTTGAAAAGGATCATGGTCTGAGATATTCCTCCGGTTACATAGAGTATAATTTAATAGAAGAAATACTAATAGAAGACTGTCCGACTGCGATGTGCTGTATATTAAAGGAAAGGTTAGGTTCGTTCAAGACAGCGCTACCACTTCTCATTTCAAGAATGTAGATATAGATACTCTCAACGTTTGGTACAAGCCGTCATTCAAACATCAGAAACTTGCATGTTTAGATCATATAGACTGGAACAACAAGGTTCAGTGCAGTAAAACAAATTGTTGTGAAATAATTACCTGGCTTATGGCGTACATCCCATAATAGCCTGCGTCGATCGACATTTAAGTAAGTTGAGACAACTAAAACAAGATGTTTACGAGTATGGGAAACGTGTCCAGATGTACAAGAGGTTTACCAACTTTTCTTTTAAATCATGGAAAGACAATTTATTTAATAATAAACTTAGATTTAAGAAATTTGTAACCAAAATAATTAATAAGGATAGTTAATTCAAATTTGTGTATTTTATTTGTATATGTCCTCATAACCTCTAGTGTTAATCATGACTTCATCCAATCGAGATATACGCGAAACCTGTAGAAAAATCGATAGTTTTGTTAATAAATTATCTTGTTGCGAAGCTAAGGTTAGGACAATTTCGCCCCGGGAATATTTAACGCCTTATATCGATCGCAAGCAAATAACAACAAGTTTGGGAGAAAGACATTACGTAACTAGCGTATAATCGCAGCCTGAGATTAAAGGGGTGTGAATGCTTCTGTTAACATGGTCCTACGACGTGCCAACGAGTAATTGCCTGTATAAACACATTGATAGACTGTTAGATCGGCTATCGGAACTAGTTACCATCCTATCTTGCTATTTTAAAAAATAATAAATACAGTGTACGATCGAAAAAGGTGCATTCAGCAGTATGAAGAGCATTAAGCAACACAGGTTACATATTATAAACTTGGACTTTTTCGATGTCGACAATCGACGTAAAAATAGACTTACTGCCAAATTCATTCCGAGCGAACGAATTTAATGTCACATATAGAAAAACTGGAGTAATATGGAACAAAGACAGCGAGAACCAAGCGCTTTGTTGAAAAAAAGATTAACACCTAAAATAACTCGACAGGAAGGCAAAAGTTTTAACATTATTTCCTAGAAATTAGATTTTGAGCCCAACGGGGACTTTATGAGTCCCAAAATTGAAAATTTAAACGGAAACCAAATACCTTTAATACATATTTGAACTCAGCGGGAATTTTACGTCCGAGTAAACATTGAATTTTTATTGGGACCTCATTGTAACTGCAATAAAATGCGGCACTTAAAAAGAATTACATCCGTATTGTATCAATATCGATCTTTTCAAGTAAAGTCAACCAAAACATACAATAAAACTATCTGGTAACAACACAAATTTAATAAAATAAATCAGGTAGTCATAATAATCAGATAACAGTAAACGACGAACAAGATCGAAGATAGTGCGTAAACAACAAATATCAAAGGAAAACTTCAGCTTGTAAACGAAGTACATAAGTCAATTAGAAGAAATTTTAAGAGACGTAGGATCATCATTAAACGCAAAATCAAACAGAAAAACTACTAATGCATTCAGTTCCATATCAAAAGAAGGAAGACATCCTAAGAATTTATCCTCAGATAGGGGTTAGAATTTCATAATGAAAAGTTTAAGTCGTTGATGAAGAAGTACCATTATAGTACTTTCAATGAAATGAAAGCTTCAATAGCTAAAAGAATTATTCGAGCAATTAAGGAACGACTGTTCAAGTACTTTACTGCTCACGGAACATATAAGTAAACTGATATACTACCACATGATTATAATAATTCCATCCATCGAACTATTCATATGAAACCTGTAAATGTTACCCAAGATAATGAAATTCAAGTACTCAAGTCTGCATACAATTTTATTAAACTCGCAGTAGCACGCAAATATAAAGTAGGTGACATCGTTCGTATCAGTAAAGCCAAGCATATCTTTGCAAAAGGATATACACCTAATTGGACGACGGAAATTTTAAAATTACCCAAGTAAGGTTTACAAACCCTACAATAATGGAAGATATTAATGGAATACCTATAAGTGGAAGTTTCTATGAACAAGAACTACAACGCACAAAACAGCCTGATTTATATTTAGTGGAAAAAGTTTTATGTCGAAAGAGTGATAAAGTTTACGTAAAGTGGCTGGGCCTAGACAAGTGCAATAACAGTTGGATAAGCAAAGATAACGCATATTAAGTTAAGCAATAGTTTTTCAATTGACAGTCAACCATCAAACATGAGAATATATGTAGCGGATGTTGGATAGTAACGAAATATATTCTAAGTCTAGGTACACTACAACTAAATGTAAGGAGGCAAGCACCACGTAACCTTGAACCAAAAAGAGAGCAATGAATTTTTGTTGGAAATGCAATCGGTTAATTATTTGGCAACTGACCGAAGAATAGTGGGGGTGGGTACATATCTATATGATACTAACAACGCAGTTCAAGTCTGAAATTTTGGGGAATAAGATGTATGATAGTGATAGTAGCAACATCAGCAGTATGAGTTATGAAGTTTATAATTCTCTAACGTTTGATGCATCATCATCAAGTTATGATTTGACCATTGGAGAGGAGAAAACTCTCTTATTAAACACATCCTTTAAGACATGCCATCTTTCGATCAATTGTGGAATAAGTGTCGCTCGAGGCTTTACTCCTGCTGTACGCCTAAGCACTAACGATCAACAGCTCTTGTTAAACTCTAAGGAATGGAATGAGTTGCTAGCCATTTTAGAGGACCTCCTTGAAAATGAATTCTGTAACAGCTCAAATGGAAAATGGACACCTCGAGATATTTCTTTTAATGATGATAAGCTTCAAGTCAAACTTCCTGTGTCATAATCTAATTTGGGTAATTCAAATCAACATTGCTCGCTCGAAAATGATGAGATTAACCAAATTCACTCGCAAAATTTTAATTTTAAGGAATTTAATAATTTATCACAATCTTTATCTATTTCGGAAGCAAATTTTGAACTCGAGAATAATACAATTGAGGATGGTTTGAATAGTTTAATGTTCAATACGAGGAATAATGAAAACCAAGACTACGTTCAAATATTAGTTCGCGAAAATCTCGACCTCTCAGTATGCAAACGTTAAAGTTTCATAAATGTGCTGAAAAGTTTGTTGACAAGCATAGTGTAAAAAATTCTACAATCCTACAAGAAATACGTAATAGCAGAATTAAAGCTACCTGAAAGTGCATAAAGCATCAACTTCGTTAATCAAACGTTTGGACGTTGTTCAGCATTTATTATTTACTTACATTTACTTATCCTCGGGTGAGATAAGAGAGGCCGCACAATTATTAATTCGTAATATCTGAAGATGATTGAGAACATCTTCATTCCGGCTCTATAAAATTTTAATAGTTTTATCCAGAAAATCTGGTTTTAGCAGAACGGAGAGTCATCACTTCGGTGCCAGTCATTCGAGAAATTGGTTAGGGCCTCCATGTTGCCCCGACTTCACTCTGATGGAGTTTTCTTCTGAAGCTATCTTTGCTTCTTCGAATAATTAAAAAATACATCCGGCAAGAAATGATGAGTTCAGTTAAGAAAAATATGCAATTAATGTATCAACATTTACTTGATGATAGCGATTCCGAACTGTTACTTCCATAAACAGAATTCACTACTGCTTATTTCACTATTTGATTTGATTACACAAGTTCCCAGTTCTTCCAAAGAAAAGATCTCAGAATTCTCTTCGGTTTCTAGTTATTTATATTTTGTCGATGATAATTCTAACGATTCAGATATATCAATTCCAGGTGCATATCTTAAACCAACTTCACCACTACTAAATTTCCAATGTGATATGATTACTCAAATTTCCGCTTTTCTCAACGAAAGTATTTCGGAATTTTCCTCCCCTCCAAGTTCTCAAAATTTTAACGAACCCTTTGATGTGACAGCTTGGCAACTCTTAAATAATTCTATTTCTACTCAGACTATTATTAGTTGTAACGATCGGGCTACACAAACTTCTCCAAATTATTTCTTGGCAAATAATAATTCTTTCATTGTCATCAAGTTCTCTCGAAAATTAATTTCAGTTGTATATTAAATTATGGTAGATTTCGAAACGTTTCTTACGAAGAATAGATCGTGTGGAATAGAATCAAAGTGTGGTGCGAAGAATTAGCAAATATTAATAGTAGTTATTTAACACAGGTACTGTGACAATTTGACCTTGAAAAAACGTCGGATGGCATATACCATCCACAGTGGTTTTAGTTTCCGTTAGTTGTTGAAGAAGAAGCCGAAGAAGTAACGCAAAGTGCAGGAAGTAAAGTCGTGTGGGTCAATTTGGTCAAAAAGGCACTAATATGGCGATGAAGGGTTGATCAGGCCAAAAAGGCCTTATTGGCAAAGGGGATGATTTTAAGGAGTAGTTTTCATTGGTGTAAGAAAGACAAAATTTTTTTTTTTTTCTGTGAGAGTAATTTACCGATTGCTTTTGGAAGAATTAAGTATTTAATTTAAATTAGAAAAAGTCCTACTTAAATTCAAGTAGAGAGATAAGAGCCATCAACCTTTGTTACATAAATCAATCAAATTGAATATCTCGTTATTGTTTAAAATATAGATATTAGAAAATTTTACAAATACAGTTCATTAGTGCGTGCACTAATTTATAATAGAGGTCCTAGGCCTGACTGATTGCATGCCTTTTTGGTAATTAACCTTGCGTACATGATATTGGTTTAGGCATTTCATGACTTTTTGTAATTTGATTTTTATGGAGGTTTTTTAAAAGACATTTTTGTTGATATTTGAGCAGATTTTCGGCCAAAAAACCCAACTTGAATATTTCAGGTATATCTAGCTTTTGCTCTCACTCACACACTCACTTACTCACTCACTCATTCACTCACTCACACACGCACTCACTCATTCATTCACTCACCCACCCACTCACTCACTCTGTGTCCTTTTGCGGATACAGCACGACGTGGTATTTTGTTTTGCTTCCTTTGTGGTCTAGCTGTCTGTGTGTCTGTTATGCCACACCAAACTGATGCAGCATATGTCAATGTTGATCTTTTGATTTATTTGTATATCATCAGTTTATTTTGGTTAGGTTTTGCATCGCGACGAATCCTTTCTGAAGTACGTATCCTACGTCCTATGAAATTTTAATCTCGAATTGATGATGGCACCCAGATACTTCAGTTTGTTCCTAAATCGTATCTGGGTGTCATTTATCTTAATCGGTATATTTGTTTTGTTAGCATAATGTGAGTGTGCGTAGATAAGCGCATCATCTGCAAACAATCCTAATTCTGTCGATAGGTATGTGAGAAAATCAGTCATGTATAAATTATATAATTTAGGGACTAGTGTTGAGCCCTGTGGTGTTCCTGCTATTATGCCCTTGGGCATAAACAGTGAATTTTTCATGTTCCTGTCATATATAAATGTAATAATGTAATTATATACAGTGGTAGATTATGTAGTGTCAGTAATTTGTAGAGTAGTCCATTGATCCAGACGGTGTCGAATACTTTCTGGATATCCAGTGCGATCGCAACAGTGTTCTGCTGAATGTTTTGATTATTCAGGACGTCTTGTAGCACTCTTACAATCGCAGGACAGTGCTATGACCGCGCCAGAATCCAAATTGCTCGTTCTGGAACTTACTGTGTTATCGTTAATTTGTTAAGAATGTTTCTCTCGGCTACTTTCGATTGTGTACTGAGTAGTGAGATTGGCCTGCAGGATTCCATCCTCCCCGGGTTTTTAGGATTGGAACCACCACATACCTCTTCCACTCTTCAGGGTAGTGTTATAGTTGTGTTATAGCATTTATAAAGTAAGTAAATTGTAAAATTTTTTTTGGTGGGTATATTTTTCAGTAGTAGAGTGGTAATGTCGTCTTCGCCTAGGGCTTTTTTGTTATACTCTATCCGTTTGCAAGGCGAAGTAATAAATCATGTAAAATTATGCAAATTAATAATAAAAGTTACCCAGTGGGTAATAAACCAAACGCGGATTGTTTTACCTGATAGGGTTAATTTGGATTATAAACAGTATCGAGGGTATACTCTCAGTTTATTTGCTCACGTAATACGTAGTGCATCAGTTCAAAACAATAAAGATGTCTTCCCCAAAACGTTAAAAAGTAACGGCTTTAAGCTTAAATGAAAAGATCATAATTAGAAATGTGTTGAATTAAATCAAAAATGATGAAAACCTTAATTTAAGTGTCGATGATAGTGTTCAAAAGTGTACCCTAATGACCGAAGTTGGAAAAACAACTATCTATCGAATTTTGAAGGAAGAAAGGGCAGGAGGAGTTACTGCGCCAAAGCTAAAACCAGGTAAAATAGAACTGGAGCTGACAGAAAATGTAAAAAATTCCCTGCGAAGAATTCATGGTTAGGGAAACGCGCGTCGAGAAGAAATTCATGGGTTTTTCATTGAAAAAAAATCCCAACTTTGGACTTAATTCTAGAGGCTGTTAAAAGTAACCCACAGATACCAACGATGGGCAGGGCCAAGTTGTGGGACGTTTTAAAATCAAACAATTTTCGTTGGGAATAATTTCAAAGAAAATCCTTGTTAATTGAAAGGGGAGAAATCTTACGCTGGAGAAGAGATTATCTGAGAAAAATTAGCTATGAGCGTTCTCAAGGAAAACGTATTTATTATTTAGACGAAACTTGGATAAATGAAGGGTACACCGTAAATAAGTTTAGGCAGGACAAAAACGTTTTGAGTTCAAGACGAGCTTTTATGGAAGGTTGGCCAACCGGTTTGCGTCCACCATCTGGAAAAGGACGCCGATTAATTATAACACATATAGGGAGTATCCACGGTTTCGTTAATGGCGGTCTGCTTACATTCGAATCGAAAAAAACAGGAGATTACCACGAGGATAATGAATTCTAATGTGTTTGAAGAATGATTTACGCAGATGATAGATTCGAATCCCCAAAGCTCAATAATTGTCATGGATAATGCAAGTTACCATTCCAAAAAAGTTAAACGTGTTCCCACGATGGGATGGCTTAAACATGATATACAGTCTTGGTTAACTCAGCGAAATATATTATTCTATGATGACAATGTTAAACCCGAGTTAATAAAATTAGTCAAACATGAAGTTTTAATAAACAAAGATACCATAAGTACGTTATCGACGAAAGTGCCAAAACTCGGGATATAACTGTTCTTCCCTTTTGGGCTCAAGTAAAAGCAAAGAAACAATATAACCTACAAATTAACAGACCTTAAAAATCTATTTGCAAAAGCTATGTATAATGTCACTCCAGAGAACTGGCAAAAATGTGTTGAACACGTAATTAAAGAAGAAAATAAAATGTCGACACTAGATTCATCAATGGACCAAATTGTAGAAGCACTAGTTATACCATTAGGTACAGATGATACCATGTCAGATTTTAGTTCGGATATGTCTGACATGTCGGATATAGAAGGTGTTTAAGATTAACATAGCACTAGAGCTAGATATAATAATTTTATTTTGTCATTAAATTTAAGTTATAATTTAAGGTGTTATTTTATAAATGATAAACTTTTAATTGTTACCTTCAGTGTTAAATGGGCATGTCCCGTGAATAAATAAATAAATAAATATTAATAAAAATAAAAAACCAGTATAGTTATTGGGTCTTCCCTGTGTGACATTCGTATTTGTTTTCTTTTAGATTTTAGGCTTTAAATGGTGTTTTGTAAAGGCACATACCTGAGCATGCACCTAGGTACGTTTATATTTTAAAACTTGTTTATATGTAATTAATTTCCTATTTATTTGTAAATTTATATGTTTATATTTGATTTGATTTGATCTGAATTATCATATTGTTTTGTATGCATATATTATGCAGGTAGGTAATCATCTGGCAATAATGGGTGCAGTTCTGTCTTCTTATTATAATTCCTCAATTTTGTTTAATACTGGTTTTACTCTTGTAATATTAATGTAATATCTGTAGTATTTTGTAATATATTTTTTTAATATAACCAACCTTTATTATAGCTATAATTAATACAAAAGAAATCAGTCGATATGCCACTGCTCGGTCATTCTCGAGATTTCAAGGCAAAAATGCCATAATTCTATTGTAATTTTCCATAAATGTTAGTCTAAACTAATACTACCAATACAAATAATGTTGTAACTTTTTTGCGTAAAATATGCTCTGCGATACCTAGACTCGTACTATGGCGTGAAGTTAATTTGCATAATTTTAGATGATTTATTACTTGGCCTTGCAAACAGATAGAGTATAGGCAGATTTTGAATTAGTTTTTTTTATTTCTACAGGGCTCGAACACAGTTTTTCCACGCGCTTGATGGAATGGGTTATTTTTTATAGATTGATCTTCCCACAGTTATTGTGTTTTGCTGAGGCGTAGAATTCAGTTCCTCACTGTACGTCTTTTGCATATTCGTCCGTTTGTACTGCGTTTAGGAATGTTGGCACATTATTAAATTTAGTTTTTAGTCTTTTGGTCAGACGCCAAAGGGAATTGTCTTATGTGACAATCCCCTTAAGACCCCGTTCCATATTTCATTTTTTTATGTATTTATTTTTTTCCTTATAGTGTTTTATAGGTCACAAATTCTACGCCTGTCGTTAGAATTTCTACTGGCCTGCCATCTCCTCAGTTTATTTTTGAATTTTATCAAATTAAGGTTGGTTGTAATTTTCCTTGCAATTTTATTACATGCCAGCTGAAGGTTATCCGTAAGTTATTTAACTTTATTTTCTAATATTTTTATTGTTGTAATTTTGTTGTTTATTTCTGTGTTGCTAATTGATATCTGTCTGAATAACCACTAGTTAGTGTTCTCATAGCACCATATTGCACGACCACCTTCTTTCGCCACTGTGATCTACCAGTCAAGTAGCAGCGGAAGATTGTCGGACGGTAATTCGTCCAGGACGACAGGATCCGGCAAGTGCGTCTTTATTTAAAATTAGGTCTATAAAAGAGGGGGTCAAATTATTTGTAGGATAATGAGAAGATGATGTTGAGACCAGTATCTGTTATTGGCCATAGCATAATCATGAACTATACTTCCGTGGCAATTGTGCCGATTACGCCAGGCCGTGTGTCATGCATTGAAGTCTCCCATGATTAGAACTTCGTGTCCCTGATCAAGCATTTCAGCCAGATCGTTAGGAGTTATTCTTAGGCTCGGGCCGGCGATTCTTTTTTTTTAAATAAAACAAATAAAATAATGAATAAACTGTTATGTTTTTATTGACTCGACTCGACTTAAATGCAACGTTGTTTGAATTGTTTGCATTGACTAGATTGTGATTTATATTATTTTTAATTAGAAGTGGTACGCCTCTCCCCTCCCTTTTGATTAAGATCTTTTCTATAGCAACAGTAATTTCGTATTTTACTTTTGCTTTTTAAATTTAATCTGGTTTCCCTGATGAGCATTATGTCTGTTTTATATGAATAAAGACAGCTGATGAATCGTCTATTTTATTAGTGACGCTATTGGCGTCCCATAAAGCAGTTTTAATTGACTGGAATTTAGTATTTATATGTCATAACTTAAAATTTATTTTTGCCATAGCAAGATCATTAATAAATATAATTAGCTTACTAATATTAACAGTTTGATTAAGTTTGTTATTCCACTTATGTTGATGGCACTCGTGTTAGTCGTACTTTTCTTCTTGATTCAGATATGGCTGATTGATCTTTTGTTTCACTTTCTGCTGCTTGTCTTTCTTGGGCAAGCTGTCTCCTCCTTTCCCATGCATTAGTCGTGGGTGGAGGTGCTGCGACGTAGCTTTGTTTTTGTAGTCCTGACTGGGTTATATAAGTCGAATTCTATGCGATTAGACTATCGTAATATTTATGGATTTATTAATTACCCTAAAATAAAAGGTTACTTGATGCTTCATTGAATTTTCCTCATATTTTTAAAAAATATTATATTAACTAGGGGTTAGAGTTATTCAACTTGTACAAGATTTGAAAATTAAAAAAAAATTCTGTTGATCTATTCGAGATAGGATTTGAAAGTTGGTTGTTATTATACGAAAAGTTAATTATTAAACGGTCTTACCAAATACACCACCAGCGCAGATTCTTTTTTTTTTAAATAAAACAAACAAAATAATGAATAGATGAAAGATGACTGATAAATAAAAATAAAGTTGAAATCAAAAATAACAGTTTTATTGATATAATAATTTATATTTCTGATTAAAAGAGACATTAAACTAGATAGATAGATAGATAAATTACACATATATTTTTAATTGTAGTAGAATAAAATAAATTATTGTAACTAAAATTTTTGTCAAAAAGACGTTATTGATGGGGGCTTACAGGAAAAATTGGTTAAAAAGGATGTTATCTAGTTAGCAAAAAAAGATCTTATTTATGTTAAAGTATTTTTGGTAAAGATCTGTAACGATGGTGGTTGGTAGGTAGATAAATAGTATGATCTTATATTTAATATTCTACAATATTTTTTTGCTTTTCTCGTAGACCTGCACTGATAGAAGAGTTAAATTAGAGATAACTTATTAGTAAAGTAAGTAGAGATAACATAAGTCAAGTTGCTATTGATATATGAATTGTAAAACTGATATTATAATTTATATTTTGATTAAAAAAAACATTGTAACTGAAATACCGAAAATTATACACCTATCTTTACCTGTAAAAAAAGAAAATAAAATAAAAAACATATTTTTTAATTAAGATATATTGTTTGTTTATTCACCAATTAATATAATCGTGGAAATTATGTTATTTTTACCATATACATAATTAATTAAACAGTATTTACAATATTTCAATTTTCTGGCTCTAGCTTTATAATAACTATTCCATTTTAAAATTTTGTTATTTTTAAAATAAATCAACCGTTATTAGATTTTAAGAAAGGTTTTCCTACACTTTAAAAAATTTTTTAAAGAAATCTTTAACCACATAAAAAGCCTATCCAAAACGGAAAAAAAATGTTTTTCCTTTTATTGTTATAATATTATTTTTAGAAATTAGAAAATATTAACTAAAAAAAATACCTCCCCCCCTCTTTCTAATCTGAAACGGTAACACATACAATAAAATATTAGATAAATAAACTTTTTAACAGTTAAGTAAGTAACATCCTTCTATAAAATAATACACCTAGGAATGTTGTTAATCTGTTTTCCTCCTATAATTCTAAGTACTACAACAACAATACATATAACTATTATAAAGAAAATTATGAATATTTATTAGAAGAATACCAGTCTAAATTTGTATCAAGAATGTACTAAATCATTGGACAAATAGATCGAATTATATGATATTGTACAAGCTGTCAATGATATTCGCATGGAAAAAATATGAACACATTGGGGAGAATTTAATTAATTCATTAAATTATGCCAAATATGCTTCTCAAAGAAAATATTAAATTAGAATCAGGTTTATATTTAATGGGAACAACTCTAACAAAAACACTGCAAATTTGTCAAGAAAAAAACAGCGTTTCATATTTATTAATTGCAAATTATAAAAAAGAAATTACAAATTTTAAAAATAATTTTACTGATCTAACATATCATTGGATCATTATGTTGATCATGGATAATGATTTAGAACAATATGGAAGAGATTTACAGCAAACAATTAAAAGATCAAGCGAAAAGTTTTGTAAATTAGATTTTATTAAACAATAAAAAATGTTTATAGTTATTTCAGTGACAAAATGGAAAAAAAAATAGTCGGTAGCTAGAGGGTACTTCAAGTTCTAAGATCCATATACAAATAATACTTTTGTTTGAAAAAAAACCATTGTAACTAAAATAACTAAAATTACACATATATTTTTAATTGTAAAAGAAAAGATAACATAAAAAATTATTTTATTCTACCATATATATAATCAAGTAAATAGTATTTACAATATTTCAATATTCTAACTCTAGCTTTATAATAACCTATTGCCTCTGTTTCCATCACTTTGAAAATTAACTTGAATCATTTCTTTTTATCTAAAATATTTCCTATATATTTTTTATTTTAACAATTATTTGATTTAAATGTATTTTTCATGACATGATGGACAAAATATAAAATTTTTTAATATTACAAATCAAACAATTCAGCAATTTTCTCAGGTAATGAATTTACAAATTTTTTAATTTCTTCTAAATACATTTTCCAAATGTTGTGTACTTAGTCTAGGTGTAATTATTACTATCTTGATAGAATATAAACTATTAAATTGAAGGAGTGAATAAAACAGACAACAAAATATTAAAGGATTAATTCCACTTAAAATAAAACGACACGACATATATAATATTTACTTTTTGTAAAATCTAAAGTACGTCTTGATGTAAATTTTCAATCAAAAGTAAGTTTGTTTTTCTCTCTCTCTCTCCCCTATCTGTTATAATAATATTTCTACTAAAATAATACTTCTATAGAGTTTTTTTATTCTTCTGTTAAAAACCTAATTACTCTACGTCGGCATTTGGAATAAATATCCGTTATTCTTTTTCGAGGTGTAATTTGACGATTAAGATTATTACCTTTAATGATTAAATTTATTTGAAATATGTGAGTTAAGGAGGTTGGTTTCTCTACAGCAATTACTACATAAATAGGTAACATTCATGGTGTATCAAGTTATTAAACGAAGCTTTTTTTCAAACATTTTTCTGTCTTTTATAAGTTGAATAACTCTAAGCCATATTTTATTTATAAAATATATATATATATATATATATATATATATATATATATATATATATATATATATAACGTATATATATATATATATATATATATATATATATATATATATATATATATATATATATATATATGTATATGTATATATATATATATATATATATATATATATATATATATATATATATATATATATATATATATATACATATATATATTATATATATATATATATATATATATATATATATATATATATATATATATATATATATCTTGCCAAGTGGATGAGCCTGGACCAACTTGAGCCTTACCTAGGTCACTTATAGCTGATTCAGCAATGACCGAAACCTCCTCAAGAACGGGTGGAGCTAAATCAACATCATCATTTTTCTCTCGTAACGGTAAAGGCTAAGGAATGTCCGAGCTTTGCAGATCATTTGCTTCGGTTTGGATTGGAGGTGATTGAAAATTACCGAAGAGTTTAGTTCAGGAGGAACACGAGGAATGCTAGCCAAATCGTGCTGCGAAGATGATGGTTTTTCCATATCAGTGGGGAAGATAATTTGAGCTTGACGGTTTTTAGATGAAGTGGGATCTGCAGGGAGCAACTGATCATCATTCGATAAAATTCTGTCTGTGACTGCAAAACACATGAAGTCTTCTCCGAATATATCAGGATTAAAGGGAGGAATGCCGGTACTCCTGAATCCACTTAGGATGTTTGCCTGACTGAAGGTTTGTGACATCATAGTTTTTATGAACCCAGGAATTTTATAAATTGTAACTGTTTTCCCGGGATTTGAGAGCATCTAGTTTTTCATCACAGTGTTGTACCTTGATTTAAATGAAGAGTAAACAGCAACGTCTAACGGTTGCAATTTGTTACTGCAGTGTGGAGGAAACGTCAGTATTGTTATAGTATTGACATCTCTGGCAAACTTGACCATATCTACGTTTACATTGCTCTCGTGATTATCAAGAATCCACAAGACGGGATTTTCTTTTGATGCACACTTGCGACCATAAAAAACGTGTTTACTTCGCTCACTGTCGAACCGGAGTAATGGCAACCAATATGGCATCGTGCATGTGAGTAGATAAGGCTATGAGAGTTCTAGACATTTTTCCCATGTTATTTCTTATGGAGCCTCATTTTGCATTTTTGTAACCATTTCAAGATCATCCAGGAAGCGCATGCGTGTATTATTTAATTTGTTTATTTTATTTATATGTTATAATGATAGATGTCAGTCAATGATGATTGACAGCTAAGACGTTGTTGCCAGTTCGATGACGTCACAGATCATGTACAGGGTGTAGTCAAAAAGGCCTTATTACTTTTTGTGTAAAATGTGGGTAGTTTTCAATAATTGGGATGACATGAAAAAAGATCTTACTAGTCTTTGGATGCTGGTATAATTTTATTGTGTAAACAAATGATATTTAATATTTTTTATTAACAAATTAGCGAGGTTTTACCTTATAACTGCTAATACGAGAGATGCTATAACATGAATATATATATTTTTATCTCTTAAGATGGCTGAAAAGTGGTCAAAAAGACCTAAATGAGAGACCAAAAAGTCCTTATTATTAAAAAAGGGTGTGATTTTGTTAAAAAAGGGTGTGATTTTGTTAAAAAAGGGTGTGATTTTGTTAAAAAAGTGTGTGTTTTTATTGAAAAAAATGATGGAAAATGTATCCAAAAGGTCCTTATTTGTAATAATAAGGGTGTTTTTATTGAAAAAATGATGGAAAATGTATCCAAAAGGTCCTTATTCGTAATAATATGGGTGTTTTTTGTCGAAAATAGTCCAAAAAGACCTAAATGAGTGTTCAAAAGGTCCTTATTATTAAAAAAGTGTGTGTTTTTGTTGAAAAAGGGGTGAAAAATGTCTCCAAAAGGTCCTTATTCGTAATAATATGGGTTTTTTTGTTGAAAATAGTCCAAAAAGACCTAAATGAGAGACCAAAAGGTCCTTATTTGTAATAATAAGGGTGTTTTTATTGAAAAAATGATGGAAAATGTATTCAAAAGGTCCTTAATGATGTGAATGAAGATGTTTTTTGTTAAAAACTGAATGAAAAAAGTTGTCCAAAAGGCCTTATTATAGAAAGAGATAGTCCAAAAGGCCTTATTTGTAATAATAGAGTTGTATTTGTTGAAACAGAGGTGAAAGTAATGTGTTCAAACGCTGGGTTTACGTTGAGGGAGAGGTTGTAAAATAAAAACATAAGTCTGATTTAAGAAATCTATTAACAAAAAAAAAAAATTTCACAACACAAAATTGCAAAATCTCGAAAATGAACTTAAAAGTACAAAATTTTCATCCTCTTATATAAATTAAATACATACAGAAACACTTGAGAGCGAACTTAACAATATTTTTACTAAAAAGTACTATTAATCCTAAGAGAAATAGCCTGTAAATAAAATATATGATTTTGTCATACACAAAACTGTTTAAAAAATAGACATGACTTAATACATAGAGAAACACTTGAGAGCGAACTTAACAATATTTTTTCTAAAAAGTACTATTAATCCTAAGAGAAATAGCCTGTAAATAAAATATATGATTTTGTCATACACAAAACTGTTTAAAAAATAGACATGACTTAATATATAGAGAAAGTAAAAAGGACTTGCAAAATATGAATTACCTGGTACGAAATGACACCAACAAAAAGTTATAAATCCCTGAATATCGAGAACAGCCAACTTCATCGTGTCACAGTTACTTTACAACTAATACGACTTTTACAAAGCATAAAATTAAATGAGAGGTCAGCAAAGTAGATAAGAAAGGTCAAAAATAGTTGATAAGAGACGAGTGAATGTATGTGAGAATGTAAGAAATAGCAAAAACTTGTATTAATAGGAAAATTCCATGCAAATAATTAAAATTTGTTGTAAGCTCGTTAGGTCAGCAAAGTAGATAAGAAAGGTCAAAAATAGCTGATAAGGAGTTGGTTTGAATGCATACAAGTGTAGTAAAATTGATGATATTTGTCAAAAATAGTAAAATAAGTATGAAATGAGCTTAACATAGTTTAAAATAAGGATATTTGTATTCGATTGAAATGTTGTTGTCTAAATGGTCTGATAGGTCACAACATAGATATGAAAGATCAAAAATAGTTGATAAGGAGTTGATTTGAATACATTGAAGAGTAGTAAACTTTGATATATTTGGTATTTGGCAAAATAAGTATGAAATGAGCTTAAATTAGTCTAGTTGGGCCTCGTTGAAAATGACTCAACAACTACAACACATACAATTAGCACGTCTACTACTCAGCACTGACTGATCACAACTGGCTGGTTGAATGCAAATATGTTGTTTACTGATGTTCAAGCTTTTACTGTTGTTTACGAGATGGCGCTGCTGAAAGGCCGGGGAAAAAATCAATCCGAGTAAAATATATATGTGTTAAAATGAGATGGGTCTAGCCTAGTTTAGACTCGTTGTATTTTGCTATATGGGGTGAAGATGAGAGCGAAAGAGAGAGTTAAATAAATAAAACACAAGTATGAGCTAAAAGAATAAAATCATACAAATTTACAATATTTACTTGAATGTAACTTGTTGGTTTCTATAAGAGAAGATGAGAGAGAGTAAAATACAAGTATGAGCAGAGATTTAAGAAAATATATTAATAATTCTAAAATAGTACAAAATGTTACTACAAATAAATTTATATTGAAAATAATTCATTCAAGTCATCTGTTTCCTTGTCTTTCGTTGGCTTCTCGTTCGAGTCCTTTTCTTTCTTTACTGGAAAAATAAGAAGAAGGTAAATGTTTTGAAGCATCTTTTGTTTTAAACAGATCCGTAATTTCACATGCCAAACATCGTTCATTATACAGATCTGTTTCTCCTTTACATTTGGGACATTTTATTCGTACAACAACTGACATTTTTAATGGTTATCTCGGACACCTGTTATTGAACTAAGTTTAGTTAGATAAATCTCAATCTTATATAGAAAAATATATTCCTGCTAATACTATTACTACTATTATGTTTATTATCAAAACCTAAACATTTTACAAGTACTTTATTTCCTTGTCGTTTTTGTTTTATCCTATAAGAAGAAGAAGAACTGTTGTTGCTATTATTGTTGCTATTATTGTTGCTATTGTTGTTGTCAGAAGACATACTATATGTCTTATATGCTTAAAAAAAAAGGAGAAAATTTGAATAACCATGAATTGTTTATAATAATTACTGACTAAAAATACTTAAAAGTACAAAATATCTATAAAACAATAAAACTAACTAAAATCTTAAGATGTAAATAATATGTTGCCTGGTACGAAATGATACCAACAAAAACCAGTTGTTATAAAATTAAATGAGAGTTCAACAAATTTGATAAGAAAGATCAAATATTTGTCGATAAGAGGATGTAAAATGCATTGGATAAAGTACAAATTGCAATGTTATGCTTTACTAATAACTATTTGACTAAAAATTATGAATTGCTTAATAGTATGTATATTAAGTGCTTCAAATCGAGGAATATCTTTTAATACTATAGGAAATGTAATTCCTTCATATATTACTACTTGACTAAAATAGTTGTTGTTTGTTTTCAAGTTACTACCATTACTTAGTAATTCTGATATTTGTATAAATCAAAATTTGTTTCCAAAGGAATAAAGATTTGACTAATAATACATAGAGGTGTCTTCTCTACACCATATAATCTGCATGTCGTGGAACCATTGTGGTTACCCATTTACTGTAACAAAAAGTACAAAATGTCTTAAAAATTCTAATAGGTGTTAAACAATATATCTTGCCAATAAATTTAAACAGATTGTTGTACAGTTGTTTTAATGATTTTAAAATAATACGAGAAATGGATGAATGTGTTCTTTTTGAGTCTTTGAATACATTCATCTAGGGTTATTATCTTCATCTGATTGTGATGGCAATGATGAGCATTTATATTCGGGAGAACCAAATAGGATACATTGACTCCAACTACTATTACCAAAATGCTCTCTATTCGCTGTACTATTAATATCTCGACAATAAATTTGAACTTGTTGTAAATGTGTTACTACTTGGAACATCTCTTAATTTGTTTAAATAGTTCTTTAGGTACACTATAGTTAACCTTCCAATTATACCATTATATAGTTTTCTTTTCTCTTAAGATGGTCGAAAAGTGATCAAAAAGATCTAATTGGGAGTCAAAATGGTCTTAAATCCTGAAAAAAAGACAGTAAAAAGTCCTTATTGCATAAAAAGTGGTGAAAATAGGTGTTGAACGGTTCTCATATAGTAGATATTATGGTAAATTTGAGTTATCCTACAAGAACAAAACATTTCCAAAATGTTAATAAAATGAATGCAATATTTGTTCAAAACTAGATTAGACAAGGTTAATTTGCAAATAAATAACTAATATTTTGCTTGGTACGAATTGATACCAACAAAAACCAGTTGTTATAAAATTAAATGAAAGTTCAACAAATTTGATAAGAAGGATCAAATTTTGTCGATAAGAGGATGTAAAATGTATTGGATAAAATTGCAATTTTATTCTTAATATAAATTCGAGAGAGCGAGAGAGAGTTCAGTAAAAACAGATAAGAAAGGTTAAAATTAGTTGATAAGAAGTAGATTCGAATGCATTGAGAATACAATAAGAACCAAGAAATTTGCCGTATATAGTTGTCGTTACATAAAACTCGACTTGATTTTGATATATGTGTAAATAGACAACTTAAAGGATTTTACTAACTTTATGGCTCCTCATTTGTAAAATATCAACTAAAAATATCATTGTCGTTATGTGATATATGTGTAAATAGACAAAAAACCAACCATCTTATATTATAAATGATACTAAATGACAATAATTAGTTAAAATACCTAAATAATAATATTTCCTACTTCCTAATAGTTTTTAAGTAAATATACTCCCTAAATGGGACTTATGATTGCTTTTTGGATGAAAATTACCATTCTATATTCGGGAGAGCCGAAGGCGATACATTGGATAATACCTAAATAATAATTTCCTAATCAATAATAGTTTTTAAGTAAAATACTACTTGAATGAGACTTATGAACGCTTTTTGGATACAAATCGTCCCTCTATACATTCATTTCGGGTTTTTTGAGGAAAATTTCTTTATTTTATCATTATAATCATCTGACTATCTGAGACAATAGATTTGAACAATTTGTAAGTGTGGTACCAATTGGAAACACCTCTTACTTACATGGTTTAAATCATTCCTTTAGGTACTAGATACAACTTTCCAATCATATTTTCAAACCACACGCACTGAACAATATAAATTTAATTTAATCGTTCTATATCACACACAGTTAGATGGACAACCTATTTGTTTTAACTACTTAAATTTTTGAATGAGTTAATCAAATATATACATAATAAATAATGATGTATGGAGTCGAATAGTATCTAAAAAATCCCAAAAATAACAGAAACATGTAAACAAGTTGATTTATTATGTAACATAACCTTGAGTAGAAAAAACAGCAAAAAACCTTGAATATCCTAAGTCTTATTACCTTTATATACAAGATGTTTTGTTTTAAGTGAGAATTGCTGTATTTACATACATTTTCAGTACTAAAGTCCTTACATTCTTACTACCTTTATATACAGACTGTTTTGTTTTTAAGTAAGAATTGTGGTATATATGTATATATTTCCTAATAAAATCCATTATTACTACCTTTATATAGGTTTTTAAATGAGTATTGTAGAGACTCTTTTTCTTGATTGCTACTGATAAACATTATGGTATGATTTTTTGAATCAAATAAGTAGTGCAAAACAATTTGTGGTACTACATTGTACCTTTTTATCGTCGCAGGTATTGCTATTTAATTAAAATAGGTCGTAAAAGTACAATTTAATCCTAAGAATAGCCGTAAAATAACATATTAAACAACATTTTTCTAAAAGAAAAAATGAGCTGAATAACTTAAATACGAATTACCTCGTACCAAAAATAAGATTGCATCAGCCAAAATTTTCCAGTCACCAGATATTTGTTATTATTAAAAACATGTTTTCAACAACTCAGCAGATATTTCTTCCTTATCAAAGTCACGTTGCACCAACATACGCTGTTTATCAAAACAACTAGAAACATGACGTGTTAAACAAAGTATAAATACAATGATTTGATTAAGTGTAGTCATCAGTTAAAGCGCTTAATTAATACAAATAGTTTATCAAGTGATACATTATAAACCTAAGTTTTTGTGTTTTTTACGAAGTCTTTTTCAACGGAGACCGTACGACCTACTGAATTGGTAAGTAGATTACTTAAAACAAAGGAAGAATATAAAAGACATATAAGTATCTTAAAAAATATTGATATTTAAAAAAAGGGTTTAAAAAACAAAGTCTGTGTGAACAGTTAAGTAAAGTGGAATCAAATTTATGCATTTTGAAAAATTATTTAGAAATATTTAAATGTTAAAACTAAGTTATAGAAAAAAGCTTTTTCAGTTGTAAACAAAATGTGATCTTTCTGCATTGAATCATTTTTGCGTTTCAGTCTCTTCCTAAAAACAAGTAGAACTCATATTTTTTCCTATTTTTGTATGCAAAGGGGTTATTCTAGTAAGTTCTTTTGTGTTTTTTATTTAATAAATTGGTGTTAAAGTAATATACTAGCTTTTAAGTAAAAAACCATGCCTGAAAGGTGGTGTCTTAGTGTAAATACCTAAAAAACATACATACCTGGAAGGTCAATCGTTCTTGGTTTATAGTGTGCATGTAAGAAAAAACAAAAAAATATACTAGCTTTTAAGTAAAAATCGCGCTCGATGAAAGACCTATGGTGCTGGTGTTTAAAACAAACAAAAAAAAACATGGACTCATGTGTCTTGCGAGTTAATATGGGTTTTATAGGGCGCAGGGAAAGAAGAAAAAAATTTACTTAAGTAACATAACGCCTGAAAGGTTGCACCTACACACCTGGACGGCTTAGTTTTTTTGTTTGACTTTTAGTAAAATCGTTCTCGATGAAGGACTTTTACCTGAATTTATTAACAAAAACTTGCCCTTATAGCTTTTTTGATATGCTTTATATCCGGCATCCACTTATAAAAACCCATACCGTACTTCATCTTATCCACATTTCAATCAAGCACTGAAATGAGCCTGAATTAAATTTCCCACATAACATTAAAAAATATTTCCCGATTTCGAACGAACTCTGACTAGCTTGGCTATAAATATTTTTTGTGTGCCAAAAAGGTAAATTTTACTTCTAATATTTAGTAAAACAAACTTTTCAACCAAAATTAGTTTACTTATTTTACTGCTAGAAGGCAATTTATACCTTGCTAGAGTTAACTATTCCTCAAAGTCCTAAAAACATTTTTTCCATTTTGCTTATATTACCTACGACAATAGAGCAAGTTTTTGGCATTGAATTCAGGAAAAATGTGCGAATACTGCAATTCTCCTGGAAGTGTAGTAAATGTGTTTAGCGTTAGCATAAGTGAACAGTCCAATGATCATACATTTTGAAACAAAAAAATATATATCAATGAAGTCACATTAGCAGGCCTTGTAAAAAGCATGCCAAAAAAAGCTTCATCGTGAAAGACTGAAAAAAGGTGTACAGGTGTTGTACAGGTGTAACAGGTGTAAATAAGTAATAAACAGGCGGCCAGGTAAGTATAATAGCAGACCTTGTAAGAAGCATGCCAAAAAGGCTTTATCGTACAAGGCTGAAAAAAGGTGATGTACAGGTGTTGTACAGGTGTAACAGGTGTAAATAAGTAATAAACAGGTAGCCAGGTAAGTATAGTAGCAGGCCTTGTAAAAAGCATGCCAAAAAAAAAAGCTTCATCGTGAAAGACTGAAAAAAGGTGTACAGGTGTTGTACAGGTGTAACAGGTGTAAATAAGTAATAAACAGGTGGCCAGGTAAGTATTATAGCAGACCTTGTAAGAAGCATGTCAAAAAGGCTTTATCGTACAAGGCTGAAAAAAGGTGATGTACAGGTGTTGTACAGGTGTAACAGGTGTAAATAAGTAATAAACAGGTAGCCAGGTAAGTATAGTAGCAGACCTTGTAAAAAGCATGCCAAAAAGGCTTTATCGTAAAAGGATGAAAAAAGGTGATGTACAGGTGTTGTACAGGTTTAAATAGGCAATAAACAGGTAGCCGGGTAAGTATAGGTAAAACACAGGTGTGCTAGGGGAATGCACGCGCGCGCGTGCATTCCCCTAGCAAAACCCATAACATACCTCTTAAGACAGGCAACCTCCAGGTAATTACCTCGTCGCACACCTTACACCAGATTAAGGCCCTTCTAGTCAACACCCTCTGGTAATGTGATATCATTGATGATGACTTCTCTTCACACATTCTTTACACTGACATTACACCTGTGTTTTACCTATACTTACCCGGCTACCTGTTTATTGCCTATTTAAACCTGTACAACACCTGTACATCACCTTTTTTCATCCTTTTACGATAAAGCCTTTT
Organism: Pachyrhynchus sulphureomaculatus; assembly: GCA_019049505.1. NCBI lineage: Eukaryota > Metazoa > Arthropoda > Insecta > Coleoptera > Curculionidae > Pachyrhynchus > Pachyrhynchus sulphureomaculatus. The sequence continues at coordinate 69,202,021 of CM032455.1, forward strand.
TGGCATGCTTTTTACAAGGTCTGCTACTATACTTACCTGGCTACCTGTTTATTACTTATTTACACCTGTTACACCTGTACAACACCTGTACATCACCTTTTTTCAGCCTTGTACGATAAAGCCTTTTTGACATGCTTCTTACAAGGTCTGCTATAATACTTACCTGGTCACCTGTTTATTACTTATTTACACCTGTTACACCTGTACAACACCTGTACACCTTTTTTCAGTCTTTCACGATGAAGCTTTTTTTTTTGGCATGCTTTTTACAAGGCCTGCTACTATACTTACCTGGCTACCTGTTTATTACTTATTTACACCTGTTACACCTGTACAACACCTGTACATCACCTTTTTTCAGCCTTGTACGATAAAGCCTTTTTGGCATGCTTCTTACAAGGTCTGCTATTATACTTACCTGGCCGCCTGTTTATTACTTATTTACACCTGTTACACCTGTACAACACCTGTACACCTTTTTTCAGTCTTTCACGATGAAGCTTTTTTTTTGGCATGCTTTTTACAAGGCCTGCTAATGTGACTTCATTGATATATATTTTTTTTGTTTCAAAATGTATGATCATTGGACTGTTCACTTATGCTAACGCTAAACACATTTACTACACTTCCAGGAGAATTGCAGTATTCGCACATTTTTCCTGAATTCAATGCCAAAAACTTGCTCTATTGTCGTAGGTAATATAAGCAAAATGGAAAAAATGTTTTAGGACTTTGAGGAATAGTTAACTCTAGCAAGGTATAAATTGCCTTCTAGCAGTAAAATAAGTAAACTAATTTTGGTTGAAAAGTTTGTTTTACTAAATATTAGAAGTAAAATTTACCTTTTTGGCACACAAAAAATATTTATAGCCAAGCTAGTCAGAGTTCGTTCGAAATCGGGAAATATTTTTTAATGTTATGTGGGAAATTTAATTCAGGCTCATTTCAGTGCTTGATTGAAATGTGGATAAGATGAAGTACGTTATGGGTTTTTATAAGTGGATGCCGGATATAAAGCATATCAAAAAAGCTATAAGGGCAAGTTTTTGTTAATAAATTCAGGTAAAAGTCCTTCATCGAGAACGATTTTACTAAAAGTCAAACAAAAAAACTAAGCCGTCCAGGTGTGTAGGTGCAACCTTTCAGGCGTTATGTTACTTAAGTAAATTTTTTTCTTCTTTCCCTGCGCCCTATAAAACCCATATTAACTCGCAAGACACATGAGTCCATGTTTTTTTTTGTGTGTGTTTTAAACACCAGCACCATAGGTCTTTCATCGAGCGCGATTTTTACTTAAAAGCTAGTATATTTTTTTGTTTTTTCTTACATGCACACTATAAACCAAGAACGATTGACCTTCCAGGTATGTATGTTTTTTAGGTATTTACACTAAGACACCACCTTTCAGGCATGGTTTTTTACTTAAAAGCTAGTATATTACTTTAACACCAATTTATTAAATAAAAAACACAAAAGAACTTACTAGAATAACCCCTTTGCATACAAAAATAGGAAAAAATATGAGTTCTACTTGTTTTTAGGAAGAGACTGAAACGCAAAAATGATTCAATGCAGAAAGATCACATTTTGTTTACAACTGAAAAAGCTTTTTTTCTATAACTTAGTTTTAACATTTAAATATTTCTAAATAATTTTTCAAAATGCATAAATTTGATTCCACTTTACTTAACTGTTCACACAGACTTTGTTTTTTAAACCCTTTTTTTAAATATCAATATTTTTTAAGATACTTATATGTCTTTTATATTCTTCCTTTGTTTTAAGTAATCTACTTACCAATTCAGTAGGTCGTACGGTCTCCGTTGAAAAAGACTTCGTAAAAAACACAAAAACTTAGGTTTATAATGTATCACTTGATAAACTATTTGTATTAATTAAGCGCTTTAACTGATGACTACACTTAATCAAATCATTGTATTTATACTTTGTTTAACACGTCATGTTTCTAGTTGTTTTGATAAACAGCGTATGTTGGTGCAACGTGACTTTGATAAGGAAGAAATATCTGCTGAGTTGTTGAAAACATGTTTTTAATAATAACAAATATCTGGTGACTGGAAAATTTTGGCTGATGCAATCTTATTTTTGGTACGAGGTAATTCGTATTTAAGTTATTCAGCTCATTTTTTCTTTTAGAAAAATGTTGTTTAATATGTTATTTTACGGCTATTCTTAGGATTAAATTGTACTTTTACGACCTATTTTAATTAAATAGCAATACCTGCGACGATAAAAAGGTACAATGTAGTACCACAAATTGTTTTGCACTACTTATTTGATTCAAAAAATCATACCATAATGTTTATCAGTAGCAATCAAGAAAAAGAGTCTCTACAATACTCATTTAAAAACTTATATAAAGGTAGTAATAATGGATTTTATTAGGAAATATATACATATATACCACAATTCTTACTTAAAAACAAAACAGTCTGTATATAAAGGTAGTAAGAATGTAAGGACTTTAGTACTGAAAATGTATGTAAATACAGCAATTCTCACTTAAAACAAAACATCTTGTATATAAAGGTAATAAGACTTAGGATATTCAAGGTTTTTTGCTGTTTTTTCTACTCAAGGTTATGTTACATAATAAATCAACTTGTTTACATGTTTCTGTTATTTTTGGGATTTTTTAGATACTATTCGACTCCATACATCATTATTTATTATGTATATATTTGATTAACTCATTCAAAAATTTAAGTAGTTAAAACAAATAGGTTGTCCATCTAACTGTGTGTGATATAGAACGATTTAAATTAAATTTATATTGTTCAGTGCGTGTGGTTTGAAAATATGATTGGAAAGTTGTATCTAGTACCTAAAGGAATGATTTAAACCATGTAAGTAAGAGGTGTTTCCAATTGGTACCACACTTACAAATTGTTCAAATCTATTGTCTCAGATAGTCAGATGATTATAATGATAAAATAAAGAAATTTTCCTCAAAAAACCCGAAATGAATGTATAGAGGGACGATTTGTATCCAAAAAGCGTTCATAAGTCTCATTCAAGTAGTATTTTACTTAAAAACTATTATTGATTAGGAAATTATTATTTAGGTATTATCCAATGTATCGCCTTCGGCTCTCCCGAATATAGAATGGTAATTTTCATCCAAAAAGCAATCATAAGTCCCATTTAGGGAGTATATTTACTTAAAAACTATTAGGAAGTAGGAAATATTATTATTTAGGTATTTTAACTAATTATTGTCATTTAGTATCATTTATAATATAAGATGGTTGGTTTTTTGTCTATTTACACATATATCACATAACGACAATGATATTTTTAGTTGATATTTTACAAATGAGGAGCCATAAAGTTAGTAAAATCCTTTAAGTTGTCTATTTACACATATATCAAAATCAAGTCGAGTTTTATGTAACGACAACTATATACGGCAAATTTCTTGGTTCTTATTGTATTCTCAATGCATTCGAATCTACTTCTTATCAACTAATTTTAACCTTTCTTATCTGTTTTTACTGAACTCTCTCTCGCTCTCTCGAATTTATATTAAGAATAAAATTGCAATTTTATCCAATACATTTTACATCCTCTTATCGACAAAATTTGATCCTTCTTATCAAATTTGTTGAACTTTCATTTAATTTTATAACAACTGGTTTTTGTTGGTATCAATTCGTACCAAGCAAAATATTAGTTATTTATTTGCAAATTAACCTTGTCTAATCTAGTTTTGAACAAATATTGCATTCATTTTATTAACATTTTGGAAATGTTTTGTTCTTGTAGGATAACTCAAATTTACCATAATATCTACTATATGAGAACCGTTCAACACCTATTTTCACCACTTTTTATGCAATAAGGACTTTTTACTGTCTTTTTTTCAGGATTTAAGACCATTTTGACTCCCAATTAGATCTTTTTGATCACTTTTCGACCATCTTAAGAGAAAAGAAAACTATATAATGGTATAATTGGAAGGTTAACTATAGTGTACCTAAAGAACTATTTAAACAAATTAAGAGATGTTCCAAGTAGTAACACATTTACAACAAGTTCAAATTTATTGTCGAGATATTAATAGTACAGCGAATAGAGAGCATTTTGGTAATAGTAGTTGGAGTCAATGTATCCTATTTGGTTCTCCCGAATATAAATGCTCATCATTGCCATCACAATCAGATGAAGATAATAACCCTAGATGAATGTATTCAAAGACTCAAAAAGAACACATTCATCCATTTCTCGTATTATTTTAAAATCATTAAAACAACTGTACAACAATCTGTTTAAATTTATTGGCAAGATATATTGTTTAACACCTATTAGAATTTTTAAGACATTTTGTACTTTTTGTTACAGTAAATGGGTAACCACAATGGTTCCACGACATGCAGATTATATGGTGTAGAGAAGACACCTCTATGTATTATTAGTCAAATCTTTATTCCTTTGGAAACAAATTTTGATTTATACAAATATCAGAATTACTAAGTAATGGTAGTAACTTGAAAACAAACAACAACTATTTTAGTCAAGTAGTAATATATGAAGGAATTACATTTCCTATAGTATTAAAAGATATTCCTCGATTTGAAGCACTTAATATACATACTATTAAGCAATTCATAATTTTTAGTCAAATAGTTATTAGTAAAGCATAACATTGCAATTTGTACTTTATCCAATGCATTTTACATCCTCTTATCGACAAATATTTGATCTTTCTTATCAAATTTGTTGAACTCTCATTTAATTTTATAACAACTGGTTTTTGTTGGTATCATTTCGTACCAGGCAACATATTATTTACATCTTAAGATTTTAGTTAGTTTTATTGTTTTATAGATATTTTGTACTTTTAAGTATTTTAGTCAGTAATTATTATAAAACAATTCATGGTTATTCAAATTTTCTCCTTTTTTTTAAGCATATAAGACATATAGTATGTCTTCTGACAACAACAATAGCAACAATAATAGCAACAATAATAGCAACAACAGTTCTTCTTCTTCTTATAGGATAAAACAAAAACGACAAGGAAATAAAGTACTTGTAAAATGTTTAGGTTTTGATAATAAACATAATAGTAGTAATAGTATTAGCAGGAATATATTTTTCTATATAAGATTGAGATTTATCTAACTAAACTTAGTTCAATAACAGGTGTCCGAGATAACCATTAAAAATGTCAGTTGTTGTACGAATAAAATGTCCCAAATGTAAAGGAGAAACAGATCTGTATAATGAACGATGTTTGGCATGTGAAATTACGGATCTGTTTAAAACAAAAGATGCTTCAAAACATTTACCTTCTTCTTATTTTTCCAGTAAAGAAAGAAAAGGACTCGAACGAGAAGCCAACGAAAGACAAGGAAACAGATGACTTGAATGAATTATTTTCAATATAAATTTATTTGTAGTAACATTTTGTACTATTTTAGAATTATTAATATATTTTCTTAAATCTCTGCTCATACTTGTATTTTACTCTCTCTCATCTTCTCTTATAGAAACCAACAAGTTACATTCAAGTAAATATTGTAAATTTGTATGATTTTATTCTTTTAGCTCATACTTGTGTTTTATTTATTTAACTCTCTCTTTCGCTCTCATCTTCACCCCATATAGCAAAATACAACGAGTCTAAACTAGGCTAGACCCATCTCATTTTAACACATATAATATTTTACTCGGATTGATTTTTCCCCGGCCTTTCAGCAGCGCCATCTCGTAAACAACAGTAAAAGCTTGAACATCAGTAAACAACATATTTGCATTCAACCAGCCAGTTGTGATCAGTCAGTGCTGAGTAGTAGACGTGCTAATTGTATGTGTTGTAGTTGTTGAGTCATTTCAACGAGGCCCAACTAGACTAATTTAAGCTCATTTCATACTTATTTTGCCAAATACCAAATATATCAAAGTTTACTACTCTTCAATGTATTCAAATCAACTCCTTATCAACTATTTTTGATCTTTCATATCTATGTTGTGACCTATCAGACCATTTAGACAACAACATTTCAATCGAATACAAATATCCTTATTTTAAACTATGTTAAGCTCATTTCATACTTATTTTACTATTTTTGACAAATATCATCAATTTTACTACACTTGTATGCATTCAAACCAACTCCTTATCAGCTATTTTTGACCTTTCTTATCTACTTTGCTGATCTAACGAGCTTACAACAAATTTTAATTATTTGCATGGAATTTTCCTATTAATACAAGTTTTTTGCTATTTCTTACATTCTCACATACATTCACTCGTCTCTTATCAACTATTTTTGACCTTTCTTATCTACTTTGCTGACCTCTCATTTAATTTTATGCTTTGTAAAAGTCGTATTAGTTGTAAAGTAACTGTGACACGATGAAGTTGGCTGTTCTCGATATTCAGGGATTTATAACTTTTTGTTGGTGTCATTTCGTACCAGGTAATTCATATTTTGCAAGTCCTTTTTACTTTCTCTATATATTAAGTCATGTCTATTTTTTAAACAGTTTTGTGTATGACAAAATCATATATTTTATTTACAGGCTATTTCTCTTAGGATTAATAGTACTTTTTAGAAAAAATATTGTTAAGTTCGCTCTCAAGTGTTTCTCTATGTATTAAGTCATGTCTATTTTTTAAAACAGTTTTGTGTATAACAAAATCATATATTTTTATTTACAGGCTATTTCTCTTAGGATTAATAGTACTTTTTAGTAAAAATATTGTTAAGTTCGCTCTCAAGTGTTTCTCTATGTATTTAATTTATATAAGAGGATGAAAATTTTGTACTTTTAAGTTCATTTTCGAGATTTTGCAATTTTGTGTTGTGAAATTTTTTTTTTTGTTAATAGATTTCTTAAATCAGACTTATGTTTTATTTTACAACCTCTCCCTCAACGTAAACCCAGCGTGTTTGAACACATTACTTTCACCTCTGTTTCAACAAATACAACTCTATTATTACAAATAAGGCCTTTGGACTATCTCTTTCTATAATAAGGCCTTTTGGACAACTTTTTTCATTAGGTTTTTAACAAAAAACATCTTCATTCACATCATTAAGGACCTTTTGAATACATTTTCCATCATTTTTTCAATAAAAACACCCTTATTATTACAAATAAGGACCTTTTGGTCTCTCATTTAGGTCTTTTTGGACTATTTTCAACAAAAAACACCCATATTATTACGAATAAGGACCTTTTGGATACATTTTTCACCCCTTTTTTCAACAAAAACACACACTTTTTTAATAATAAGGACCTTTTGAACACTCATTTAGGTCTTTTTGGACTATTTTCGACAAAAAACACCCATATTATTACGAATAAGGACCTTTTGGATACATTTTCCATCATTTTTTCAATAAAAACACCCTTATTATTACAAATAAGGACCTTTTGGATACATTTTCCATCATTTTTTCAATAAAAACACACACTTTTTTAACAAAATCACACCCTTTTTTAACAAAATCACACCCTTTTTTAACAAAATCACACCCTTTTTTAATAATAAGGACTTTTTGGTCTCTCATTTAGGTCTTTTTGACCACTTTTCAGCCATCTTAAGAGATAAAAATATATATATTCATGTTATAGCATCTCTCGTATTAGCAGTTATAAGGTAAAACCTCGCTAATTTGTTAATAAAAAATATTAAATATCATTTGTTTACACAATAAAATTATACCAGCATCCAAAGACTAGTAAGATCTTTTTTCATGTCATCCCAATTATTGAAAACTACCCACATTTTACACAAAAAGTAATAAGGCCTTTTTGACTACACCCTGTACATGATCTGTGACGTCATCGAACTGGCAACAACGTCTCAGCTGTCAATCATCATTGACTGACATCTATCATTATAACATATAAATAAAATAAACAAATTAAATAATACACGCATGCGCTTCCTGGATGATCTTGAAATGGTTACAAAAATGCAAAATGAGGCTCCATAAGAAATAACATGGGAAAATGTCTAGAACTCTCATAGCCTTATCTACTCATGTGACAAACAATAAGCGAGCGTGCAGCGACCAGGCAGCGAACCCGATAGCGTGAAATTGAATCATTGGGTTCAAAAAATTGATCAAATAGGAGCACCTCTTAAAAAATCAATTTTAATAAGTATTTTTAAAAAATTTAGTTTAATAATTATTATTTGTTATGTTTTTATATTTTCCTCCTGTTGCTGTTATAAATCATCAGTATCAACTGTTAGATCAGTAAAAAAATAATTTTTACAATTTGTAATTTCTTTTTTATAAGTTGCTAATTTTTTATTTGAAATTATTTTTTTTTTAGATTTTGATTAAAAGATGCCGCATGTGGATTCATTAAATTTGTTTTTATCATGTCGACCCAGAAATGAGACGGTAGAGAATAAAATCGAATATCTTCCGGTCAATAACAAGGACAAAGTTCAAAAAATTATATATATATATATATATATATATATATATATATATATATATATATATATATATATATATATATATATAAAGAGAAAAAGGATAAGGCGGTGAAGGAGGTGACTAACAGAGATTATCAACAAGGACTAAATTTTTAAAAATAAAAATACTCCAAAGTAGAATTGTTAAACCTTCAGCATCATCATCATCATGTATATGGGAATATACGTTGATGATGCAGATAAATTTGATTCTCAGAAATATACTGCAATATGAAATTATGATATACTAATAAGACAGAGTATTTTTTAAAAATATTTTATTGTTTTTTTTATTTAGGAAATAAAATATGACACCACATTTTTATTATCTACCGAACTATTATGACTACTGTCGAAACCTAACCATTTTACAAATACTTTATTACCTTTATGTTTTAAAATTCTTTCCATTAAATAAACATTATTTTTCTACTACTCAGTATATTCACCACTACACTAAACACTTTATTTTTGCACTCGACGCGCGTTTCGCTAACCATGTTAGCTTCATCAGGAGCGATGATTGACTAAAGCTAAACTACCAAATCTACCCTATTTATACTTAGCCTAACCCTTGAATTACTCAAGCGGAACTAATGACATAGGCAAGGCTATCAGTTCCGGTCAAGTAACCAGTAGAGGGGACTATAAGGAATAGGCCCTCTGTCTTTGTTTAAACTACTTTTACATTTTATGATTTCCATACTTTCGTATGCGTTCAACAATCTTCTATCAGAAAATAAAAAAAGAAAAACATGTAACACCAAGATAAAAAAAAAACATGCCCAAACCAGTGGAACCGAAACTGAAGACGATCCATATGCTGATAGCAAGTTTTAGACATGAGACTCTGTATTTCCTGTAAGAGATGTGTTCACGAAATATGTGTTGGGTTGGTCAATAAAGATGATGAAAATTTCATATGCCATGAGGACGAAGATTAAACACTAAAAAATTAAAAAATGAACGTGATTTTGCATGTGCCTTTACAAAATTAGAGACTGAGTATTGATCTCTTTAACTAAGGAGCTCAATTAGAGTAACATTTATTTGTTATATATTATTATTTTTTTAAAAAAAAAAGGCTAAAATATTTATTTGTTATATTTTTCTTTAGAGAGTAATTTGTTAATAAAACGACAATATTGACTGTTTTCATGATACCTACTCTTCCTCTTTTCAATTAGAAATAGTTGTTGTTGACGTTTGAGATACCTTTTTATTATATATTATTATATATTATATTATGGCATTTACAAAGTTTTTGTCATTATGGCATTTACAAAGTTTTTGTCATTATTTCCCTATACAAATAGATATGGTTAAGTTTCCCCACTACTATGATCAACTCTCCCATGCGATTTGAACCACAAATCGATTTTTAAAAAAATGAATTAACAGCTCATGTTAATGCATTACGGAAACTTTGACATTAGAAAATGGTAACTACTTACCAATGCTTTGTATACGTTATTGAACTGTCAAGTTTCAAGTCATAGTTATAATTTTATGCCCTTAAAAGGGAGTTCAACTCTCCCGGACTTCCCCTATTTATGATTACCTTATTTTTTAAAAAGTGTTGAGAAAAAACTAGGTAGAATAACTATGTAGAAATAAAATTTTCTTTACTATTTTATACAGAAATTACATATTTACATAATATCACGTCACTTTCGCGATATTTTTTAAAACAACACCTTTATGCATGTATATAACATACTGCATGTCATAATATGGAATATTTCATTAAATTCATTAAAAAAATTAAATATCTGCATTATATCGTTAACGATAAAAATTAACATCTTATTTCAAAAGTTTACACACATACCTATAAAGAATTCTTGGAATAATTATACATATCATAAAGTATTTATCTAAATAGATTTTTTAGGGACAAACTTCACTTTTTATTCACATTTTATCTGATAAATTTTTAGAACGAATATTCACGATTACTTTTTAAAAAAAAAAAAAAAGTATTAAGAAGACTATATAAAAACATTTTCATTGCCATTTTATATAGGAATTGCATATTTGCATAATATCACGCCACTTTCGCGATATTTTTTGAAACACTTTATGTATGTAAAGCAATATGCAATTTTTTTACTGTATACATAAATTTACATTTATTTCTGTTTAAAATAAAACATCTAATTTATAAGCAAATATGCAATTTTTTTTCTGTATAGCATATGTATATATGCATAAAGTTTACATTTATTTCCTATTGTTTAAAAAAATATATTCTATTGTAAAATGTCACACATATATTTTTATAATTTACAGTATAATTAAATTAAATAATAATTTAAATATCTGCGTCGTATTATTTATTAATAATTTAAATACCATCGTATTTGTTTACAATAAAAATTAACATTTTCTTGCAGAAAAAGTTCACATTTTTCCGATTATTGAGATCATTTCATTTACCAATGTTTTAATAATAATCGTATTGTTTACAATTAAAATTAACATTCTATTGCGGCAAAAAGTTCACATCTTCAATCTGTGCTCAGATTGTTAAGATCATTTAATTTACCAATGTTAATTAACTAACTGCACGATAGACTAATAGTATAGAATCTGACTTATAAAAATATAGATGTATTGTCTGTAAGTTTTTATATAAGTAGGGCTTAGTACAGTGCAAAAAATTTGTTAATAATTAGTATATTTTTGACTTTTGACTAATGTAACAAAGATCAATGGTTCATACCCGATTTAAATAGAAATTTTTAAATTTGAATTAAATTCCTTAATGTCTCCTAAAAAAGAACAGAATTTTTTGTCTTTTTTACACCATATGGCCTTTGCCGATAAGGCCTTTTTGCCCTGATCAACCCTTCATCACCATATTAGTACCATTTTGACCAAACTGCCACCTCATCACCATAATAATAAGCGATTCTGAAAAATTTTCTGATCCCAGACGAGATAAGTTTTAACATTTTCTTTTAATTTAATTAATTTGAATCCCTTTGGTTCAACTACTTAAGTAATTTAAGGTATAATCTGTCATAACAAGCAATTCTGTCGTCTTGCAACAAAAAGTATTAACTTCAAATGAGTTAACTAGAATAATAATTGCACCGACTACGATTCCATGACCAGCTGCTTCTCATGAAACTACATTGGCTCAACCACCAACAAAACTTCTTTTTATTCCCAAGCTGGTTTGGATTCCACACGTCGATGCTGGCTTGAGTTTGCTAAAACTTCACAACCCGCTGTGAAGATTTAGTGAGCTCATGCCCGGATCGTCGTGAGGAATGCAAACCAGCTTGAGAATTAAAACAAGTTTAGCTTCTTATTAACACTACATTGACTTACCAATACTGTTTACGTATATAGAATGACTTAAAATGCTGAGCTTATAATTATTTCAGTTATAGTTTTGCTACTTATAATTATTCAAGGCTAATTTAATTTTTCGTTTGTTTCAGAAGTAACGAAATACTGCCAGAAGATGTAGTTAGAAGATCATGGGGAAGCCATTTGAAATCTAACGGGCACAAAAGACAAAAGACGCATGGAATTGAAATATAAGTCTGCGTTTAAGGAACGGATCATTTCATATCAAGTCAACCCTAACGGTTATCATGTAAATGTTACAAGTCTTTTTAAAGAACTTGTTCAAAAAGTTAATGGTTTATTGGAGCGAGCAATCAGGCAACATACCTATATCAAATCCTATATGGAGATCTTCGGGCTTTATTTAAATCCAACTAATTTGAGACATAGTGTCAAGTCTTTCAATACACAATTCAAAATTATTTGCAGCAGTTCAGATATTACAGATATAATCCAAAGGTTTATCATAATTATAAGAACGACTGTCATATTTGCACTAAGATTATTACTGATAAAAGTGATAAAGTTGCAGACCATTATCACATAACGGGTCTTTACAGGGGACCAAATTATATTCCGGTTATACTACACAACTTAAAAAATTATTATGCTCATTTATTTATCAAAAATTTGTGTCAACATAATGAGCAATTGACAGTTTTTGCACAAAATACGAAAAAATATATTTCATTTGAAAAATATATCAATGTAGACACATACTTTGATAAGCGATCAGGTAAGCTAAAAAAGAAAGAGTTTTATAGACACTTTCCAGTTTTTACCATCTTCATTATCAAAATTATTTAAAACATTCTAGACGACCAACAATATCAAAAATTTTTTAAAATTTTTCAATGAAAAGAATAAGTTTGATTTAATTTGTCAAAAATGGATTTTTCTTTATAGCTATATTACTAATTATAAAAAATTAGCCTGAAGAGAAACAGTTTTATAACGATTTATCAGGGCAACATATTACTGAAGATGAACTTAATAGGGCCTTAGTTGTGCGTACTTTGATAAGTCAATATTCTAATATTTATTTAAAATCAGATGTATGGCTTTTAACAGATATTTTCCAAAATTTTAGAAAAACCTGTTTAAATACCTATAAGCTAGATCTCTTCCACTATTGTTCTTTTTCAGGATTATTAAAATACACAGATATAGAATTAGAGCTTTTAACTGATTCTGATATGTTATATTTTTTTAAGATTAATATAAGAGGAGGAGTTAGTACTTGTGTTACTAGAACATCCATCACTGAAAGTTCGACTTTACACAATCTCCATGGTGAAAGAACTATATAGATTTAAATACTAATTTAAGAAACGAATATAAACATGAGTTTAGTAGAAACAATTGTAAACTTAGGAATAATAGTACATACGGAAAAACAATGGAAAATGTTGACAGACAATCAGACATCAAATTTAATTGCAAAACCACATTTTAAAGAATCCGTCATTTTTAACAAAAATGTAGTTACTATTCAAATGAGAAAAATACTAGTTGAATAGAACAAGCCTGTTTACGTTGGATTTTCTATTTTAAATATTTCGAAGATTATTATGTATGGTTTCTTTTATGATTTTTTAAAAACAAGACAATGTAAAATTATTATACACGGATAGTGATTCTTTTATTTTGGAAATAGAAACAGCTAATGTTTATGAAGATATGAAAAAATATATTGAATATTTTGAGACTTCTAATTATAAAATTAATAGTATTCATGATATGCCAATAACTAAATCTGGTAAATTTGAAGACAAATTTGCTGGTGAAACCATAGAATGTTTCTATAGAACTAGAGCGAAAGCATATTGTGTAAAAATCAAAAATAATTTGCATAAAAAGGCTAAGGGGATTTCAGAAAGTAGTATAAATAAATAATTGGATATTGTAGATTATAAGGATGTTGTAGAACGTAATTCTATAACCTTTTGTTGTTTTATGTATATGTTTCATAGAACGCATAATATATATATATATATATATATATATATATATATATATATATATATATATATATATATATAATATATATATATATATATATATATATATATATATATATATATATATATATATATATATATCTATATATACAGAATAGTTAATAAGTTGGCTTTATCCTCAGTAGATGATTAAAATTCAAAACTCCTACTTTGTCAGTAGGATGGGGAAAATAATGAATTTTTTCATCTTCACTGTGTCCCCTCAATTTCAGCTGGTTGATATATATAATGCTTGTAAGAGATGTAAGATTTTTTTAGTAATAAAGTGAAAACAAAGTAGGTTTAAAAAGCTTTTTTTTATTGTTTTTATGTACCTTATGTAACCGATCTCCATATATCCTAAGTTGTGCGTGAACTATTTATAACTAAATCAACTGTACCAGTAGTGTATTTGTGGGAATGCAGGGAGGAGGCGGAGGAGGAGGCCAAATTTCGCCTCCCTGAGGCACAAATTTTACCTCTGGGAGGCCCAAATTTTACCTCTGGGAAGCCAAAATTTACCTCCGAAGAGGTAAAAATTTTGCCTCCGCCTCCCATCGACATTCCCACAAATTACCTCCAATCTTTGATAATTTTACTCTACCTTAATATACAGAAAAAATAAACCCTATAATATAATCTCCTATTGACATTATGGGATATAGTTATTATGATGAGGAGTCAGCTGACCAATAACTCCTTATTATGACGATGATGCTCCGAAGAGTTAAATATTTCTGCCTCCGCCTCCTATCAATATTCTCACAAATTACATGTTAACATATAATACCTAATCCCTCTCATCCTGATAAAATTTGAAAGCCTAGATTATTCGCTTCTCTTCAGTAAGCCAAGTAAATAATGCATAATACAGGGTACTGAATTTAGATCTACAAGAAGTTGCGGAACTATTATTAATTTTTTCTTTGCTTTAGATAATTTGTTTAAACCATTATTTAAAAGAAACCATTTTTTTCTAAATGTGTCTTAAGGATGGATATATTGAATTAACGCTAGAGTTAACGAAAGGAAGTTAATTTCACTCTAAAATGAAACCAAAACACAAGATTTTGAAACCTATGCTTTTCCTATTCTTTTCTTATTAATTATATTAACAACAATAAACATTAAAAAATGTTGAATGTTTTTTATTATAAAATAAACTAAAAAAAATAATTTAAATATTAAAAATATTCTTTTTCTTTCTCGGATTCCTCTTCGTCTGTCTCTTCTTCTGAGTCTTCTTCCGTCTCTTCTTCTGTCTCGTCTTCTGTCTCGTTTTCCTCGGCTTCCTCTTGTACGAATATTAACGGAAGATCTCATTATCAGCAAGTGACGCCGACGGAACTTCTGTCGGCGGCATGTCCCAACTTTCATCCACTGGAACTGTTCCGAACCGATTCGATGAAGATGTTGATGTGGACTCTTCATTAATAATCCACCCAAACGTTTCGATTGATTCCGTCGGACTAATCTGACGTTCTTCCTCAGATTCGGTGGGAGACATCAGGTAAAGCCAACTATGGTGTGATATGGGTATTGACACCGAACTGGTCTGTGGAACTACTTCGTTATTTTCATCTAAAATCTCAAACCGAAAATCGGTTTGAATATGGATTTTGAATGCCATTTTTGAAAGAGTTTAAATTTTTGTAAATATCAATTTACTAAAAGACTAACGAAGTCAGAATATAGCTCTTCCGAAAGCTCTGCTTTTATGCATAACAAATCTAAACTAATGGTAGGAGAAGACGATTGTTTCAGAGGGACAAAAGAAACATGTTCAAGGTAGAGACACCTTACAAAATTAGGTAGGTGGAGCTAAATCATGTAGGAAAACCACACCCAAGCCAATAATATAACTTTCCTCCCCTCACCCTCCACCCCCCCCTACCCCAAAACCCGCCTCGCGAAACCCACACCTCCGGAGGGGGCGGGATGCCCCCTCCCCACACCCCGGCCAGGCGGTTGGGGGGGAGGGGGAGGAGCGCGCTTATCTAAAATTTCAAAACGCTTCGCGCGCTTGTCTAAAGTTTTATATGCGCGCTTCGCGAGCTACAGCGCTGAATTGAAGGCTTCGCGCTTATCCAAAGTTTCTATGCGCTCGTAACTCTCTTTATCTTTTAGGTAGGGGGCGGGGGGTAACTGGGCAAGGGGGTAGGGGGAAGGGAAGGTATAAGGTAGCAAGGGGGAAGGGGAAGGTATAAAGGGTAAGGGGGAACGGAGAAGGGGGAAGGGAAAGGTATAAGGTAGCAAGGGGGAAAGGGGAAGGTATGAGGGGGTAAGGGAAAATGAAAGGTGGCGGCTACCAATACTTGATGGTTGGGGCGGCAGTCAAAAGTAGACGGCTGATGGCGGCGACCGAAAGTTTTTCAACTAGGCGGCAACTGGTGCGTCAACTGAGGCGGCGGCGGTCGAATAACACTGTCGTAAACCTATTTACCATGGCATTGACCGGTCAAGGTAGAATAGTCAAGGTGAGGTGTTGTTGGCTTGGCGTCACTAGGCACGTATAAAGACCGTTTTTGCGCAAAGCTTGCCATTATTTTCTCATACTCGGTCTTAGTTTGTTACTCTGATAAAGTTAAGTGTGTGCGTGTTAGTGCATTTATTTTATATTGTTCATTTAACATTTTCTTTTATTTATTTATATATTACTATTTAATTTTGCAAATTTGTTTGAAGCTACTGTTTCTGTGTGTACGTGTGTGTGGGTAAACTGTATTTCACTCAAACTGTAAGTAACATGGAAATGACAGATTTAGTTATGCCAAATTTAAATATTCCAAATTTAGATTTATCTAATTTTGATTTTGATGCTTTAGATAATAATCTATTATTAAGCATGATTAATGAGGTTGTTAATATTCAAGATCCTACTTCTAATGATGTTCTTACTGAAGAAACGGAATCTTGCAATATTGACGCTATTATTAACGAACACATAGCAGAACAACAAATATTAACTCAACAACCTCTTATTACTGGAAAGACACAGGATAGCGAAAATTCTTTATTTAATTTGGAAGATTTTATTTTTCTTAATAATGATGCTCGACTTCCTGTGTCAGAATATAATTTGGGCTGTTCAAGTCAAAATTTCTCGCTAGAGTGTTCGGCACTTTCCAATGTTGATAATATTGACCAAATTTTATCTCAAAATTTTAATTTCAATGATATTGATAATTCATCAGTTTCTTTGTCCTGTCCGGAAACAAATTTAGAAATCGAAAATGTTGCAACCGAGGTAAATTTAAATAACCCTTCGGTTGAAAATAATATGAAATTAATGTTCGAAGATATAGTTGAAACCTCTACCGATTCTAATCTATCATTTCCATGTACCCAACCTAAACCATCGTCACCACAACAGTTCCATCTTCTTCCGCATCTTCTTCGCGTTCTATTTCGCCCAATTTTATTAATCGTAGTGACCTAAACTGTTTGATTGTTAACAACAGTTCTAACGATTCTAACATATTAATCCGTTGTATCCAAACCACCCCCCACTCCCCGAATACTCCTTCTAACTTCACAGTTCGATTGTATTACTCAAGACAACTCTCCAGAATCTGCTTTATCTCCTAGTTCTCCAAATTTAATTATTGAACCTTTTGACATGCAAGCATTTGAACTGTTTAACAATTCAATTTTTACCAAAACTAATATAAATTGTACAAATTGTGACACCCAAATCGATGTTAATTCTACGGACCGTTGCACACAAACATTTTCAAATAAAGATTCTTTAATTGTGAGGGCTAAAATTAAAAATACAAAATTTTCCCGAAAATTTGTGTCCAGTTTAAAAAGTTTGTGTTTTTCCTTAAATTCTTACGAAAAATTTCGACATGTATCTTCTGAAGAACAGCTCGTGTGGGACAGGATAAAACTGTGCTTCAACGAATTAGCAAATATTAATATTTAATTTTATTTCCCTTTCTCCTCTGTTAATTTCAATATTATAAAAGTTCTACGTTATTCTCTTAGCATTACATTTCCACTAGTTTCCTAACAATGTATACATGTAAAACATGCAACAGACATTTTACTAGACGTGACAATCTTTATCGACACATGAGAAAGTTTTGTAACTCACAATTACTTAAGCAACAAGCATCTTCAACCGGTCCGCAACATTCTTCAAGTCCTAAACGAGGTAAGTTATAATATTTTATTTAATTTATTTAATTTGTTTGGTTCATTTAGTTTGCATATCTTTAATAAGTTGTTTTACTATCTTGCAACGCCAGGTTAAACACGGCAAGGTTAAAAGCGCAATGTTAACTACATTAATATTTTATGATCTATGTTTGAATTGTTTTCACACTGGCACAACCAAGAACAAAATATCTTTTTATTCCCAGGCTTGCTTGTTTTGAAGACGTTGACATCAACTCTTGGTAGGAAACTTTCATAATCACCGAGCTAATTACATTAATACTTTTTATGATCAATTGTTTGCTGCGAACCCTACTAAATAACTTTTTTCCCACACTTTCTCGCATACGAAGCTAAACTTGTTATTCCCAAGCTCGCTTGCATACATACACTTCGAGGTCGACTTGGGTTCGAAAACCTATACAAATTTGTTTGTGTAGGTTTTCAGACCCACGTCGACCTCGAAGTTTTTGTATGAAAACGAGCCTGGGAGTAACAACTTTATATTATTATAAACACTCCCTTGATTTTCCCAATTCTTTATGCATGTACTAATGACTTAAATAATTAATAATTATTTTAGTTATAATTAAAAGTCTAATAACATTTTTCGTTTGTTTCAGAAGTGACGAAATACTGCCAGGATTGTAAAAAAGATGTGATTAGAAAATCATGGGGAAGTCGTTTGAAATCTAACAGTCACAAACAACATGTTACAACATCTTCAAGGGATTTTGGTATTGAGGTGATAAAATCAGCCTTTAAGGAACGTATAATTTCATATCGAGTCAACCCTGAGGGATATCATGTAAATGTTACACGTTTTTTTGAGGAACTTGCCCAAAAAGTTATTGGTTTATTGGAGTGAGCAGTGGGACAACATACCTGTATCAAAACCAATGTGGAACTCTTCGGGCTGTATTTACATCCTACTAATCTAACCCACAGCATCAAGTCTTTTAATACACAATATAAACTGATTTGCAGCAGTTCGGATATACCAGATATAATCCAAGGGTTTTACGAAACAGTTGACAGAAAAGCAGACGGGTTAGTGGAAATGGATTCTGGTAGGTTTATTATTAATTTTTACTGTTTTTTGAACCACCTTTTTTATTTTCTCCATAGTCTATTCCAAATATTAAAATCTATTTTTATTATTAACTTTTTACCTATTTAAAAAATTCTAATGTTTATTATTTCTTTTGTTGCAAGTTGGACTTTGGTCAAACTTCTATATTTGGAGGTTAACGTAAATAAGCACAACCCCCTAAGAGCTTCAAAGTTTATTCCTCTACCTATCGAGATTGGCAGGAAGTGTGCCACCATCAATATGCGCAATAAAGATAATAACTGCTTCTTATGGTCCATGACAGCAGCTTTACACAACCCGAATGGATTAGAATATCACACCTCATCTTACCCCCATTTTTCTTCTTTATATGACATTTCTGGTTTGGATAGCCCTTTTAAATTAAAAGATATAGCTAAATTTGAACTTTTAAATAATATTTCCATAAATATTTATGGATTAGAAAAATTGAAAACAGACCTAACCTATTGTTATGAAGTTGTAGGACTATTGCATTATACAAATCAAAGGCGAGAACGCCATGTTAATTTACTATTGATTGCTGATGATGATGGGAATTTTTATTATTGTTGCATTAAAGATTTATCTAGATTAGTATCTAATCAACTTTCAAAACATCATGAAAAAAGTTTCTTTGCGATGGATGTTTACAATATTTTCCAAACAGTAACGATTTAATGAGACATAATTCTTATGATTGTGATCATGTTAGAATCAATTTACCTTCACCGTCATGAGGATTGATAAGTTTGGCAACATAGTGCCTGGAAATATTCAAATTTACTAATATTCAAAAACAATTTTTTTTTCCTTTCGTTATTTATGCTGATTTTGAATGTATTCTTAAACCGTTAGTTAGCAACTTAAATGATTTTGATCCTAACAGTTGTTACACTATTAAGCAATACGAACATATTCCATATTCTTTTGCTTATTATATAAAATGTTCATTTGATGAAAATGCATCTAAGTTTGAACTTTATAGGGGTTCTAATTGTGATCAGGTTTTCATTAAATTAATAGAACGAGATGTGTTTGACATATATAATAAATATTTAAAATTAATGAAACCAATGAGTAAATTGAACGAGTTAGATAGCATACATCATAATTATACAAACGAATGTTATATTTGCAATAAGATTATAATTGACGAATCTGATAAAGTTGCAGATCATGATCACCTAACTGGTCTTTATAGAGGACCAGCCCACTCCAAATGTAATTTAAATTTCAAATTACCAAATTATATTCGTGTTATACTACATAACTTAAAAAATTACGATGCTCATTTATTTATCAAAAATTTATGTCAGAATAATGAACAATTGAAAGTTAATGCACAGAACAAGGAAAAATATATTTCATTTGAAAAATATATCAATGACAAACAATCTGGTAAGTTCAAGAAGCAACAGTTTTGCATAAGATTTATAGACTCTTTTCAGTTTTTGCCATCTTCATTATCAAAATTATCTGACACTCTAGAAGACCGACAATGTCTAGAAATATTAAAATTTTTCGATGAAAAGGAAAAGTTCGATTTGATTCGTCAAGAGGGGGTTTTTCCTTATAGCTATATTACTAATTATACAAAATTAAATGAAAACGCATTGCCAGAGAAGGAACAATTTTATAACGATTTAACAGGAGAACATATTACTGACGATGACCATAATAGAGCAAAAGCTGTTTGGAATTTGTTCAATTGTAATTCGATAGGTGAATATTCTGATATTTATTTAAAATCAGATATATTGCTTTTAACAGATATTTTCCAAAATTTTAGAAAAACTTGTTTAAGTATCTATAAGCTAGATCCTGCGCATTATTATACTTTTCCAGGTTTAAGTTTTGACGCTTGTTTAAAATTCACAGATGTAGAATTAGAGCTTTTAACTGATCCTGATATGTTACATTTTTTAAAGGATAATATAAGAGGAGGAGTTAGTACTTTTGTTACTAGAAAATCTATCGTAAACAATAAGTTTCTTGAAGGTTTCGACTCATCTAAGCCTAGTAAATATTTATTATATGTAGATGCAACTAACTTATATGGTTATGCGATGTCTCAATATCTTCCACAAAAGGATTTTGTTTGGCTCTCTCGAAAACAAATTGATAGTTTTAATGTCACAGACATTTCAGACACATCTAAAAAGGGATACGTTTTAGAAGTCGATTTAATATATCCTTCTGATTCGCACGACTTTTACAATGAAGTTTCTTTTTGTCCGGAGAATTATAAGCCTCCTATTTCTAAACATGCAAAATTAATTCCAAATTTATTAAATAAACAACGATATATTGTTCATTATACTTTATTAAAACAATGTGTTCGGAATGGACTGAAAATAGACAAAATTCAAAGAATCTTACAGTTTACACAATCTCCATGGTTAAAAAACTATATAGATTTAAACACTAATTTAAGAAACGAATCTAAACACGAGTTTAATAGAAAACAATTATAAGCTTAGTAATAACAGTACATATGGAAAAAAATGGAAAAAAACGTTCAACATCGATCAGACATTAGGTTAGTTACCCAATTTGAAAAAAATGTTAGAAAAGATGGTGCTGAAAATTTAATTGCAAAACCACACTTTTAAAAAATCAGTAATTTTTAATGAAAATTTAGTTGCTATTCAAATGAATAAAATACTAGTTGAATATGACAAGCCTGTTTATGTAGGATTTTCTATTTTAGATATTTCTAAGACTATTATGTATGGTTTCTTTTATGATTTCTTAAAACCCTTATATCAAGACAAGGTAAAACTATTATACACAGATACTGACTCTTTTATTTTGGAAATAGAAACAGATAATGTTTATGAAGATATGGAAAATTATATTGATTATTTTGACACTTCTGATTTTAAAATGAATAATGTTCACAATATGCCAATAACTAAGTCTGTAGTAGGTAAATTTAAAGATAAATTTGCTGGCGAACCCATAGAATGTTTCTATGGAACTGGAGCCAAAGCTTATCTTGTGAAAACCAAAAATAATTTACTTAAAAAGGCTAAGGGAATTAAAAAAAATAGTATAAATAAACAATTGGATGTTATCGATTATAATGATGTTGTAGGACGTAATTCTAAAACCTTTTGTTCTATGTGTGTGTTTCGATCTAGGATGCATAATATGTACACAGAATTAGTTAATAAGTTAGCTTTATCCTCGGTAGATGATAAAAGATTCAAAATTCCAAATTCTCATGATACACTTGCTTGGGGACATTGCGATTTTCCTCTTTATCAATGGGTTGGAGAAAATGGCGAATTTGTTGATACTTACTGTACTCCTTCAACGTAACCTGCTTGACATATATAACATCGGAAAGTATTTCACTTTTCAATTTTAACTTGCACTGCATGTTTATAACTTAGAAATGTGTTTAGAATCATTTGAAAAGGAAATTGATAATCTAACTTATAGAAAACATGAAAAGAGATTAACTTCTTTTAAAACCTGGAATGGAAAGTTGAGTCCTGAAATATTAGCTGCCTCAGGCTTTTTTTATTTAATGAAAGAAGATATTTGTAAATGTTATTATTGTGGTGTTGAAATATTTCAATGGAGGTGTGACGATTGCCCTATTGATGAACATTATAAACTTTACAAACATTGTGATTTAATAGTTTGTTTGCGATTAATTAAAAATAAAAGTATTGATGTAAAAGTATTACAAATTACAAATTATTATAATAATATATTGTAACAATTTGTAAATATTTTTATTATTATTAAACTCTTGGTTATAGTAATACTATATTTTGTTTTTTTTTTAATGATCTCTGTCCCACAATTTATTGTGTTATATTACATTTATAACTATGTGTTATACGTATATAACCCATATCATGCGAGACATGGAATGATATGTTTTTCAAATGATGGTGATCTGACGACCAATGATTTATTTTATAATATGAAGTTTGAAAAAATTAACAATAATAAGACCTACATATTTTCATATAAAATTTTAAATAAAAGAAAGCAATTTTTTCAAAATTTTATATTACTACAATAACAAAACCATTTTTGACACAAACTGGATAGAAAATCTTCGTATGATAAACTGCAAGAAATAACAACACAAACACGTGGAATAATTTTAACGTGACAAATAAAAAAACCTCTTTTAATTTTTCCTCAGACTACAAAACTATTGAAACCAGAGAAAATATATTTTGTATTCTATCTTTTCTTTTAAATATTTTTATATTCATTTGTGTATCGTTACTCCTCACATTAACAGGAGTTTTATATTATAGGTATTGGAAATGAGAAGGGGTTTGAAGGAGGTGGAATAGTGGTGGGGAAAGTAGTATAATAATATTCTGTCTATATCGGCTAATTCAGATATTTAGATATATTCAACCAGTATCGAATATAGCAATTATTCTACCTGTGTTTCCATAATGAACAGTGGATACTCTACAATAAACAATGATATTGTTGAACATAGGAGTAATCCACTTCCTAATTCCAACATATAGTATTTAAACAAATCTTCATCAAAATTTGTAAATGTTGGGATCGGCTTATGTGATTTTTTACCAAAAGTTGTTATTGGTGGACAAAAAGGATTCAGGGTGACTTTAAATGAAGAAGATTGGAAAAATTTACTAAGATATGAAGGTGTTATTGTGAATTATTTTTATTTATATATTGATGATATGAGTCCCATTAAATTTGATAATATATAACAATATATTTTGAAAATTACAATAATCGTCCTGTTATAAAAGTGCAAGAGAATGGTGGTTATTATATGTGTTTGTCTTCTGATTCTATAGACAAATTGTGGATATTACAAAAGTTATTGATTACAGAATTCAAATGTATAAAAGACAAGATTTTAAGAAATACTTTAATGTGTTCCAGTCATTCAATCACTAAATTTGTTAACAAATATCTATAACACTTTGCATCCTCTTCAAAACCTAAATAGTGAAAATGTGTGTACCATGATGGAGTTAATGAAATCTATCCACAAGAATTGGAAAATAAATTATCAAGACATGAAACTAAAAGAAAATTTTTCGAAGAAATTTGTGACTTTCCAGAGAAGCAAAATAAAATTCATTTACTAATTGCATGGGATTTTGCATACCGAAATGCGAGGAAATGTGAACGGGAAAAAACTTATTTAGATATGTTAAGATTTAAAAATAAGGTCAAAGATTGTGAAAATATTTTTTCTTCAATTTTGAGTAAAAACCATAGAAATCTAATTTATAATGAAAGATTTATTGATGTGAATTATAAATAATAAAGATATATTTATATTTGAATTTTTGTTTTATTTTTTTATTATATATTACAACAGATATTTTTTTAAAATCCATGAATTGTGAGATTTGGCAAATCCTAACCATTTAACAAAGACTCTATTTCCTTTCCTTCTTAAAATTTTTTCTACTAAATATGCATCCGGATACGTTACTTTCTGCAACTCTTCAGAATCAAAACTTCCTTTAATACCTTCATTATTAACATCTTTTAGGAGGTAAGTAGCTGGGTTTGTAAGCTGTACTTTTCTTATTTGAAAGATTTCTGTGGACCAATTCGGAGTATATCCTTTATCGAATGCTTCTCTTTGCTTTGATATTCTAACAAAGTCGTTTTCTTTACGCTTGGTGTGCTTAAAGTCAATAGTTTTCTTATAAGTAAACTAAGTTAATAATATTTTTTCTTCATTTTTCCTATTAATTTCGCTAGGTTTGTGCCCTGTAGTTCTGTGAACGGTGTTATTGTGTTTTTTCAACTATAATGGGTAAAATATTATACCACTTATAATTTCCCTGATTACTAAAATATTTCCACATAATGTTTTTTAAAGTTCGATTAACCCGCTCCACAATACTAGACTTTAAATTGGAAAAACTACTATAATGATTAATGTTATAATCATTCATTAGTTTTTGAAAGTCTCTGTTGTAAAATTATTTTCCCAGATCTGTTTGCAAATTGACAGGTTTTGTGGTTTTTTCTAAACATTTTTTCATTGCTGTTGTTACATCTTTCCCACTTTTGGTTTTTAGTGGTTCGGCCCAAATATACTTTGTAAAAGCATTTATTACAACTAAAATATATCTATTTGATTTATTAAATCTAGCATAAGGCTACATTTCAACTAAATCACCTTGCCACAAGTCGTCTAAACCCTTTACAATCGTTCTTCTTCTTTGATAATTTTTTCTAGCAGGTTTATGTAATTCTTCAACAATAGTTTCTTTTATATTTTTCTTCATGTTACTTTGTTCATACTAATCCATTTTGCTAAATATCTTACTTAAATAACAATTAATTATTTTTTCAACTTTTAATTTTATCCGCTATATCTTTGATTTTTTTAACATTATCGTCAACCTTTGCGAAATCCTCTCCTAATTTTTTTAAAGCTGTTGAATTTTCTGAAATCTTTACTTTTAAATCATTAACAACAGATTTTATAGCAGCGAACTCATCTTTATTTGTTTTGTCAAATTCCTTGAACTTATAGTCTATAAGATCTTTAACAGCTTTGTCAAGTTCTTTGATATTATTTTCAAAATCTTTAAACTTTTCGTCTGCATTGGTTACAATATTGGTTATTGTTTCTACCAGATCATTTTTTATTGTCGATATTTCCTCCTCTATTCTAGCTTTCAATTCTTTTTCAAGATTTTTTAACTGGTTTAATATATCATCGATTTTTTCAATATCCAAATTTTTCTTTTTTTGCGTTCCTCAACTACAGTTTGCAATTTCACATTTAAATTTTGTATCTCTGTTGAAACTTTACCATCTACATTGGTTTTATATTCTGATTCTAAATTATGTAATTTTGTCAAAACTTCTTCAATTTTTTCACTATTTTTTGTGATATTATCAAATTGTAGGTTATTTGAAATTTGCTCTATAATTCTGATTTGTTCCCTCAACAATATTATTTTTTTTGAGAAATCATCATTGGTTTTTTTATAAGTTTCGTTAAGTTTTTGTTCCAACGATTTAATATTTTCAGTATCATTTTTATGAACAATAAAATGAAGTTTTAAAGATCTATCAACTTTCCCAATATTTTTATTCATATCATCATGCACCTTCGTAAAATTTTTAACTTCCTGTGAAATTCTATTATTGAGCATATCAGTAAAAGTTTGAAATTTCTTAACCATATTTTTATTAATATCATTTTCTACTTTTTCTGATGTAACCCTAATTGTTTCATTTTTCAATTCTTGTCCTTAACTATCCAACGCCTCATATTTCTGTTTAATTACTTTTATGTCGTCTTCATGTTTTGAAATTTTTATAATTTGGTCTAGATGTTCCGGAATAATTTTATCTTCGAATATTTTCATCTTTTTTGCAACATTCTGTATATCCTCATTATTGTCGCTAACTCTCTTATCAGGATTTTTGACGTCTGTTTTTAAATCGGATTGCAAATTTTCAATTATTTTGTTTTCAACATATTTTGTATCACTCTTTAAATCTTTAAATATTTTACTTTCAATATTTGAACTTATTGATTTTTCAATAGAAGGAATAAAAGAGTAAATGTAATGTTTTGAACTGTGAGATCCAAACTTATTAACCGCCATGTTATAAATGCATTAATTATTTTGAAACATGTATGTATATGATAACATCAGCTTCTTTGAGTTCTTCTCTAATGGAAATAATTTCATTATAGTGTCCCGTGTGCCTGCAAACATAGATGATACTAATAAACACAATCTATCAACCAATTCATTACCATCATTCCAATATACGTAGTCTGTATTAGGTTTATTAATTTTTAAACTTAAACTACCACCTTGTGTGGTTGGTTTATTAGATCTGGTTTGTCTAGGATTAGTTGCAAGCACACCTTGAAACAAATTCTGAAGGGGTTTAATAGTTTCTAGTTTTTGTGATGCCTTTTCTTTGTAAATATGGTCCCATTATTGTAATATACTTGTGTGAAGCGTTTCCTTGAACCTGCTCATCAGGATTGTAATTTCTACGATATGCGTTAGTTCTTTTTAAAATATCCATATAATTATCGAGATCTTTTTGAGTGTAGCCTCTAGGTTCTTTTTTAAATAACCATTCATATAATCCGGTTGTTCCAGGATATTTTACTCCAGCCACTTGTATATCTTTACCAATAATCTGAACAGGTACTTGTGAGATGTTGTCTCAGATCCTCGTGAAGATTTTGTTGTTTCTGCTACAGTGCTTGTTCGAAGGAAAGAAAGTCCTTGAGTTGTAGTTAGATCGCTATGAAAAAATGATGGAGTTTCATATGGAAGATTTGGAGTTTTTCCCGTTTTTTTGCCCTTTTGCGGAGTTGATGTGCTAGCAAAGATATTTCTCCCTGGTGTTGATATGTCAGAGAACGAATGTTTTGGCGGTGTTGATGATTCATAAAATTGTTTAATTGGAGATTGAAACTCTTCACTAATATCTCTTAGTTCACTTTTCCCAAGTGTTGACACTAATTTTTGTAGTGGTTCTGTAATTGGTTTATATGTTTTTTCCAGTTTAGCTTGAGTCTCAAATTCAGCATTTTTTATTTAACAGCCTTTCTTGATTTAACAAGTTCTCTCGCCAATTGTTCATTCATAATTGAAATGTTGCAAAGTTTTAATCTATTTTTATAAATAAATATACGTATCGAATCCTTTTCTATACCTACCCATCATAATATTAGAATCTTTGTCTACTACTAGAAATCCAAATTTATCTTTCCAACATAATAAACATAATTCTTTAAATTTATTAAACGACATATCGACATTAACATAATCATCATAAATATGTTTTAAATTTGTGTTGTCTTGCTGAAATATAATAATTAAATTTGCATTATCCCGTATCAACTGTTTCGGAATAGATGAGTATGCTTGACATAAATAAAAACAATCGGTATTCCGAAACAAAAAAAATCCTTTACTATGGTTTGGTTACAACAAACTATGTCATCAAATATTACTACAGAGTTTGATTTTATGTCTTGTGGTGAAATAATATTGTCTTCACTGTCTGAGGTTGAGAAACCAATTTATTTTAATGGTTTAAAAAGTGTCTTTAAATATTCATATTTAGGTTGAGAATAAATATATAAATTCTCAAAACGTAAAAACCATTAGGATCTTCAATTAGGCTAATTATGACATTGGTTTTACCACATCCCGAAGGACCTACTATTTTACTGTTTCCTTCAAACAATTTTCCATGTTTTCTAAAATTATTTGATAAAGAATCGCGATTTTTAATTTTTAAAGAAAAAGGTTATTTTTCAATTCTCATCATATATATTTGACTTTTTCGACAACACTAGTCATTTGTGTCAACACCTTCGTAATATATAATGTTTAAATCACATCGTAAACAACATGTTTACAAAACAAAACGAGAAAAAAGAGGAGATGGTTTTTTAAACACTTTAATAAATAAATTACCACTTGAACTACACTTGCTGGGTTATAATTTTTGTGGACCGGGGACAAATTTAGAAAAAAGACTTATAAGGGATGATAAAGGAATTAATCCATTAGACGAAGCCTGCAAAGAGCATAACATTTCTTACTCCCAATCGAATGATATAAATATGAGACATTCTGCGGATAAATTATTATCTGAAAAAGGCTTTGTCGAGGTTTAAAACTGCTGATTCAAGTTTTGGAGAAAAAACTTCTGCTCTAGGAATAGCAACAGCAATGAAATTAAAGAGAAAATTAGGAATGGGACTTAAAAAAAAAGAGAAAGACAACACAAAAAAAATATCGTGCAGGACGAGGAATGTCATTATCGAAAGCTAGAAAGGGAATTATGGGGAAAACAATTTCAAAGTTTAAATGATAGTATCAAAACGGCTCTTAAGTCAATAGGAAAGAGAGGGAAGCTTGTAAATTTTAAGGCAAGGGCAATACCCATTCCCGAGACAGGGGGATTTTTACCTCTTATACCCATATTTG
Organism: Pachyrhynchus sulphureomaculatus; assembly: GCA_019049505.1. NCBI lineage: Eukaryota > Metazoa > Arthropoda > Insecta > Coleoptera > Curculionidae > Pachyrhynchus > Pachyrhynchus sulphureomaculatus. The sequence goes on from CM032455.1 coordinate 69,231,070, forward strand.
CTGGTTTGTCTGCTTTGGGCGCACACAAAAATTATCTGAAGCTAAACGACGTAATCAAATGAATCTGAGTTAAATTCATATTTTTATAGTGACAATAATAAAAATATTATAACATACAATTATAACAAACATCAAACTTTTAACCAAACAAAGTGTGGTCAACTTTGTTTAAAATTTCTTTATAATAACATATAATTAATAATCTTACTTCAGTCTCTACAAGAATATTAAAGGGATATGTCATTTAGTTTGGTTATTACTGGTAATTCTCCTAGTTTAACGGTAGAATTTTAATCCTGCTATATATCTAGAAGAAGATGCCGAGTATGTTGTTGGACTAGTAAATTTTGAAACATTTAATGCAATACCAAATATTGACGCGTTTAATAATAGAATGATTTTTGATAATAATTATGTGTTTTTGATACCTGAAGGAAGCTATGAATTGGATGATCCAAATAAATATATACGTGATAAGTGTAGTAAAAGAGGTATTCAATTTAACATGTTCGCAAATAATAATACTTTACACACACATCTTGTGTCGTCAATGGGTGTAATATTTAATGATGCAACAATCGGTAAATTATGAGGTTTTACACATAAACGATTAGAGCCGAATGTAGAACACATATCAGACAATCCTGCGGAGATTATTAATATAAATTCTATAAATATCGATTGTAGTATTGCTGAAGGATCATATCTTAACGGTAAACCTGTTCTTATAATACATCAATTTTTTCCCAATTTCGCTCCCGGTTTTAAAATAATAGAATCACTACAAAACGTCATATATTTTCCAGTAACTGTAAAAACCATAGATAAAATTACTATTAAAATAATAGATCAAGAAGGTGAACTTGTTAATTTTAGAGGAGAAGTACTAACGTTAAGGCTACATCTTAAAAAAATTTTATGAACAATGGTAATCCTCTATCACAAAAAACCATCCAACATTAATATGCTTACAAAGCCTGATATAAAAAAGCTTAAAAAGAAAGGAAACAAACATATTTTATTGAGTAATAAATCAAACACACAAAGGATAAACACCTTCTAACAGACAATTTCTGAAAAGTTTGGGTATTAAACTAAAATAGTAATGGAATATCTTAACGTAAAAGAAAACATTTTATTTGATGAATCCATTTTAAGTTGGGAAGTACTTTCTTTTGATCATTTTAATCCTACAAAATTAGGACCAAATGATGAAATAAGAATTTCTTTGCAACAAACTGGCCAATATCCATGGCCATGCAAGAGTGAGATTTATTTAGAAAAACAAGTTACGAAAGAGGATGGAAAAACTCCCCTAACGAACACAGTTTTAATCAATAAGGCTCCTGCATTCTTATTTAAAGAGCTTCGTTATATTTTAAATGGTGTCACTATCGATTCTGTTCGAGATGTTGGTACAACTTCAACACTTAAGGGTTATATATCTTACAATATATAATAAATGGTGGTATCCAAATATGAAAACAGGAGAAAAAATTATGACCGATGATAAAGGAAATGTTTCTCTATGTATTCCTTTAAAGATGTACTTAGGATTTTTTGAAGATTATAATAAAATCATTTTGAATTCACAACAAGAACTTATTCTAATAAGGAGTAATGATGATACTAATGCTCTAGTATCAACTACAGAGGATGAAAGACCCAAAATTACAATAACAAAGCTATGTTGGCGTGTACCTCATCTTACCGTAGCCATTCCGCAAGAACTGGCACTTACGAAACTTATCGATAAAAATAATGACATACTTATTACTTTCCGAAGTTGGGAATTGGTTGAATATCCAGAACTATTGGAAACTACAAGACACAACTAACCTGTAAAAACTTCAACTAAGGTTGAAACACCGCGTCATGTTTTAGTTGCTTTCCAAACCAAGAGGAAACATAAAATCTGATATGAGTAAATTTGATCATTGTGAACTAAGAAATATAAATCTGTTTTTTAAATTCGGAAAGATATCCTTATAACGATCTTCAACTTGATTTTCATAATAACAAGTTTGCCACATTATATGAAATGTTTTCTGAATTTCGTCAGTTTATATTATAATCTGCCAACAGAACCAATTTTTAATCCCATGGAATTTAAGGAACGTGCGCCTATTATTTATATTAACTGTTCACATCAAAGAGATTTACTGCAGACTGGCCCAGTAACTCTAAGGATTGAATTCGAAACAAAGGAAAAAATTTCAGCTAAAACAACGGCATATTGTCTCATAATACATGATAAAATATTTAGCTATAATCCTTTAACAAAAATAGTTAAACAACTTTAAATTTAACCCCCACTAACTCAAATAATTTAGATATTTATTTCGTGTATATTATAATATAATTTAGTTTTGATTATGTCTTTGACACATCACGTTAATTCCGAAGACCTTGTTAAAATTTTACATCAACAAAGATTACAATCTTTCTTTAAGGATTTAGAAGAACTTAAGAAATTAATAGATGAATATTAAAAAAAAAAATTGTATTTAGAATATTTTCTAATTTAAAAATTAATTACAATTCTTAAAATTATGGTTGGAAGACTAATTCTGGACAAACAAGGATTCAAAGATGTGAAAAATAAATTTATTCCTAAATAATTAGCAGCTTATGATGGAAATAAGATATGCCACTACATATTTAAACAACCATTTGCATTAAATTTGCTTTCTTCAGAATTACATAAACAAGCTGTTTGGTTAATGAAATTTCATCATTGCATTAACTGGAATGAAGGATACACCCTTCTTTATTGTTTCGCTAATATTATCAAGCAACTCACTAAGGACGCCCAATTCGTTTATGTTAAAGGAAACGAAAAAGCAGAATACATTAAGAAATATTCAACCAATCCAGTAATTGAAATAGATGACGAGCCCTCTATTCAAGCTTTAACACCAAAATGTTTTTATCACTCAAAATCACCATCTATCTGTGCTTTATCAAATGTGTTTTTTCTTGTATGACAATTTTTTTTATAAATGAATAAAACAACTTAAATATAAAACAAATATTGTTTTATTGAAATTATAGTATATATTGTTATATTTTATTTTTCTAAACATTTTTCAATAGCTGCAACTGTTTTATTTAATTTTAACATTTTTAACACAGAAATTAGTTTACTTATATCATTTGTTTTTAAAAAGTCTCTTCAATCACACTTTCCATCTTCCTAATATATTCACTTAAATTAATGGTTCTCTTCTAGCAACAATCATCAATAAATAATATGTTGAATAACCAAATTTTAAATTCTCTAAACATATTTCACATATATTTCTAACCATTTTTTCCAATTCAGATGCTTTCAGAAAAATAATTTGATTTAGTTGTTTTTTCCATAGTAATTTTGGTATAACTAAACATGTTTAATGATTTGGGGCATTTTATAACCTTAATCCCCTCTCCCATTCATTTAAACGATTTTCAATTAACATAATATTTTAATAATTCTAAGAATCTAAATTCTAGCAATAATTTTTTTAAGTCTTTTGTTTTCAGAAAGTTAAGACATACTTGAGCGGCATTTTGACAAAACTTAATATGATCTGTAAGTTCAAAATATGATTTCCAATCTTGTGCTTCATGATTACCTCCTACATCTCGATAGTAACGAGGACAAGCCTCTGACATAATAAACTCTTCATATATTTCCTGGACTATTTCCTCCATCTTGAAAAATTAATTCAAATTCACAAAGTTCTTCTTCTGCTTCTCTAATATGATTTAGTGTTGTAGGATCTTATACATAGTCTTTTAAACTTACAATTTCTTTATGAAAACCACCTTTATCCAATTCCTTCACAAATTCTAAAATATTTAGAGTTTTGAAATATTTTGCACAATATATATACCTTGTGAATAATAATCAATTATATCATTATATAAACGGATTTGTTCTGGGCGACTATGTATAGCATAAAAAATCTGTTCATCGACCAAATCACAAAATGTATTATACAATTTTTCAACTTGTTGATTTAAATCAGTAACAGATTTCTCTGTAGACATTATTTGAATGTGTTATTGTAGAAAAGTAAATATAATTTTAAGTTGTAGTTCTTCTTATAGCTCGAAATTCTATTCTCCTACTTCCATTATATTTTACCTCTTGGGAGGAAAAATTTTTGTCTCTTGGGAGGTGGAATCAGAGAGGATTTGCAAATGTCAATGGGAGGCAGAGAAGGCAAAATTTTGCCTCTTGGGAGGCCTCCCAGAGGTAAAATTTGTGGCTCCGAGAGGCAAAAATTTGCCTCCTCCTCCGCCTCCTCCCTGCATTCCCACAAATACACTACTTGTACCGAACGACACAACTTGTCACACTTGCTGTTATATTCTCTACTTTCTACAAATTTCTTAATTATCGACACTACATTAGTCTATCTTTCACTGTAAATAAACAAACTAACCGTGACCTTTTGGTAAAGGACGCTGGCACTTGCGCACTTCCAAGTAGAGAAGAGTAGGGCAAATCGATCCTCAGTTTGAAAAAATCGTAGATAAAATATAATTTCGTTTATTTAACGTTGATGAAAGTGGAATTCCCACCATTCATTAAAAAAACGCAAAAAGTCTTAGGATTAAAAAAGAAGAAACAAATCTGCGCAATCACAAGCGGAGAAAGAGAAGTTAATACGACAGCCTAGTGTTGTACCAGTGTGGCTGAACAGTTTGCACCGCCAATGCTTATATTCAAAGGAATAAGGCAAAATCCTGAATTGGAGAATTGCACACCTTCTACGAGTATCGTCACCATTTCAGACAGTGGCTATATTAACTCAAACTTATTTGTGAGTGGATGAAACATTTTATAAGCATAGTAAAGCATACTCCTGAAAATAAAGCATTGAACATAGCAAAGGATAATGGGATAATAATGTTCCAACTGCCAGGCCTTACTACACACCGGCTTCAACCACTGGACGTCTCTTTTTTTAAAACCTATGAGCAATTATTATATTCAAGTAAGAGAAAAATCGTTGAGGACTAATCCAGGTCGTCAAATAACGCAGTATCAAGTTACAAGTTTATTGGCAGAAGCTTACCAAAGAGCTGCTATCCTCGGCACCATTGTGAAAGGATTTAAAGCGGTTGGAGTTTGGCCCGTGGACAAAAACGCCTTTCCCGAACATTTGTTTAAAACAGCAGAAAATATAAATGCTCTCTCTCAAACAAACTCAAGTAAAGAAAGCACATCGATCTTACAATTGTTTTTATTATTATCAATAATAAAAACAAGCAAATTGCTCAGCAACCTGATGTCTACGAATAGATTGCCGTTGAATGAATTCAACGCCAAGACGCCGTTCAGTGATCAACGCTTTCAAAAAGATGGATGAGAGTCCATCGAAACATTAGCGAAACCGTCCATCAAGGGACTTTAAGCTAACACGGGATACCCGAAAAACCACTACTACATATATATATATATATATATATATATATATATATATATATATATATATATATATATATATATGTATATATATATATATATATATATATATATATATATATATATATATATATGTATATATATATATATATATATATATATATATATATATATATATATATACATATATATATATATATATATATATATATATATATATATATATATATATATATATATATATATACATATATATATAGGTTTCACTTAGTGATAGCCCTTAGGATTACAGAGTGAACTAAAAGATCTTAAAGTTCCTAGTAACTGTAGTTTTTTTATTCTAATATCGAGCTTTCGATGCCAAATCGTACATCATCTTCAAGACCTAAAAGATACAGAAAATAACTCTCATAAGTCAGAGCACCCCCTGGAAAACTATATCGTAATCCCAATAAAAAAGATAGTAGGAATCACTACCATATTTTTAATGTTTAAATCTTAATTGTGAGCTTAAAAGAGTATTTACTGAATATTTACAGGTAGTTCTCTGTTGAATGAAAATTCTGTCTATATTAATTACTGGAAATGAAGTATGATTTTAAACAATTATTAATACAGGATCTATTTTTATACATATAAATTCACACTATAGGTTACAACGTTATTTCTTTAAGGATTAGATTATAAGAGAATCATAATTAGCAATTATTAAAACCTTAAAATTATTACAATTATCAAACAAAACGTGTTTCACCCATTTTGAAATCTTACAAAAATGGTTATTTTTTTATAACTTTATTGATTTTTAATTTATATAAAATTTCAGCTGTCATAAATAAGACATGCGTATTGAATAATTTTTTTAAAAAACTGACTGAAGGTCGTTTATTGTGATGAAAAGTAAACCAACAGATATTAATACTTTATGGGGCAACAAAATTCCAAGAAACTCTGTTGTAAGCATCATTGCTTCTTATTTTTTTAGTTTGTTCTTAAGACAATATGTGTATATGGAGCTTAAAGTCTTCGACGTCTTTTTTTGTGGTTAAGACTATTAAAGTAATTTTTTATGTAGTACATTTCCAGTCTGATCATATTGCTTCCAATGTACAAAATGAAAGTTTCGTTGTACAAGACTTTATGATCATATTTGTTAACATGTTAGCTTAGACTGGTCGAATCCGGTTTATACCTACAATCGCTTTTATGTAAGACGATTCTTTTTGATAATTTTTGTGATGTCTGGCCGATGTAGATTGACCCACATTCATATTTAATACAAGAAAAGGAAATGAGTTGTCAGATTCAGTCTCCACCGTAAATTGAAATCTATCGTTGAAAGAGTTAAAAATGTCGAGAGTACCATGAACTTCATTATCAGGTAGAGCTACCAATAAATCATCAACATATTAGAAAAGACAGGGGAATTCAAAATTCACCCTTTCGATGACATAATAGAGTAACTTGTTCATAATAATCTCGGCTAGCACTGGCACACCTACCTTTTGTCTATGAAAATTATTATTGAATGAAAACAAGGTGTTATTACATAAATAAGTAATTACCTTTAAAAGTTGTTCTTTAGGAATATTACAATTAGGTTCAATAAGAGAATATAATGAGACTACATCAAAGGAAGTCAGCATAAAACTCCTGGGGACAACAAAGTCATTAATTTTTTCGCTAAATTCGAAAGTATTTTTTATTCTAAACTTATTAAAAGTTTTAAAAGATTTGTCTAAAAACGAACCAATGAACGTTACAAGGGGCTGTGTGGAAACACCTGTACAGGAGACAATGGGTCGTAAACGGATATCTGGTTAGGTAAACCATAATATTTGGGGCAAATCCCATCCCCCATTGTAAGTGGTAAGTTTTTTACTGTTATCTCATCTATGTATTTCTTATCCTTTAAAAATTTGACTAGCTTATTACAACTGTTTTCTATTTTACTTATTAAATTAGAATTAATTTTTTCATATGTTTTTACATCGTTAAGTACTGTAAAAGATTTTTCGAGATAACAATCACAAGATACGATAACAGTAACATTACCTTTATCAGAGCGGGAGACCATTAAGTCAGGATGTTCATTAAAAAATGTTCTTGTTCCTTTTTCTAGGTTATAGGATGTTGCATTGGCATTTTTATTTTTAGTTATGAAATTTGTAACTAATTTCCTGCTTTCCTTACCAATTGTAATAATTTTAAGGCTTTAATAATTTCTAATTATGATTCTCTTATATTCTAACCAGTAAAGAAATAAGGTTGTAACCTATAATGTGAATTTATATGTATAAAAATAGGTTCTGCATTAATAATTGTTTAAACTCAGGTGTTAATACTTCATTTCCTGTAAATGATAGAGAACTACCTGTAAATAATCAGTAAGACCTCTTTTAAGCTAACAATTCAGATTTAAACATAAAAAAATATGGTTCTGATTCATTCTATCTTTCTTATTGAGATTACGGTATAGTTTTCCAGAGGAAGCTCTTGTACTGATCTTTCTTCTTATATATATATATATATATATATATATATATATATATATATATATATATATATATATATATATATATATATATATATATATACAAATATATATATATATATATATATATATATATATATATATATATATATATATATATACAAATATATATATATATATATATATATATATATATATATATATATATATATATATATATATATATATATATATATATATATATATATATATATATATATATATATATATATACAAATATATATATATATATATATATATATATATATATATATATATATATATATATGCAATTCGATATTAAGAATTGCTAAAACAAAAATTATTACTTATTTTTAATACATTCAAGCTGTAAGTATACATCAGAATAAGTGATATCAAAATATCAAAGTACATAAAACAAACTTACATAAAACAATAGTCCTTTTTGACGTTTGATTTAATAATTATAATATTAATTTAAAATGACTAAACATTACACATCTCTCTTATTGACATAAACATCAAAATATACCTGAACATCTATTTCCTGCCTTGACATTAACCTTCCTTGATAATGTCAAGGAAATATAAAAACACACAAATAAACTAGATTATCCAAAAAGTATAATTTACACCTTCGGTGGTCGGAAAATCGTTTTCTTGTCGAAACGAGTAAAGAATTAATTTACAGCTATAAAAATAATGTGTTGCTTTGTGATTTTTGTCACATTCCACTTGATATTGATGAAGAAATCCGCTTTTTTATAAGAAAAGGGCCTCTCCTAACTTCAGCTAGTTTATTCCTGTTTAATTTATTTCCATTTAATATATGTACTAAATCACCTTCTTTAAATTCATAGTTCTTTCTGTTTTGATCTATTCGTTTCTTATTTCCTTCAAAGCTTTTTCTAGCATTTTGAAGTGCTAGTGCTTTAGTTAAGTCCGAGTCCCGTTCCAATTCAACTGGTACTATTTCTGATTTCACTGCATGTAACAGGTACGCAGGTGAGAATTTAGTTGTTCCATGGGTAGTATTGTTGTACTCTCGAACACAGGACCCAGCAACACTAGTCCAAGACACATTATCATTTTTCTCATTTGACCGACAGTGTATCCTTTTAACTAAAGTTTGGTTTAAACGTTCATTTAATGCATTAGATTGGGGATTATCAACTGATGTAAAAAGCAGTTCGATAGTCTTTTTTTAAGCATGTTTTAAATTTATTTGCATTAAAAGCACCATATTGATCCACCAGCAACATTTTTATTTTATTTTCATTTGTGGGTGGGTTGATAAGTTTGATAAAGTCATCAGCATCTTGGCCGCTTGATCTAATCCATATCGAGAAAAATGATCTACCCATAAATGCATATATTTTTTTACAGATATATTACTATCAAATCATCCAATTGCGGAAATGGTTGGGGTTCAGGCGCCACTAATTTATTTAGTTCTCGGAAACGTATTTTTTCCATCTTCTTTTTTAAATGATAGTCACAGAAGATGTGAATAGTGAACTCGATTCCTCAATTTAATTCTTCTCCAAAAATTTTGATATTTGTGAGTCTATTTTTTCTTGGCCTGGGAATGAACATCTATAAGATTTTCTTGGAATATATTTGTCCTCTTTTTAGTTTAATTTGAGCTTCGCCAAAACCCATTGAACCCACGCCAAATGTATTAATAGCGAAACTCATTACATATACTTCTAATAACCTTATTATGTCCTCCTTTTTATCATTTTCCAAATGATCTAATTTTTTTTTACTAATGCATTATCAAGAACATTAAAAAATGTTTCAATTCTTATGTTTTGTTTTTTCACAAGTTTTCTAAATCTTCTTTCTTTTTATTTACTATATTTAAATCTTTAAGCAGTTTATCGTCAATAGATATATTATTCAAATCGATTTGTTTATTATTTACTTTCTGTTCAATTCGTAGATTTTCATCCCGTATTAATTTGAATTTTTTTTATTGCGTCTAAACCAAGCAACAAATCATAATTAAAATTATTATTTCTACTACAAATAAGTTTAATTTATCTTCTATTTCACTTATTTTTAAATGTAGAATTTACAAAAATTCACACTACTTACGAGGCTGGTTTGAAAAGTCCGTGCAAAGTCCGAGAGATGGCACCACCGGCGCGTATCGAGGTCATGTTTAGTTAGTAGCATCTCTTGAATGAACGCACACCAAGTTTCAGCCATATTGGTCTATTTCTTTGTGTTTGGCATTCGTGTGAATCAAGGAAGTCGAGTGATTTTCAAGAAATGGACGAAAAAGAATTTCGTGTGGTGATTAAACATTACTTTATGAAAGGCAAAACGCCTCAGGAGACTAAAGAGAAGCTTGATAAACATTATGGTGGCTCTGCACCTTCGATTAGAACAGTTTATAAGTGGTTTTCAAAATTTTCGGACTGGCCATATGGGCACAAGTGACGCTGAACGTTCTGGACGGCCTGTGGAGGTTACGACTCCAGAAATCATTGATCAAATCCATGATATGGTGATGGATGACAGAAGAGTTAAGGTGCGTGAGATTGCTAGTGCTGTGGGCATCTCGACTGAACGGGTACATAATATTTTGCATAAACATTTGGACATGAGAAAGCTATCCGCAAGATGGGTGCCGCGATTGCTCACGCTTGACCAAAAACGAAATCGTGTAAAGTGTTGCAAGGATGGTTTGCAGCTGTTCCAGAAGAATCCGGAGAACTTTAAGCGTCGTTTGGTCACTGTGGATGAAACATGGATACATTACTATACTCCTGAGACCAAACAACAATCTAAACAATGGGTTACCAAGGGGGAACCTGCACCAAAAAAGGCGAAGACCGTTCCTTCGGCCGGAAAGGTTATGGCGACTGTCTTTTGGGATTCGCAAGGGATAATCCTCATCGAATATCTGGAAAAGGGTAAAACTATTACAGGTGAATATTATTCATCGTTATTGGACCGTTTGAAAACCGAGCTTTCGCGCTGGTGCTTCGCATCCGTATGAGGTTCAGCTTGTTACTCCGCGTACAACGCTTTTCAAGCAATCTTTTATATGGAGAACGTCATCCCTTTGGAATAATTTGCCCAGCGCTGTGTTTCCCACCGAGTACAATTTACAGCGATTCAAGAACAACGTGAATCGCTTTTTCCGCACTCGTGCCGCTCCTGGAGCGCTTTAGGGACTTCCCTGCAGCACGTGTGCTAGACCAATAAAAAAAAAAAAAAAGAGCTGCAAGAAAAACACCCGCGATTGGCCCACAAGAAAGTCCTTTTCCATCACGACAACGCACCAGCACACACCTCAGCAGTTGTGGTCGCAAAATTAATGGAAATAGGATTCCAACTCGTTTCACATCCCCCTATTCTCCAGACTTGGCTCCCTCGGACTACTATTTGTTCCCCAATTTGAAAAAATGGCTGACGGGACAAAGATTTTATTCAAACGAGGAGGTGATTGCAGACACTAATGGATATTTTGCAGACTTGGACAAATCCTATTATTCGGAAGGGATCAACAAACTAGAACATCGTTGGACGAAGTGTATAAGCCTAAAAGAAGACTATGTCGAAAAATAAAAAAGGTTTACCCCCAAACATATAAGTAGTTTTTATTTTTGCACGGAATTTTCAAACCAGCCTCGTATAATCCTTAAAATATTTTTGTTGGCACACAATTTTGATTTCAATATTCCGTATATTGATAGTATAGTATAGATTTTCATTAATCAATGAGCATGTAGAGCCATTATCATAAACGGACTTAACCAGTTTTTGTTCATCTACAATCACTTTGATTATAATGAAGGAGCATAATATGAATTTTTCCGGGTCGTTCATTTTTTTGTATTTTCATCATTATTTTGTATTTCAATCCTTAAAGAGTCATTTTCACTCTTTTCTTCTTGTTCAGTCAAATTGACAAGATTTTTCGATTGTGTTGGTTTATTTCTGCATATGGATGGAAGCGATTTCTATAACCTAGTGCTTCGTAAGGTTTTTTTTCTGACTTTCTTCTTTTGAAATTCCGTATTATTTTTCTCCTCTTTTTTACCTAATTTCTTTTATTACATATAGTAGTTTTTTTGGTGGATTCATGATTCCGAGGATGTACTCAATTTGTAATTCGATGTTAAGAAAAAGAACGGTAGACGATTGCTAAAACAATAATTTTTATTTATTTTAAATACACTCAAGCTGTAAGTATACACAAGAATAAGTAATATCAAAATATTAAAGTAAGTAAAACAAACTTACCTAAAACATCAAAATATACTTGAACATCTATTTCCTACCTGGACATTAACCTTCCTTGATAATGTCAAGGAAATATAAAAAACAAAGAGCAAACAGTCTAAATTATCCAAGAAGTATAATTTATATATATATATATACATACATACATACATATATATATATATATATATATATATATATATATATATATATATATATATATATATGTATATACCGGGTGACACAGCCAACATGTAACACCCTGTAATTTTTTTATTTTGAAAATTGAAATATTTGCATTTTTAGGTACCAGAATGGGACATTATTAGGCTTTTTTATCACTTAAGAAATATTTTTAACTACTTTCGGTTTGACCGGAAGAGACTGCAACTTTTTTATTTTTAATGGACTCTATATATTTTTTCATCAATTTCAATTCGCTTTGAAATTCTCTTTCCAACGAGGTATCACAGGTTGACATTTGTTCGACTGGTGACCGGCAAAAACTGATTTAAACTCTTAGACTTAGGCGGCCATGGCGGATATACTAGCAATTGTTTTTGTTCGTTTTATCTCACTTTGGAAAGAATGTAAAACTGTCCATTTATCGTGCCATTTTCGCGAATCTAAGTGGTTACTACAAAAATTTATGCTTTACATTCAGTTACAGAATTTCCTCTTCAAATAATGATCAATATCACCGAAATTAAGATAGGAACATATATTTTTTATTTAACCTAGTTATACATTACAGGTTTTTTGCCAAAATACATCTAACAGAACTATCTAACGTCAATTGGATTTATTATTATTTTCAGAAAATAAAAAACCTATTTATTAAATAAGTATTTAAATGCAAATAATAAAACCAATACATTTAATAATAAGAATCACACAACAGAACCGATAATTGTAATTAATTAATATTAGAAAGAAGTAATATTTTAACTAAGCAACACAATAAATATAAATAGGTAAAACTATTTTATATTAGATATAAACTTGTTAGGTATTTATTCCAAATGTTCAAAATGCTGTCCATTGTTAATCCTACACAATCTTGTTTTTCTCACCGTAGCTCTCATAACGTTTCCTACTGGATTTCAGTAATTTGATTTACTGCTCTTCTTAAGCGCATTTCTAAATCATTTCTATCTGTTGGTGGATTTTTGTAAACTTGTTCTTTTAGATGGTTCCGTATAAAGAAATCAAGAGGCGTAAGATCTGGCGATCTTGCAGACCACTTATTAGGTCCATTGATACCTAACCAATATGCACCAAATCTTTGATTCAAGTAGTTGACTACATTTCTACTACTATGGGCTGGAGCACCATTCTGCTGGAACATAAAGTCTCACAATTTAAAGGTAAAGTTTCTAAAAAATCATCAACATCATTTTGAATGATCTCCAAATATCTTTCTTTATTTAACGCACCATAATATAATAGGACCAATAATTCTTGTGCCAAGGATACCCAACCACACGCTAAGGCCGAATCTTTCTCGCATAATACTAGGATTTTCTTGAGCCCAATATCAAGTATTGTTACGATTAAATAGACCCAAATTGGTAAATCTAGATTCATCCGAAATAAAATGTTATAATGAAATTGGTTATCAAGGTGGTATCTTTTCAAAAACCAATTACAATAATCCATTCTTCTTTGGTAATCTGTTTGAAATAAATGTTGATTTATTTGATATTTGTAGGACCTGAATTTATATTTTCTTAAAATGCGGCGAACGGTTTCACGGTTTACACCGGTTTGTTTTTCAACATGTCTTATAGAAATGGTAGAATCTACCTGAACAATGGCCAATACATTGATTTCTGACTCTTCGTCACCAATAAATACATTAGCAGGTTCAATCGGTTGCCTTCTAAATTGTTACTCTACCCTTAAGAAATAATTATTGGGTAGTTGCCTCCTATCGGGATATCTTGCCATGTACAACTCGGTGGCTTGTCGGCTATCCTTTCTGCACTCTCCCTAAATTAATAACATGTTTACTTTTTCATCCGTTGAATACATTTTTGTTAACGAAAAATTATTTTTGACGTAAAGTAAACAATAATAAAGGCCATTTTGGTAACACGCAGCAACCATGACTTTTGGTTCGTCTGTTTTATCACAGCCTACTAAGTCCGTAATGGAACTTGTCGATATCACATTATTGCATAATAAAACGGTTTATTTCATGAAAATAATATTAAATCCAATTGGCGTTAGATAGTTCTAATTAGATGTATGTTGGCAAAAAACCTGTAATGTGTTAATAATGGACGGCATTTTGAACATTTGGAATAAATACCTAACAAGTTTATATCCAGTATAAAATAGTTTTACCTATTTTATATTTATTGTGTTGCTTAGTTAAAAATATTACTTTTTTCTAATATTAATTAATTACAATTATCGGTTCTGTTGTGTTATTCTTATTATTAAATGTATTGGTTTTATTATTTGCATTTAAATACTTATTTAATAAATAGGTTTTTTATTTTCTGAAAATAATAATAAATCCAATTGAGGTTAGATAGTTATGTTAGATGTATTTTGTCAAAAAACCTGTAATGTATAACTAGGTTAACCAAAAAATATGTGTTCCTATCTTAATTTCGGTGATATTGATCATTATTTAAAGAGAAAATTCTGTAACTGAATGGAAAGCATAAAATTTTGAAGGAGCCACTTAGACTCGCGAAAATGGCACAATAAATTAATAGTCTTAAATTCTTTCCAAAGTGAGATAAAACGAACTAAAACAATTGCTAGTATATCCGCCATGGCCGCCTAAGTCTAAGATTTTAAATCAGTTTTGGCCGGTCACCTGTCAAACAACTGTCAACTTATTATACATCGTTGGAAAAATAAGAAAGTTGCAGTCACTTCCGGTCAAACCGGAAGTAGTTAAAAATATTATTAAGTGATAAAAAAGCCTAATAATGACCCATTCTGGTGTCTAAAAGTCCAAATATGTAACAGGATGTTACATGTTGGCTGTGTCACCCGGTATATGTATATACATATATATATATATATATATATATATATATATATATATATATATATATATATATATATATAGATATATATATATATATATATATATATATATATATATATATATATATATATATATATATATATATATATATATATTATTCACTGAGGTAGCCGTTACTTGATGGAAATTCATTGTAAATTAAACCTTTATCCGGAATAACCCATTATTAATCCATCATTTAAGTATGGTACAACTTATTTATTGTTATCTTTATTTTAATTGTGTGAAAACCCACAAATGACAGGTATTACCCACTTCTTTTGTACAATAATATTAAGTATTTATTATTTTTATAATTTAACCTTGTAATTTACTACTCCTAAAGGTATATATGGGCTAATATGTTCTAATTTAAAATTAGTTTAAAGTTATCATCCGTCTGATGAAGACATTGTATGTCGAAACAATTGTTACGGTTTATAAATATAGTGGAATTCTAAAAACATCTATTGTTTTACTTCGGTATTAATATATATATATATATATATATATATATATATATATATATATATATATATATATTACAATAGAGGTTTGCACAGATGGTGGAATGTAATACATTAAAATTCCGAGTTTCAATCCGTTCGTCTAACAATGAATTTGCACGACATTTCGCCAAAATCTCATTTGGCATTTTCATGTGCTCCCGCTACTGCTGCTCGATACTGTGATCTTGCTGCCGCTCGAAGCTAACTGGTGGATGTCTTTTATGAGTCGGCGTCTACGCAGTTTGTAGGTGGAAGGATCGGAAGTGGTCGTCCGGACTTTATCTATGCAGATAAGCTTATATCTGGGTCCCGTAGTCAGATCTGATGGTAGCAGTCGTTTTAGCCTAGCGCCTAATTGATTCTCGCATGTTTAACTGATTAGCCAATACGTTAGGGTGCACTGACACTCTTTCACTGTATTTCGCACTGAATCAATGTATGGCTTCCTTAACGGATTCTAGAGAGATGTCGTGAAGAATCGCTTCGTTGGAAACATAATAAAGTGCATGTATTGTAATATATATATATATATATATATATATATATATATATATATATAATATATATATATATATATATATATATATGTAAATATGTAAATTATACTTCTTGGATAATTTAGATTGTTTGCTCTTTATTTTTATATTTCCTTGACATTATCAAAGAAGGTTAATGTCCAGGTAGGAAATAGATGTTCAAGTATATTTTGATGTTTTAGGTAAGTTTGTTTTACTTATTTTAATATTTTGGTATTATATACTTACAGCTTGAGTGTATTTAAAATAAATAAAAACTATTGTTTTAGCAATCGTTTACCGTTCTTTTTCCTAATATCGAATTACAAATTGAGTAAATTCTTGGAATCGTGAATCCACCAAAAAAACTACATGGGCTTTGTCTCTTGATAATGTCATATGGTTTAGTATACCAGATCAACTGAAAGATTTGGATTTACATCCAGAATTATTGGCAATCAAGATCATTGCAAATAGTAGAAATTTAATCACTAAATTGGATGGTCATAGAAAAATTACAGTTTTATTTAAACGAGAATTACAAAAAAATATTTAGATGAAGAAGGAAATCTTTATAATAATGATCACTAATTGGAAAAATATGCTGTAGATGAAACTGGTGCAATGGGTCCTGCTTTGGGGGACAAAAAAACGGATAATGAAATTTTTTAATTAAACGTATAAAGGAGCTAGAGAACCATATTACAACTACTAATGAAGTAAGAAGTAGAGCAAAAATTTTTGTTAGGCAAATTTAATGGGAAATAAGAAGCTTCAATCTGAATTTCTAAATTTGAGAAGGAATGTATCAGATTTAAAATTTTTGACGGCTCCACAAGAGTAATTGTTTATAGATGGGAATGTAAAAGGGTGGTACAACTCAAATTTGATGAAGTTACCACTGGCTGACTGGGAAGTATGGAAAAAATAATTTTTATTAGTATATGCCAGGAGGACTGCAATTCGCATCGTGTTTAATTATAAGTATATATTTGGTTCGTTAATTGACTTTGTGCTTAAAAAAGTACAATTACTTCTGGAGGCTGATAAGGAAATACCAGAAACTGTTGTGGTTCGTCAATTGACTATGTGCTTAAAAAAAAGGCTTCTGGAGGCTGATACAGATATACCAGAAATGTATAGGATTTACCAAATAATATATAATCTACCTCTGGATGGTCAAGGTGGGTTAAATAAAGAAAAAATTGTGACTCTGGAAATTTAATAAAGAAGCTAAAAAAATTTAATAATTCTTATGTGATAAAAGAAATTAGGTAAAAAAAAACAGGAGAAAAATAATACGGAATTTCAAAAGAAGAAACTGAGTCAGAAAAAAAAAAAACCTTATGAAGCACTAGGCAATAGAAACCGCTTCCATCCAACAAAAATATGCAGAAATAAACCAACGCAATCGAAAAATCTTGTCAATTTGAGAGTGAAAATGACTCTTTAAGGATTGAAATACAAAATAATGATGACAATACAAAAAAATGAACGACCCGGAAAGATTCAAATGCTCCTTCGTTATAATTAAAGTGATTGTAGATAAACATAAACTGGTTAAGTCCGTTTATGATAATGGCTCTACTTGCTCATTGATTAGTGAAAATCTTGTCCGTATTTTGAAATCAAAATTGTGTGCCAACAAAAGTATTTTAAGGATTATATGTGGTGTGAATTTTTGTAAATTCTACATTTAAAAATAAGTGAAATAGAAGAGAAATTGAACTTATTTGTAGCAAAGAATAATAATTTTAATTATAATTTGTTGCTTGGTTTAGACGCAATAAAAAAATTCAAATTAATACGGGATAAATATCTACGAATTAAACAGAAAGTAAATAAAAAACAATCGATTTCAATGATATATATTGACGATAAACTGCTTAAAGATTTAAATATAGTAAATAAAACGAAAAAAGGAAGATTTAGAAAACTTGTGAAAAAACAAAACATAAGAATTGAAACATTTTTTAATGTTTTTGACAATGCATTAGTAAAAAACATTAGATCATTTGGAAAATGATAAAAAGGAGGACATAATAAGATTATTAGAAGCGTGTATTAGTGGGTTTAGTGGATTTTGGCGAAGCTCAAATTAAACTAAAAGAGGACAAATATATTTCAAGAAAATCTTATAGATGTTCATTCCCAGACCAAGAAGAAATAGACTCCTAAATATCAAAACTTTTGGAGAAGAATTTAAATGAGAAATCGAGTGCACCATTCACTTCTCCTGTGACCTTAGCATTTAAAAAAGAAGATGGAAAAAGAACACGTTTATGTGTACATTTCCGAGAACTAAATAAATTAGTGGTGCCTCAACCGCAACCATTTCCGCGAATTGGCGATCTAGTTGTGAATGTTGGCGACTGCAGTTGGCTTACTGTACTAGACACCAATTCAGCTTTTTGGTCCATACTGATTCGAGAGAATGATAGGAAAAAAACAGCGTTCATAACACAAAAAGGTCACTGGCAATGGAAAGTACTCCCATTAGGGTATAAAAACTCACCAGCTATTTTCCAAAGGGCACTGACAGGTACCTTACGAAAACATAAATTAGGAAAATTCTGTGTGAATTATATAGATGATATTTTGATATCTTCGAAATCTTTTGAGGAACATTTAGAACATATAAGGTTGGTCTTTGAAGCAATTAAAAAAGAAGGAATTGAATTAAAACGACAAAAATGTGGCTTTGCTATCCGTTCTGTAAAATAGTTGGGACATGTGATTAAAAATGGAAAAGTTCATCCAATTAAAGATAACCTTATAGCAATGAAAGAATTTAAACGCCCTACTACACGAAAAATGCTTCGCTAGTTATTAACTTTTTTCACAAATTTATTAATCATTGTACCCAACGATTAGCTCCATTGTATAATCTGTTGAAGAAAAATGAAAATTTTGTGTGGATAGACCAGTGTAAAACTTGTTTCCAGGAAATTAAAGAATACCATCACCAATTTTAGCGATTTACGATCCAGACAAAGATACAGTAATAGAAGTTGATACGGGCCGCTCAGGTTTGGGGGCAGTTCTGAAACAGACTCAAGAAAATGGTATGCTGCATCCAGTAGCTTATTTTTTAAAGAAAAAAAAAGAAAATGAAGAAAGAAATTATGTATTTAGAATGTTGGGCGATAAAAGAGGCAATTGTATACGAGCAACATTATCTCATAGGAAAGAGTTTTATAGTTACATCAGATCATAAACCACTAGTAAATTTAAAATGTAAATCAAAAACAGATGAAGCTTTAGATGACCTAATGCTTCACCTGCCCCAATATGCATTTAAGATAATTTTTAAAAAAGGCAAAGATAATATAAAAGCTGACGCTTTATCCAGGAATCCAGTCTTAGAATGTTTTGAGAGTGACGCTGACTGTTTAAAGGTAATTAATGTGGTCCAATTAGAAGAAATTATATATAATCAATGAAATAGAAAGACCAAAGAAAATTTTGAAAGTTGGAAATATAAGTGTTAAGATGTTAAATAAAAGGAAACGAATCTACGTGTCAGAAGAATTTGGAATAAAATTGATGAAAAAAATGGACCAATTTTATGGTCATAATGGTACTAGTCAAACTAGTGAAGAGTTAAGACCATTTTATTATTTTAATAACAATAAATATATATATATATATATATATATATATAATATATATATATATATATATAATATATATATATATATATATATATATATATATATATATATATATATATATATATATATATATATATATATATATAGTGAAGGACCAAAATGTTGACCGAAATTTCACTATAGAAAGTTTTCCACTATATAAAGAAAAAATCCGTATATATTGCTATGTATGTATTTTATATTGGTAATCATTTACTTGTATTTTATAAGGTACAAGCAACAAAAAAAATTGCAAAATTGAATTATTAGAAAAGATTTTATTAAACATTTGAAAGTTTAAAGCATGTACAGGCCTAAATACATACATAAAGTCCGTACGTTATATCTTCACCCGTGCGTCATAGTTTTCAGGCCATATAACAGACGACTATTATATTATTTGTCTCTTTTCACCAATAAATCGTAGGTATTGGTCAAAAGAGACAAAAAATATAATAGTCGTCTGGGATATTGCCTGAAAACTATAACGCACGTGTAAAGATATAACGTACGGACTTTATGTATGCATGTACTACATACGAAATAAAAAGAATAATACAAAATCTGTTAATACATAAGTACATACTACGTACATACGTACTAGGAAAAATAATCAGTTATTTTCTTTTGAACATTACTTTTGAAAAATAATTGTTGCTGAACAAAATTCTCGCATTTATTCAAATGGATAAAGATTTGATCAGGTACACTTTCCTGGCTCCTGAGAGTAGTTCGCACAAAGTCAAATGCATTTCTTATTTCATTTTCACTAAATTTAGCAGGACATTCCCCGGTTTCAGTTTCTTCTTCATGATCTTCTATACTTTTTATATCGTCAATTATGTCTTGGTCAGTTGGGAGATCTGTCGTGCCAACATCATTGTCAATTTCTAAGAAATTTTCAAGTAAAAAATCTGCGGCGACGGCAGCAGTTTTTTGTAGAATACCCCATTGCCTTTTTAAGGTAGCGAGATCCCGTTCGTCTTCTTCTTCCAATTCGTCAATTTTTTCAGTAAAGCCTGCTTTAGAAAAGCAGTTTTTGATAGTTTTCTGAGAAACATTTTCACTCCATACTTTAGCGACTTCGGTTATACACTCTTTAAGGGTAATCAATTTTTGGACTGAAAGGTTGTTATCAATCGCATTAACAATTTTGTGAACAATTCTGTATCGGTAATGATGTTTTATGTATTTTATAATACCCTGATCCATAGGTTGCAATTTGGAGGTCATGTTTGGTGGAAAAAAAGATCAATTCAATATTCCTTAATTTTTTACTTACAGTAACTGGATGTGCAGGACAATTGTCTATAAACATCACAATCATTCGCTTTTGGCTTTTCATTTTCGTGTCCAGTTCTTTGATCCATCTTTCGAAAATCTCAGAAGTCATCCATGCATTTTTATTATTGGCGTAACCTAACTCCAGAGATTTAACTCCTCCTAAACAACGGGGATTTTTGCTTTTACCTATGAGCAGTAATTTCAGTTTTTCTGAGCCATCCATGTTTGCTCCAACCATAAGTGTCACCCTTTCTTTACTTGTTTTAACACCAAAACATTTATCACTTTTAAAAGCAAAAGTTTTATTTGGCAAACATTTAAATAACAAACCGGTTTCATCACGATTGAAAACGTTTTTTGGCTCGTACTTTTTCAATGCACTTTTTAACAGTTTCAGTCCAAATGTCACAGTCCTCCTGACTAACGCTTGCACTCTCGCCAGACACCGTCTTGAAAACAATTGAATTGCGAGTCTTCCAGGCACTCAACCACCTTTCACTAGCTTGAAAATTAACGCAGTTAAATTCTTTAGTAAATTGTAGAGCCTTTTGCTTTATTAAATTTCCCGATATTGGTACGTTTTGATGCGTACGGGCCACTTGAAACCATCGTAAAACTGCTTCATTTACATCCTCGTAAGTACTTACCCGTACTCGTTTTCGACTGCTTGGAACACTAGGTTTCTTGATGATACTGTCGCGACTTTTTATTATCAGAGAGACGCAACTTGGAGAAATACCAAATTTTGCAGCAACATCAATTTTTTTGCAGCCTTTATCAACTTCCTCCAAAACTTTAATCTTCTCAGCTAAACTTAAACACACTCGCTTGAACATCTTACTTGATTCTTAAACAAAAAGAAACTGAACCTGAATTTGCGAATTACTAGGCCTCGACTATAAAATGGGTTTTTCCCCGGGTTTCTATAAAATGGGTTATTCTCCGGGTTTCTCACAGAAATCTACCTGATTTAATGCCAACCACTAGGCGTTATAAGCGCGTTAAGAACCTTTTCATAAAAATGGAATGCGAAATGGCCAAGATCTCAATAAATGCATAAAAATTTATACATAAAATTCCGGTAAAAATTCTATTATAAAGAGTGTTACTATTTTACAGATTCACTATATGCAGGGCTTTTTACATGAAATTTCATTAAAATATGGGTCTTGAAAAAATTGCCCTATAAAGAGTTTTTCACTATATAGAGTTTCACTATAAACAGTGTCGACTGTGTGTGTATATATATATATATATATATATATATATATATATATATATATATATATATATATATATATATATATATATATATATATATATATATTTATATATATATTATATATATATATATATATATATATATATATATATATATATATATATATATATATATATATATATATATATATATATATATATATATATATATATATATATATATATATATAGTATATATATAATATATAGATTTTAACGTTGTTTAGTTAAAATTAGCTCATGACAACAACTATAAAGGGAGACTTTTTAAGGAAATGTACCGTATCAACAGGAACCCAAAGTCAATTAACTATAAATCAGACACTAATCAACTTAGTATTATTTATAGCAACATAATTAATAGGTATTAATCATTTACAATTACAGCAATAATAACAAATAAAGATTTGCCACCACTTAGTATAAAGTAAATTGAAGACTTTTTCTGTTGCTGTTTTTTCCGTTCGTTTGGAATTCACGGCAGTGCATATGTACCGAGGCTGTTTACTCTCAGTTTGTTGTAGTAAATCGAGATGTTGAGTGTTGGTTTCGAGGACAAACTCACATTTTCGTACGTGTTTAAATTGATTGTTCGTTTGTTTCATAATTGTTTGTTTTATATTTCAATATTTTAATGCCTTGACGAAAGAGAATAGTGTTTTAATATAGGTGTATTAATTTTGTAGTTACTCCTGAAGAAGTTATCAAACGATAACGAAATATTGAGTTTTAAAGAAGAAAAGAGTTTTATTTACGGTCCAGACCGATTCCCGATAATCATATATATATATATATATATATATATATATATATATATATATATATATATATATATATATATATATATATTAGGGTGACCGCAAAAAATCGATGTCGGAATTTTGTTCGTCTGGACCCCACAAAACGATTCCCCTTTCCAGATATTGAGATAGCCGAAATTTGAGCTCGATTAAACGATGTTAACCCGTGCCGCTCGTCGCTCGAAGTTTGAAAAAATCCAAATTTTTGGCCAAAAAGCTGACATATGGAGCCATAACTCCAGAACAGTAAATAATAGAAACACGCTTAATATCTCAAAAGAAAGCTAATGTTGTTCTTCAAAATTTATATTCTATACATAATTGTTGTTATTTTAAGTCAAACCGAGTTACAACAGCCTTTAGCCCCAAAAACGTGACCTGGTACCAGTAGGAGCCAGTTTGGGAGTATTCTAAGAATTTTACGGGTTTTTACATAATGTGTCTCGGAATTAACATTTTTTTGTTAAAAAGTATTTTGGAACTCAATTTTCAAACATAAAGAGCCTTTTGTTCAAATTTAATCTTTTATTATATGGGGATAACCTGACTAGTTTACCAAAGAAAGACCCGTTTGAGAGGTAAAAAGGAGGGTGAATCTAATTTCTATTTTAGGGATGGTGATTTTACTTCAGCGTACAACCGACCTTTTATTTATTCAGTTTAGTTTCTAAAGTGCCTTTGAGCTGGTTAGATCGAACAATTATCTAGTGAAGATATTTTAAGACACTGAAGAGGACAGCATCTACCAGGAACTTGAGAGCTTGGAGGAAATGGACATCCTTGAAGAAGCTGCAGAAGATCCAGGACCATCTGACAGCAAGAGGATGAAAGTTTCATTTGCAAGGGGCGTTAAAGAGATTTTAAACATGAAATTGTCCATTTTATTAGATCGATGTAAGGTATCCGACAGAAATGCCACGAGAATTTTAATAGCTGCCCTCTTGAGTACAAAGTCTCGAAAACTTTATTACATGATAGAAGGCAAATGTTCAGAGAACAATATAATAAAAAAATTTTTGATAAAGTAAACATTCCTGAAAAAGAGCCCGTGGTTGTCCATTGGGACGGTAAACTTTTACCGGGTGTTTTAAAAAATGAACAATGTGAGCGAGTAGCTATAGCTATTTCATATGGCGAAAAGGAACAGCTGCTGGGAGTTCTTGTAACAGCAAACAGCTCTGGAGAGGAGCAAGCCGTAGCCGTATATGAATGCCTACATGAATGGGGTCTTCTCAACACCGTCAAGGCGATGTGCTTCGACACTACAGCATCCAACACGGGAAGACTCAAAGGAGCATGCGTCATATTGGAGCAAATGTTAGGAAGAGAATTGTTATACCTAGCTTGCCGTCACCATATCTTGGAAATTCTGTTAAGAGGCGTATTCGACACAAAAATGGGATCAACCACTGGACCTCATCCAGACATTTTCAAGAGATTCCTCACTGCGTGGCCCAAGATAGACAAAGGAAAATACGACACAGGTATCAGTGAAAATCTAATACAAAAGCAGCTAACTCCAGAAGTAATTGCAAATGTTACTGCTGAATTCGAGACCAAATTAACTGAGAGCCACCCCAGAGATGACTACAAGGAACTATTGCAGTTGGTTCTCGTATTTGTTGGATCACTAGACGGCAATGTTGTGGGTTTTAGAACTCCAGGAGCCATTCATCACGCTAGGTGGATGGCAAAGGCTATTTACTGCTTAAAAATGTTCATTTTCGTCGTCAATTTAAGATGTCTAAAGAAGAAGAAAGTTCTGTGCGTGTCATTTCTGTTTTCCTAGTTAAAATTTATCGTAAAGCTTGGTTCAATGCTCCAAAAGCTCATCTTGCACCAAAGCAAGATTTAGGTATTTTGCATAGTCTGTTAGACTATAAAGAATGTGACAACGACATTGCAGAAATAGCCCTCACCAAATTTTCGAACCATTTGTGGTATTTGAATGCAAAGTTGGTGGGATTATCGTTTTTTGATCCCACCATTACAGACGATGAAAAGTTGTTAATGGCTAATAAATTGCTCAGTAGCACAGATGAACCATCACAGCACGCTAGGGTTGTAAATCCAAAAGTTAGGAAAGAAAACTTAAAAGAGGTAGTTGATGGAGGATTGGTAAATTTACTTACCAAAGAAACGTTTACATTCTTTGACCAATTTAATATAAAAACAGATTTCCTAAGACAACATCCAAACACCTGGCCTCAAAATAATGACTTCCAAGAAGGATTGAAAATTGTCAAAACATTAAAAGTAGATAATGATATGGCTGAGCGTGGTGTTAAATTAATAACCGACTTTAACGACCTTCTGACAAAAGATGAAGACCAAAAGCAATATGTCCTGCAAGTTGTAAGTAAATGCCGAGCATTATATCCTGACGTTTCAAAAACTACTTTAACAAAAGCTCTAGAATAGATAACTATGTAAAATTATCAACTCATGTAGGTACTACGTCTGTATCTTTTCTGTGTCTGTTTTGTATGTATTATATACCTAATTTTTATATTTTAAAATAAAAAATGTCATTAGACTTATCAGTATTACTTGTTTTTTTATTATATTTCTACTTTAAACTCAAAAATATACCAAAAAAAAGCAAAATTTATCACTTAATAACAAAATATACGAAGTATGCTCCTAGTGGTACCAGGTCACGTTTTTGGGGCTAAAGGCTGTTGTAACTCGGTTTGACTTAAAATAACAACAATTATGTATAGAATATAAATTTTGAAGAACAACATTAGCTTTCTTTTGAGATATTAAGCGTGTTTCTATTATTTACCGTTCTGGAGTTATGGCTCCATATGTCAGCTTTTTGGCCAAAAATTTGGATTTTTTCAAACTTTGAGCGACGAGCGGCACGGGTTAACGTCGTTTAATCGAGATCAAATTTCGGCTATCTCAATATCTGGAAAGGGGAATCGTTTTATGGGGTCCAGACGAACAAGATTCCGACATTTTTTTTCCCCCTCTATGAGATCCGGTCACTCTAATATAATATATATATATATATATATATATATATATATATATATATATATATATATATATATATATATATATATCAGATTGATGCAGGTCGATAACATATCACCAAAATCTTATATATATATATATATATATATATATATATATATATATATATATATATATATATATATATATATATATATAACATATATATATATATATATATATATATATATATATATATATATATATATATATACGAGGTGTACAAGTATGAAATGCGGATTTCAGACAACAGATAGTGCACTAATGCAGTTTGTGCTATAAAGATTTGACACTGGGCCATTTTGTTGTGTCATCAACAAGAGTCAGAC
The DNA here is from genome assembly GCA_019049505.1 of Pachyrhynchus sulphureomaculatus. Taxonomy (NCBI): domain Eukaryota; kingdom Metazoa; phylum Arthropoda; class Insecta; order Coleoptera; family Curculionidae; genus Pachyrhynchus; species Pachyrhynchus sulphureomaculatus. The sequence continues at coordinate 69,257,663 of CM032455.1, forward strand.
GCGCACGAGTGATAAATTGAAAAAGTGTGTGCAGTGTTGTGTTCAATATGTCGAAATTTATACCGAACAAAGAGCATTAGCGGACAGCATTAATTTTTTGTTTTCATTTGAAGAAAACTGCTGTTGAATCGAAAGCTTATTGTGAACATGCTCCATCGCAAGATACGTGTGAACGATGGTTTCGGCGTTTCAAAAGTGGTGACTTCGATGTTGCAGATAAGGAACATGGAAAACCGCAAAAAAAATACGAAGATGTGGAATTGCAAGCATTGTTGGACGAAGATGATTCGCAAACACAAAAACAACTCGCCGAGCAATTAGGCGTTAGTCAACAAGCTGTTTCCAATCGGCTACGAGAAATGGGAAAGATTCAGAAGCCGGTAGATGGGTACCACATGAGTTGAACGACAGGCAAATGGAAAAGCGCAAAAACACGTGTGACATTTTGCTCGCTCGGTAAAAAAGGAAGTCGTTTTTGCATCGTATAGTTACTGGGGATGAAAAGTGGATTTATTTTGAGAATCCTAAGGGCAAAAAAACATGGGTAGACCCAGGCGCACTATCCACATCGACCGCAAGACCGAATTACTTTGGCAGAAAGACGATGCTCTGTGTTTGGTGGGACCAGAGGGGCATGGTCTATTATGAGCTGTTAAAACCTGGGGAAACGGTTAATACTAAATGTTACCAACAACAATTGACCGATTTGAACCATTCGCTGCTTGAAAAAAGGCCAGAATACCAAAAGAGGCAACACAAAGTCATTTTTCTTCATGAAAATGCTCCATTATATACGGCAAAACCAGTTCGCGACACGTTGGAAGCTGGTTCATACGAAGATATGAAAAAATGGCTCGATAAATGGTTCGCAGCAAAAGGGGAAGATTTTTACTGGTGTGGTATTCACAAATTGCCCGAAAGATGGGAAAAATGTATAACAAGCGAGGGCGCATACTTTGAATAAAGCACTTTTTATCATTCTTCCGAATTTAACATGTTTTTTTAGAAAAAAAAAATACGCATTTTATACTTATACACCTGGTATATATATATATATATATATATATATATATATATATATATATATATATATATATATATATATATATATGTATACACACACTCCTGGGCAAAATTAACGCAACAATATATTAAATCATATAAATCTCTATAACACAGGGCCACCAAAAAATTTTTTTTGTTTTGGTGCCTGGGATTTTAGAGCTGATTTTAACTATATTTGGGACGCTAAATCTATACAAGCAATCCGTTTTTCTCTATCAGCTCTACTTTTTTAGATACATCAACTTATCTACCAATGTAGTTTTTATTCAGTATATTCATTTATGAGAGTTCTAAAATTATTATATATTCATTAATGTAGGTACAATGGTTTTATTGTCAGTCTGTAATTGAGTAAATTCCAGGTAAATCTATAAATAGTGGAACCATTGCATATCAGGTACCTGAACTGACCCTTTTAATCACCTAACTACCCGAGTCTCGTCAGTTTGTGCGTTCTTACTAATGAGAGTAGATCGAATTCGGCGTGTTATTTTATGTTAAGAAAAGAGTGTTTTTGTGTTATTGAACAGAATTAAAATGAGTTCAGGTTCCAGTTCAAGAAGAAGTTGTGTAAATCAACCTGATGTGTTTTGCTATATATGCGGAGAATACATGTTTCAACAAAACAGACAAACTATTACTGACTTTGTAAAGCGAGCGTATCTTGGATACTTTGGAGTTAAGCTTGGTAATCAGGACAAAACGTGGGCCCCGCATCTCGTATGTAAAACTTGTACAGAGCATTTACGGCAGTGGACTACCGAGAAAAGAAAATGTCTAAAATTCGGCGTACCAATGGTTTGGAGAGAACCAAAAAACCACTTCAATGATTGTTATTTCTGTTTAGTAAATACTAATGGAATCAATCGAAATAACCGCAGTAAGTGGACTTACCCCAATTTAGACTCGGCAATACGCCCTATCCCGCACTCAGATGAAATACCGATTCCAACATTTCATCAGCTACCACATATCTCTGATGACGAATATTTTCCCTCTGATCGCTCTTCTGATGCTAATAAAAGTTCTGATGCTAATGAAACTAACAGTGACTATGAGGGGACGTCATCAGTTCCTCAACGCTTCAATCAAAATGAATTAAATGATCTCACCAGGGATCTCAATTTATCGAAAAAAGCTTCTGAAGTACTGGCTTCTAGGTTGAACGACAAAAATTTACTGGAACAAGGAACCAAAATTACCTTTTACCGTACAAGAGAAAAAGACCTGCTACCATTCTTTTCTCAAGAAGACAATCTTGTATTTTGTCACGAAATTAGGGGACTCATGAAAGAAATGGGACTTTCTGAATATATTCCAGATGATTGGCGCCTATTTATTGACAGTTCAAAGCGAAGTTTAAAATGTGTCCTTCTACATAATGGGAATAAATATGGTTCAATACCACTAGCTCACTCAACGAAACTGAAAGAAGAATATAATACCATAGCTTTGGTCTTGCAGAAGATAAAGTATTACGAATATCAATGGATGATTTGTGTAGACTTAAAAATGGTAAACTTTCTTCTTGGGCAGCAAAGTGGTTACACGAAATATCCGTGTTTCATGTGCCTCTGGGATAGTAGGGACAAAACACACCCCTGGGTTAGAAAAGATTGGCCTCAGAGAGAAAACATGGACGTTGGGGAAAAGAATGTCATTAACGACGCTTTGGTTGAAAGAGAAAAAAATCATACTTCCTCCGTTACATATAAAGTTGGGCTTAATGAAGCAATTTGCAAAGGCTCTTGATAAGAATGGGTCTTGTTTTGCATATATAGGGGTAAAAATGCATCAGTTGAGCACAGAAAAACTCAAAGCAGGGATATTTGACGGCCCACAAATAAGACAATTAATTAAGGATCCTGCCTTCATAAATTCAATGAATCAAGTTGAACGAGAAGCTTGGACATCATTTGTTGCAGATGTAGAAAATTTTCTAGGCAAACATAAAGCTCAAAACTATGTTGAAATGGTTAACAAGATGCTTAATAGTTTCAAATCCTTAGGGTGCAATATGAGTATTAAAATACACTATTTACACAGCCACTTAGACCGTTTTCCAGAAAATTTAGGAGACATGAGTGAGGAACAAGGTGAAAGATTTCACCAAGATATTAAAGTTATGGAGGACCGCTACCAAGGAAGATGGGACATGCACATGATAGCAGATTACTGCTGGAGTTTAAAAAGGGACTGTTTAAAAAAACATTCAAGAATGTCGCAGAAAAGAAGCTTTCCAAGTGTGTCGAGTGACTATTTCATTTCTTCAATGTTTTTTTTTGTTTGTAAGTACGACATAATATTGTATTTTGTATAACTAAAATAAAAATTTCGTATCTACTTTTGTTTACTACACTTACGGATTTGAGTTACAATAATGTAACTTATATTTCTCTAAAATTGTATATCTTAAAAATTTGAGCTCCTAGGTACAAATGAATACGTTATTTGAATTCAGGACATCAAATTGATATAGAATCAGCTCAAAAAACCTCGACACCAAAACAGCTGTTCCCCTGTGTAATGAATTAATTTTAATAATTTTTGATGAACATTGGTTACACTAAAAGTTAGAAAAAAGTTATTCGGATACTTTAAAAGTGAATTAGCTACCAAATTTATCTATAAGATTCGAATTAAAATTATTCTTAAGACCTAATAACAAAATCGTTGAAATTATGTAATAATGAAGAAAATAAACTGGGACACTAGTAGCAAAATTAATGCTGTAACTGGGACACCAGTAGCTTGTGTTGCCTTCTCCACTTCGGATGACAGCGTTTATGCGCCTAGGCATGCTTCTAATTAAATTTTGGATAAAATCTTGAGGAATTTGCTCCCATTCTGTGATAACTGCATTTTCAAGTTCCCTCAGGTTTCTAGGTGCAGGTATATGACGTTTCACATTTTTCTTAAGGTGATCCCATACATGTTCTATCGGATTCAGATCCGGGCTTTTTGGTGGCCATTGCATAATCGGTATATCAACTTGATAATCGAGTACCTCCCTAGCCACATGAGGTCGAGCGTTGTCTTGCATAAACAGGAAATTGGGCCCCACAAAATGACCGAAAGGCATGACATGTTCTATTACAATATTCTCAAGATAGTAGTCAGCATTCATGGATCTCGTACGGACAGGAACTAACTCTGTGCGAGCATCAAAGCAGATGCCACCCCAGAACATAACAGAGCCACCGCCGAATGGAATCCTTGCAGAAATATTGCAAAGAGCAAACCTCTCTCCTGGTCTTCGCCATACTCGTTCACGACCATCTGGATGTTTTAGACTAACCCTAGTTTCATCTGTGAAGAAAACTTGTTTCCAGTCACCCACAGACCAGTTTTCGTGATTTCGAGCAAAACGTAACCTGGCAACTCTGTGCTCTCTAGTAAGCAAGGGCGCAGTGGCTGTTCTCCTACTGTTTAATCGAGCTTCATTTAACCGTCTTCTAACTGTTTTAGAAGAAATTGTGACATTGCGAACAGCTTCGAGTTCGTTTCTTATTATAGAACTAGTGACCGTCCTGTTTCTTAAAGCATATTGTCTTATAAAACGTCCATCTAGGTCGCTAGTGCATCGTTTTCGCCCTTGCCCTAGCCTTCTAGAATAAATTCCTACTCCATTCAAGCGTCTTACCATACGACTTATTGTGGAACGATGTTTGCCTAACAAATTGGCAACATAACTCTGACAATATCCCTCGTCCAATCAAACTGAGGCTCGCACTACCTCGTGTTCAGTTAAATTCCTTGTTCGATTCATTTTTCTAATTCTTCGGGGTCAAAAATAAAACAGTCTACCACAAAAACGTATTACTTTGAAAAAGGGAACAATTTATAAGCTTACTTTTAAAGAAAATCTATCGCATTATTACAGAAAATTGTTTATCTTCTAAAAAATTCTTTAAAACTGTAAATCTAAACGAATTGTTTTGATTTCTGTCATGAACAATGAAACAAAATATGCATAGCCTACTATTCAAATACTCGATAAACTTTAAAACTGACATAAGAAAAAGATAAATTAATTTTCAGATTGTTGCGTTAATTTTGTCCAGGAGTTTATATATATATATATATATATATATATATATATATATATATATATATATATATATATATATATATATATATATATATATATATATATATTATATATATGTATATATATGTATATATATATATATATATATATATATATATATATATATATATATATATATATATATACAGGGAAGAAGTCCCTAAAGCGCTACAGGAGCGACACGTGTGCGAAAAAAAAAAGCGATTCACGTTGTTCTTGAATCGCTGTAAATTGTACTCGGTGGGAGACACGTCCCTGGGCAAACCATTCCAAAAGGATGATGTTCCCCATATAAAAGACTGCTTGAAAAGCGTTGTACGCGGAGTAACAAGCTGAACCTCATATGGATGTGAAGTATTAGCGCGACGTGTATTTCTAACATGTACCGCTCTGGGGGGAATTAAGCGGGCCTCATCCTTCGAACACTTTCCATGAAAATACTTGTAGAACAGACTCAAGTCGCCAACCATTCCTCGATGTTCCAGCGAATCAAGGCCGCCGGTCAGTTCCGGGTCTCCAATCAGACGAACAGCTCTTCTCTGAACAGAATCCAACAAATGCAGAGTGTGTTTGGGAGCGGAGCCCCAAACATGGGAGCCGTATTCCATAGTTGGTCGAATTTGAGCTTTGTAAAGAATTAACAGTTGTTGTGGAGTGTAAAGCTTTCTGGTTCGAAATAATATTCCCAACTTTTGAAAAGCTCTCCTTGCTATGCCTGCAACATGTTCATGCCAGGACATATTTGGTCCCATATTAACGCCCAACAAATTGAGTGACGATGTTAGGGGAATGGAGTACCCCGACATGAATATGTCGGGTTCAGCAACGTTAACTTTTTTAGAAAAAACTGCCGCCAGGGTTTTTGTAGCGTTAAATTCCACTTGGTTACTGTCACCCCAAGATAGAATTTCTTCCAGGTCTTTGTTAAGTTGAACGACCTCCTGCTGTCTGCGGATATTCGCCTGTGTAGCCGATGTCTGAGCGTTCAAAGTGAATGAAGAGATAAGCGTACTGTCATCTGCAAAGCTGTAGACTGGATTCCCTTTCTTTTCCAGCAGATCGTTAATGTAAATGAGAAAGAGAGTAGGAGACAGTATGGAGCCTTGAGGCACACCCGCGTTGATAGTGAAGGTGTCAGAAAAAAATCCTTCGACCGCCACTCGTAAAGAACGCTCTCTAAAGAAACATGAGAGCCACAAACAGAACTTTTCAGATATACTACAAGAGCTTAGCTTGTAGTATGTGTTACATAAGTCAGAAGATCTCTTGTTGATCTAGGTTTACGAAAGTCATATTGGTGATCTCTAATAATGTTGAATTCTTCAAAATATTTTAGAAGATGCTGATTGATAACCTTTTCCACGACTTTCGATATTATTGAAAGCAGTGCGACTGATCGGTAGTTATTTGGCAAGGTCTTCTTGCCTTTTTTAGGTATCGGCTGAACTGTGGCACATTTCCATCAGGAAGGAAATATTCCCTTTCTGTAGGATAGATTGAAAAGTCTACAGAAAACTGGTGTTAATTTCCTCGCACAGTTTTTGAGAACTATGGCAGGTATTTCGTCAGCGCCAGAAGCCTTTTTGGTGTCTAGCTTCATCAAAATACGCTATCTGAAGACAACATCAGGCATCCTTGACAAAATTATTAACAAAACATCTTATAAAAAAGCTTTTCATTTAATATACCCAGTTATAAAAGGTAATACTTATCATAAATTCAAAACTCTTACATATATAGGTAATATTACCAAAAAATTGTCGAATAATGATTTAAAAATAGCCTTTAAAACTAATTATATGTGAAGTAAACTAATTAAAAATAACAAAAGTAAAACTAATAAAAACCAAAAGTCAGCGGTCTACAAACTTAAATGTGGCTCATGTCCAAAAATTTGTGTTGGTCGAACTGGCCGCAATTTCGAGAAGCATATTAAAGAACATAAAAGGTGTTACCTTAAAGACAAATTTAATTCAAATTATGCTTCTCATATTTTAAGTAAAAATCGTATTTGTGATGCCAATTTCGAAATTTTACATTTAGAAAATAAATCTCATACATTAAATCTTTTAGAAACAATGGAAATTAACAAACATAAAAATATAGGTAATTTACTAAACGAACAAATTGATCTAAACAGTTCCCCACTTAAATTAAATTTATCAAATTATCAAAAAATCAATTAAAGTAATCTGTTTAGGCACCATAGTGTTTAACTATGTAATACTTAAGGTATGTATGACTTGTTTATACATTTGATTTATTAGTTACCGATGATCTAACGAAGGTACTGTGTACCGAAATAGTTGCCAAAATATAGTGGAAATTTAAAACTAACATAAGTGTTTATTTCAATTATTATGAATTTTCATCAAGTAATGGTTACTTCAATCGAATATATTATTGGAATTTAATGTAAAACTACTAAAAACAGACGAAGTCCATATTTCAGCAGTCTACCCATTGTTCTTTTATTTGTCAATACATCCCGAGACGCATTTAGCCGTATCACGGCTCATCAGTCGGGCTAGGATCGACAAACAAGAGAACAGAATTTACTAGTCCTTATTCAGGTACTTATGGAACGTACTGGTACGATATAATGAATTGTACCAAGTACGCACACCTAATACTCCATCGTAGGCTGACAGAGCGGTTGTTTTCGAGGGATCCCCCTTAGGCATATGTGGTTTAATATAAACCTACTAAAAACAAAGTCCATATTTAAGCAGATTGACAAATAAGAAATCAGGGGGTAGATTGCTGAAATATGGACTTTGTTTTTGGTAGTTTTAGATTAAACCACATATGCCCGAGCAGTATCCCTCGAAACACGCGCCTGCGTTAAAGTCTTGACTTTTTCAACCACTCTGTCGGCTTGTGGCTGCTCTGTCAGCCTACGATGGAGTATTAGGTGTGCGTACTAGATACAATTTGTTGTATCTTACCATTACGTTTCGTAAGTACCTAGATAAGAACCAGTAAATTCTGTTCTCTTGTTTGTCGATCCTAGCTCGAGATGAGCCATGATACAGCGAAACACGTCTCGGGATGGATTGACAAATAACAGAACAGTAGGTATACTGCTGAAATATGGACTTTGTCTGTTTTTAGTAGTTTAATTATGTAATACTTAAAGTATATATGATTTGTTTATACATTTGTTAGTTACCGATTATCTACCGAAGGAACTGTGAAACAAAATTTAAATATAAAATTGCAAACTATAGTTGGGAGAAGCAAAAAAGAAAATTTGGATATTGGAAAAAGTGACGAAATATTAACACAGTTAAAAAACCTCGAAAAAGAATTGAAAGCGAGAGTAGACAAGGAAATATCGATAATAACAAATGATCTGGTAAAAACTACAGTAAAAATAGTAAGTAATCTACATTACTTACTATTTTTACTGTAATTTCTACCAGATCATTTGTTATTATCGATATTTCCTCGTCTACTCTCGCTTTCAATTCTGATAAGGTCAAGGATTTTGACAATAAGTTCAAGCAATTTGATAAAACAATTAGAGAACTAGTAGACT
>CM032455.1:69271358-69284562 GCA_019049505.1 Pachyrhynchus sulphureomaculatus
ATCCCTGTTTAATATACCGTTCGGAACAAAAATGAAAATAAGTACAATTTGAAATGGAAAAATCAGTAACATTACATGGTCTTAAAATCTAGGAAAAAATGAATGTTACATTTACCCCCTTCCAAAAAGAAATAGACTACACTAGTCTATTAAACGTAGGCTACTTATGAAAAGGTACAAAGTGGTACACTATCACTTAATACTAAGGTCAGAACTTAAAACAAAATTACAAACTTCGGACCTTACTACTAGACTTAATTCAATTAAGCACTAATATTAAGTACAATGGAAACCAAATGAAAATCTTTGCAAGTACACAAGAATCTTATAACTATACCTAACTTAATTAAGCACTAAGGTTAAGTACATCAAAAAGTAAATAAAAATCCTTGCATGAACATAAGAAATACCTGTTCAAAGTAACAATCGCGGTCTTCTTATATAAAAGAATCAGCTCTGTTATTGTTACCAAAACAAAAAACTTAACTTTGTCTAGACTCTTGTCTAAATCAAAAAAAGTGAACTGAAATAAAATATGAACACCCCCCTTAAAATCTTTTAAGGATTGTCTGAAAATTTTCTATTTCAGCAAAAGAAATTTATAAAAAATTCTTAAATAAAGAAAAATAAAAAAATGATTCTAGTGCAAACACTTACACTAAAAAGAAAAAGTCTTGTCAGACCATTCCGCACAAAGCCAAAAAAAAAATATATCTGGATAAATATCCAGACAAACGCTCGGGAAAAATCGCTATCAATGCTCTAGCTCATCGCTAAGAGAACATTCCAAATCTAGTATCACTACTAGTAGCACTCAGAAAATAATCGCACTCTACATCGCAATGTCGACGTCCTAAGACATCTAGACATGCTAAAATCGCCAGGGAAAACGCTACATCGCGCAATGTCGACGTCCTGAGACATCCAGACATGCAAAAATCGCCAGGGAACACGTCAGCTTATCGCCAACTAAACACTCTGGTATATCGCCAGAAAAAAACCTCGGCTCCTCGCCAAGAAAACATTCTGGTATATCGCCAGAAAAAACCTCGGCTCCTCGCCAAGAAAACATTCTGGTATATCGCCAGAAAAAACCTCGGCTCCTCGCCAAGAAAACACTCTGTAAATAGTCCTTGACTACACAAAGTCTGCGTTCTAAAAGAACAAACTCGCCATTAACATAGTGAGCAGCTATAAAAGCTAACAAAATCACTATAGGCACAGTGAATAGCTACAAAAGCTAAAATTCACCCTAAACACAGTGAATAGCTATAAAAGCTAAAATTCACCAAACTGAATGATCCTGCTTCAAAAAGCAATGTTCACAAAGAACAGAATGATTAGTCCGCGCGCAACTAACATTCAAGGAAACATTCCTAGCATAACTATATGAGACAGCAAGTCTCGAAATAGGACCTCCCTAAAGTCATAATCCTATATATGGGAGTCCATAAGCAAAACGACTCAAAATCTCGCATTTTGAGCACATGCCCTCAGGCAACCAACATACACCGAAATATATACAGAAATATGTACAGAAATATATACAGAAATACATACAGGAGTTCAAATTCCAAACTCTTGGTTATGATAACTCCATACTGAGCTTGGTGAAAGCTCTTAGCAAAAGCTAATCAAATCTTCGGCACATCGCACCAAAGTGACAAATCTGACTAGAAACATGAGCCGGAAAAAACGCCCTCCGTCATTCTTCAGGGTGGCTATACAGAGATATAAAACTTAACCAGCTTTGCGCTTCTCCAAGTTGCATGAAGAACCCTCGTGTACTGGTCTCGCCCTAGAACAACAACGAAAAACATTCAATCCATCCCACATAACAGGAGACAAACACCTCACCACGATATACTGAATGGTGGAGACAATAAAATACAGAATTGGTGACCCTGGAGTCCACCAACTAAAGGGAGTAGATTATAGCATCCACTAAACTGAAACGGTGTCTACCACACTACCATAAGTCAAAAAAAATTTAATCAATAGGGTGTTCCGAAACACACTACTGCCAACAGCCTGTCACCACTAATAGGCTAATTGGAGCTGAGGTCGACTACAGTAGCTAGGCTCTCCTTTGGTTCAAATAGAAATAACCATTGGGTAACAAAACCCCTAAAGGTCCCAAAGGTCAAACGTTCACCCTCCATAGACTACCCTTCCAATCAGTCTGTTCCTCAGGAAGACTAACTCCCTGCCAAACGTCGTAACGGCATCTGTTAGCACCCGGTGCATCACAGCCTGTAAAAACAAACAACTCATGGGATACAACCTAAAAAGGTTTACAAGGTTGACTTAACCAAGCTTCTAACGGGAATTTCCAAAAAAACGAAAATGAGCTTAAAAAGCTACTTGAAGTAAAAATTTCTCAATTTTTCGGTGGCAACGCAACAAAACTTTTGAAGACGGCAAGAGCTTTTCCAGCTTAATCAGAAACAAGAAGAAAACATCGTTGACAGCTAAAATATTCGATCATGGTGTTAATCGTCTTCCTAGACAATAGCCTCTAGAAGAAACTGCTACAGGTATCAGGCATAACCGTTTTCTGTCAGCCCAAACTCCTAGATTACCTCTTGAAATCTAAAAATTCGGTTAGGAATCTTCCTTCACTGCGCTTAGCCTCTCTTGACAAGGTTCTCATCTCGGTATCAGATTTTGATCATTTCTTTGTGAATCGACTGTCTTACTCTGCTCTCATCTCCTGTAAATGATCAGCCTTTAGTTCTCCTGCAGGACTTCAATTTCCTATCAATCTGATAGTATACCGAAAAAAACTCATCAGACGCCTATGAGTCTATGCAAAAAAATTTAAAAAAATTTGGGACTCAAAGGTAACGTTTAAACGGCTCTGAAAAAAAAATAGAAAATACCCTCAGTTTGTCAATTCAGAAGAGGATCTAAATCAAAATAATCCAAGTCTTAGACTTACTGGATAAACCAAAATCAATTTACTCTTAATTGCACCCAACATATACCATTAGGGTAATAAAAATACACCCACTCGGGTAACAAACTTTGAAATTGCTCATAAAAAAAATTTTTTTGACTCAACATCACACTACACGAGCTACATCTTACGCTTGTCCTAACTCAAGATCACCTTGGATTGCCTCTAATCAAAATTTCGCTTCCAAGTGTCAAGAACTGGATATTATTTGGGGTCATAAGCAAATCAAATCCCGCGACCACCGACATACCAGTCTTATGATATATCCTGAGTGTGACTCTTTCGCAAGCTCGCAACAGCTGAGTCGATGCTAAACATCAACTACAATCAACCTAAGTTTGGATATGATCAGTACCCAAAACCTTAGCAAAAACTATAAAAGTAAGCTATCCTCAGTTCAACTTTTATAACAGTCAAAAAGACGAGGTCGTCACCTCTACAGAGCAACATCAAAAAAAATGAAGTAAAGCAATTAAGATAATGTAAGTATAAATTATTCTTCTTCTGACAAACTTTCACTAGGGCTAGGTCCGTTGAATGGTTTTTAAGTCTTTAATATGCCATCGTCCTATTTTAGTCCCATCTAAATTAACTAAACCATAAACTAAATCTGAAATCTTTTCTCTAATCACGCAATGCACATACTTAGGTACCAACTTAGATGTGAATTTATCTGCTGCACTGGAAAGAATTTTATTTTTTCGCCAAACATGATCACCTATATTAAAGGCAAAATCCCTTTTCCTAAGGTTGTAAGACTTACTGTTCCGTTCATAAGCCTTATGTATCCTACTACGCACGTCGGTGAAAATATCTTTTAAACCCTTTAAATTTTCGGCGTACGCACCCCTGTTTACCCGGAATTATTTCGCTGTCAACATTGACATCCAAATCTAAATTTTTATAATACGATCCAGATAGAGGTATATGTCTGCCGTAAACTAAGAAAGACGGTGTGAACCCTGTTACTTCATGTCTTGCGGTATTTATTGCTTGTTGGATCTTGGAAATATTGCCATCCCAAGTGTCATGTGAATCCACGTAACTTCTTAAAGCGGTCCCGACTGTTCGGTTATTACGTTCCACAAAATTACATTGGGGAGAGTACACGGGATTAAAAACGGATGTTAAAACCATAAGTTTCACTTAAGCTCTTAAAACTCTTAGAGGTAAACTGAGTACCGTTATCGCATATTAAGAGCGATGGAACACCGTGGATTAGAAAGACATTATTTTCCAAAATTCTCTCTATATGTTCAGCTTTAGAGCTTTTCAAAGGAAATAGCATGGTATACTTTGTAAACCAGCAAGAAACCACGAGAAGCCATTTATTTCCCTTTTTTGAACGTGGGAATGGGCCTACTAGATCCGCTGCTATGACTTGAAAAGGGTAATTAACCGTTTTCTCTTTTCCCATCAGTCCCATAGGTAGTGCATTTGGAGATTTCTGCGCTCCACATACTTCACAAGTCCTCACAAACTTTAAGATATCAAAACGCATTTTTGGCCAATAATACTGTTCCTGAACCCTGTGAAGAGTTTTATAAAAGCCAAAATGACCAGAAGTAGGAGGAGTGTGACACATGTCTATAATTTCCTCTCTCTGTGGTTTAGGAACTAGTATTTTCCACTCGGGTACATTAACTTTTAAAGGCAACTGGTTTGGGATAAACTTGTACACGAAATCATTTTCCACTTTCCACTGCGGAAAATTTTGAGGAAATTCTTTGATTTGCTGCCGTAAATTGTCGTACCGTGGATCTATACGATCTATGTCTACTGTATCAATTTTTACGCCAATCTCTGCATTAAGACTGTTTACCTCCGCTGTATGATCTGGGATTCTTGACAAAGCGTCAGGAATAACATTGTGGACTCCTTTTCTATGAATTAAATTAAACGTATGTTGTCTCAGCCTAATCGCCCAACGCGCTAGTTTGCCACTAGGGTTTTTTAATAGAATTAAGCCACAATAAACTATAATGATCTGTTATGACCGTGAAAGGAACACCTTCTATGTAAGGTCGAAACTTTTCGATGTTAAAGAGTACTGCTAAACATTCTTTTTCAACAACCGAGTAGTTACGTTCAGCCTTTGACAAAGTTCTACTGGCATACGCTATCACTCTTTCCTCACCATTGATTTTCTGTGTTAGGACGCCCCCTAAACCGGTATTAGAAGCATCACTAGAAATATAAAACTGTTGGGAAAAGTCTGGTTGGGATAAAATGGGAGCTGAAACCAATAGCTCTTTAATCTTTATAAAAGATCCTTCGGCTGCCTTTGTCCAATCTATTGTTTGTCCTTTTTTTCGTCCTTTCAAAAGGTCATTAATAGGCGACAACAGGGTAGAAAAAATTCTCGATAAAACGTCTGTACCATGAACACATTCCTACGAAGCGCTTAACTTCCGTAGTATTAGTAGGTCTCGCATAATTAACCATGCTTGCTACTTTATCCGGATCGGTACGCAAGGAATTTGAGCCTACTATATAGCCTAAAAACTTTAGAGAAGTTTTGAAAAAAAATCACATTTGCTCAAATTTATCGTCAGTCCGGCCTCTTTCAATTTATCTTTTACTTCCTTAAGTAAGCGAATATGCGATTCGAAGTCTTCCGATGTTACTAAAATATCATCGAGATAGGTAAAAATATGTGGCTCATATTTCGGACCAAATATAGCGTCCACTAAACGTTGCTTAGTTTGAGCAGCGTTCTTTAGACCAAACGGCATAGTGACGAACTGAAATAGACCTCGGCCTACTACTGCGAAAGCGGTCTTTTCCTTAGAGGATTTGTCCAAAGGAATTTGCCAGAAAGCCTTTCTAAGATCTATCGAAGATACATACTTAGCATTCCTGAGTGATGTCAAAATTCTGTCGATGTTCGGTAAGGGATAGTTATCAAATTTGCTGACCTCGTTGAGCTTTCTTCCGTCATAGCTTAGACGATGTCACTCCGAGTGTCAACATTTCGTCTAACTCCTTACAAAATTCTGTCGATGTTCGGTAATGGATAGTTATCAAATTTGCTGACCTCGTTGAGCTTTCTTCCGTCATAGCTTAGACGATGTCACTCCGAGTGTGTCAACATTTCGTCTAACCCCTTATTTAATACTTTTGACATATACAGAGACATGGCGAAGGGCCTTGTCTTTACAGGACTGGCATCAGCCGAATCTATAGACATGGTGATTTTATTCGTTCGGCCTAACCTATCTTTACTACTTATTTCTTTGAAAGAGCTTATTACTTTTTCTGCCTTTAAGCGTTCCGTCCGCGAGAGATCATCTACGGTACATAGACGCGAGAAAAGGTTTTTCTAAAGAGCTTTCTGAATAACAATCTTTATAACTTGTTTGAAAGTTGACTTCTAGGGACTGTGGATACCACGAATTATTTTTAAAATTTACTAGAATTCCGAATTTTTGTGCAAAATCACATCCTAAAACCAAAGTATGTGATAGAGAAGGTACTACTAGAGCAGAAATTACTCAACAATGACCATTGCAGACTAGCGGCAACTCAACCGTACCTAAAACTTTTAGACGGCTGCCATCTGCAGTGGTAACACTTCTATTTTTGACGTGGCATATTTTTTATACTTAAACGACTTAAAATCTTAATACCATTCTGACCTATAACGGAGGCATTTGCACTAGAGTCAAGTAAAGCTGAGAAATGGGCACCTAATAGATTTATCTCGATATGCGGTCTGTTATCTGAATATTTATGCACGAATAAAGGAGACATGTGACCATTTGGAGAAGCAGGAGTTTTAATTTGAGAAGGAGAATTTTTATTAGACTTTTAAAAAAATCAGAAACTTTTTGTAACTATTTAGTCCAATCTGATTTATTGGAGTATTCTTTACTTAAGATCCTCGTTAGAATCTTTCTTTTATCCGCGACCGGTCGTTCTGAGAAAGTACGACGGATTTTCAGTTCATAGTCTAATTCATTTTCCAGTAGGTGATTGACTTTAAAATTTAAGGCTTCCATGATAAATGTATTTAGATTATAAAATTTAAAAGAATTGTTTAAAAAGTCGTAAAAATATTTCTCCTGTGCTCCCAATAGTCAAAATAGAAAATATGTAAAGGCACTTAAAATATGTAAACTTCTTTACCAAACATTACAAAAAATCTTCGACAATTTCAAAAAAATTTCTAAGTATCGCCTTGTATTAACATTCCTTTACCAATTTATCTTAAGAATTTCCTATAAAAAATCTCTAAATACCGTTTCGTACCAGCAAAGTATTTTTAATATTCATGCAAAATATAGGTGAGAAAAAAAAAACGTACCGTTTTTTTTTTTCTCGGCTATCCGCAAAATAAACAGTGTAAAATTAAAGTCGACCAGCACATCTGCTAATCTGAACTATAAAGCTAGCTGTTAAGAAAAAAGTAGGAATTTCTTATCTTAGAGTCAACAACTAAATTCAAATATCTATATCAGATAAATTGAAATAAAAAAATTCTACAAATTTCCTGCTTTTGTCTTACTGCTATAGTGTAGTTTCGTTTAATAAGTATTATGAAATAAAAATATCTGCAAAGTTAGAGCTTTTACTTTGTTCGAAAGCTAGTACACTGAACCCTTTAAAAAATAAAATTCCAAAAGCCCCGCGTTGACAGCGCTATTTTTGTAACGTATGAAAAGGTGTTTATGTTTGAGGCATCTTTTTTTGTACCCTGTGAGAAGTTGTTTGTCCCACGCTTGAGCGCAATTTTGTAACTTTTGAAAACTTGCCTGCACGTTGTGGTGTCATTTTGTAGCCTATGAAAAAGTGTTTAATTGCGCCCCACGTACACTGCGTCATTTTGTACCGTTTTGAATATTGGACGCCCCAAGCTTGAGCACAATTTTCTTGCAGCCCCGCTTTAATTTCTGATAATGAATTGAGTGAAACCTGATTTTAAAGGAACTAAAGAAATTTAAAGAAACACTAGCTCAGTTTTCTTTGGTAGAGAGATATGGGTAAGAGATATTTGTCTTACGTCTTTTTGGAATTATTTTCTATTTTTTTAAAAAGCCTCAGTTGTACAGATTTTTTGGGCACCACTCATTTTAAAATAGAAAGGATTTAACTTCAGCTAAAAAAATGAGAAAAAACTGAAGTGTTTTATGGATATTACTAAAAAGAATTAGTCTAGTACAACTTATCCTGAAAAGAAAAATAAGTATTCAGTGAGACACTAGCTTTAATCAACAAAAAGAAAATTTATTCATGTTTTTAAAATGAAAAGTTCTAACCTTTACAGTTTTACCTAACAAATTCTAGCCTAACTAGTAGTTGTTACATTAAAATTTTAGACTATTATAACCCCCGAAGACGAGAAATCGTGCTTTACACTTCACTTTTTAGTCTGTTTTACATTGCAGTTAAGGCACTACTCTCGAATAAGTCTATTGAAGGGAGTTTTGTTGACTTACTGTTTTTTATTCCTGCTGTGATCGACTACGCCCGATTTCACACTTTTTCTTAACAAACACTTAGAAAGCCCACTACGGCTTTTATTGAAGAAAACTGGTACTTTTACTTAGCGGCGCTCTGCTGAAAAATTAGCCTACTTCGGCTAGATGGAAAATAGCCTCTCGGCTAGACGGTACTGCCTGGCTGCGGCTAGATGGGAAAACGGCCCGGCAGCGGCTTGATGGTACTGCCTGGTTGCGGCTAGATGGAAAACAACCTCGATTTACGGTCTGCGGAGCCTTAAATAATCCTGCGACTTTTGCCAGTAATATCACGACGCTCCAATCAGAACTGCCGATCAAACATTCCACCAATCGCGGCGTAGCGAGAGGTTCGGTCAGGAACCCGCACCACCGTATATACCGAACGTCTGGGAATCCCTGTTTAATATACCGTTCGGAACAAAAATGAAAATAAGTACAATTTGAAATGGAAAAATCAGTAACATTACATGGTCTTAAAATCTAGGAAAAAAATGAATGTTACAATATATATATATATATATATATATAAATATATATATATATATATATATATATATATATATATATATATATACATATATATATATATTATATATAATATATATATATATATATATATATACGAGGCATGTTTTTTAAGTAAGTACAGTTTTGGAATTAAAAAAAGACGTGCAAGGATATCGCTATAATTTTATTTTTACATGAAAGCCTGTACCTTAATCTACTTTTCTTCATAAATTTCCGTGAATATTGAGGCACTTGGCATAACGTGGCACCAGTTTTTGAATACCCTCCTCATAAAATTCTGCCTCATAAAATTGTGCTCGCGGAGTGTTGTGGTTGTCTTACACTTGCAGGCTATAATTTCATTTTCTCGAAATTTAGTGACGCAATGACTTGATGTTATGTTTTTGAGGAAGAAAACGTTTGTTGTTTTGTTATGCGTAGTTTTAAGATTCTTTCAATCTTTTTTTAGTCACTTTGTTGGTGTCAATAGGTACTAAATAACAATAAAACATTTATTTTACATTTTTTTTATTATTATTCGTGTATTTTGTTCAATAAGTACCTAATAGTGTAAGATTCAATTAGCCAACAAATATTATTTTAATAATCTTCCTTAATTTAGGTATACCTACCTAACTAATCCATTTACTTTTGAGTTCTCTGCTATTTAGCGAGCGTGTTCTGAAATATCTACTAAAAACTGTATGCAATTATAACATTTCCTTTCACAATTATTACGTAGTTAATTTCAGTTTAAGATGTATGATGCAACTATATAATTTTTATTAAGTAGTTTTTTAGTATTCAAACACTTACGAAACCACTTCGGTGACCGTCCCTCACACTCGATATTCTCCGAAATTATTTGACACAGAAAGTTGAAATTTGGTATAAATATAGGAATTGATGGCCCAGTAGTTTTGAAAGTTAAATTTTGATTTAAAGGGTTAGTTTTGGGGGGTGAAATCGGAAGTGAAAAAAAATGTTTTTACTAGGTTATCAAGCGAGGTGCCAAATGAAAGTTGTGAACACACGGCTCATCTCGAGCTAGGATCGACAAACAAGAGAACATAATTTACTGGTTCTTATCTAGGTACTTACGAAACGTAATGGTAAGATACAACAAATTGTATCTAGTACGCACACCTAATACTCCATCGTAGGCTGACAGAGCAGCCACAAGCCGACAGAGTGGTTGAAAAAGTCAAGACTTTAACGCAGGCGCATGTTTCGAGGGATACCGCTCGGGCATATGTGGTTTAAGCTAAAACTACCAAAAACAAAGTCCATATTTCAGCAATCTACCCCCTGATTTCTTATTTGTCAATCTGCTTAAATATCGACTTTGTTTTTAGTAGGTTTATATTAAACCACATATGCCTAAGGGGATCCCTCGAAAACAACCGCTCTGTCAACCTACGATGAGAGTATTAGGTGTGCGTACTTGGTACAATTCATTATATCGTACCAGTACGTTCCATAAGTACCTGAATAAGGACTAGTAAATTCTGTTCTCTTGTTTGTCGATCCTAGCCCGACTGATGAGCAGTGATACGGCTAAATGCGTCTCGGGATGTATTGACAAATATGGACTTTATCTGTTTTTAGTAATTTTACATTAAATTCCAATAATATATTCGATTGAAGTAACCATTACTTGATGAAAATTCATAATAATTGAAATAAACACTTATGTTAGTTTTAAATTTCCACTATATTTTGGCAACTGTTTCGGTACATAGTACCTTCGTTAGATAATCGGTAACTAATAAATCAAATGTATAAACAAGTCATACATACCATAAGTATTACATAGTTAAACACTATGGTGCCTAAACAGATTACTTTAATTGATTTTTTGATAATTTGATAAATTTAATTTAAGTTTAACAATGGGGAACTGTTTAGATCAATTTGTTCATTTAGTAAATTACCTATATTTGTATGTTTGTTAATTTCCATTGTTTCTAAAAGATTTAATGTATGAGATTTATTTTCTAAATGTAAAATTTCGAAATTGGCATCACAAATACGATTTTTACTTAAAATATGAGAAGCATAATTTGAATTAAATTTGTCTTTAAGGTAAAACCTTTTATGTTCTTTAATATGCTTCTCGAAATTGCGGCCAGTTCGATCAACACAAATTTTTGGACATGAGCCACATTTAAGTTTGTAGACCCCCGACTTTTGGTTTTTATTAGTTTTGCTTTTGTTATTTTTAATTAGTGTACTTCACATATTTTTAGTTTTAAAGGCTATTTTTAAATCATTATTCGACAATTTTTTGAAAATTTTTTGGTAATATTACCTATATATGTAAGAGTTTTGAATTTATGCTAAGTATTATCTTTTATAACTGGGTATATTAAATGAAAAAAGCTTTTTTTATAAGATGTTTTGTTAATAATTTTGTCGATTATATCTATCCATTATTAAAAGCTATTTGTTTAATAATATTTAATTCATTTTGATAATTTTCTGTAGAGATAGGTATATAAAGAAGTCTGGGAACAAGGGGGTTAAAAGCAGATATCTTGTGTGAAAAGGATGGTTATGAACTAATTATTTTGATTTGTTCTAGTCAAGTCAAGAAAATTAATTGACTTTTGACTTGTTTTGTTCAATATTTATAGTGAAGTTAATATTTTTATGTAGACTATTGATAAAATTGAGAAATGGATTTAGTTGTTCCTAGAAATCAAGCTAAATGTCGTCCTGATACCTATACCAATACAACAAATTTTTTGATAAAGAATGTTGCTGAATTAAGACTTCTAAGTATTCATAAAAATTTCAGCTAGCAGAGGTTTCAAAGATTTAATTATCTTCTATTCCAGAGCGCAGTGTCTTTTGTTGGTATCCAATGGTTGAGTTTTGATATTTCTGGCTATAATGTTTCTCAATCAGTCATTGAAAATCTTTGTTGTTAATTTTTGAGTTTAAGATTGTTGGAGAGATCTACTTCTTCTTTTTCAAAAAATAATATTAGTTAAATCAGCAGTACGTTTAGAATATTCGTGATTAATATATTTAATAGGATTTTAAGTAGTATTGTATTTATTTTTATCAGAAAGATTGTTCAGTTTTGATGATACACAACACATACAGATTCAATTATCGACAATAGTTCTAACCATCCTTTTCCACACACACTTTTAGTGCCTTTGTTCACAGACTTCTTCATATACCTATGCCTACAGAAAATTATCAAAAAAAATTAAACATTTTTAAACAAATAGCTTTTAATAATGAATTTAAGCCAGATATTACTGATAAAACTATTACCAAAAAATCTTATATAAAAGCTGTTAATTTAACATATCCAGTTATAAAAGATAATGCTCAGAACAAATTCAAAACTCTTACATATACAGGTAATATTACCAAAAACATTTCCAAAAATTTGTCGAACAAAGGTTTAAAAAAAAAAGTAATATGTTAAGTAAACTAATTACGAATAACAAAAGTAAAATTAGTAAAAGTATAAAAACAAAAGTCGGGGGTCTACAGA
Source organism: Pachyrhynchus sulphureomaculatus (assembly GCA_019049505.1). Classification (NCBI taxonomy): domain Eukaryota; kingdom Metazoa; phylum Arthropoda; class Insecta; order Coleoptera; family Curculionidae; genus Pachyrhynchus; species Pachyrhynchus sulphureomaculatus. The sequence goes on from CM032455.1 coordinate 69,283,801, forward strand.
CTTAAATGCGGCTCATGTCCAAAAATTTATATTGGTCAAAAGAAAAGTATTAAAGAACAGGTTGTTACCTTAAAGACATATTTAATTCAAACTATGCTCATATTTTAAATGAAAATCATATTTTTGGTGACAATTTCAAAATTTTACTTCTAGAAAATAAATCTCAGAAATTAAATCTTTTAGAAACAAATGGAAATTAACAAACATAAAAACATAGGTTATTTACTAAATGAACAAATTGCTCGAAACAGTTCCCCCATTGTTAAACCTAAATTAATTTATGGTTCAATTAAAATAATCCGTTTAGGCATATATGACTTACGGTTTATACATCTGAATTGTTTAGTTACCGATTATCTGACGACGGTACTGTGTATTGAAGCAATTGTCATAAGACACAAAATATAGTGGAAATTTAGAACTAACGTAAGTGTTTATTTCAATTATCATTTGTTTTGTTATAAGCTTCCTTCACTTTTTTTTTCCAACTCAGTAACATCTTCATTATCATTTTTTTGAACTCTCCATCCCGTGTGTGGATGATTTATTAGCTCTGGCCTGCCTCTGATTAATTGACATTACACCTTGAAACAAATTCTGAATGGGATTAACAGTTCTAGTTTTTGTGTTTCTTTGCAAATATGGTCCTATTACTGTAATATACTTGTGTGAAGCGTTTCCTTGAACTTATTCCTCGGGATTGTAATTTCTACAATATGCGTTAGTTATTTTAGAAAATCCATATAATTATCAAGATCTTTT
>CM032455.1:69284662-69309658 GCA_019049505.1 Pachyrhynchus sulphureomaculatus
CTAGAAAGGGCCGGGTTTATGTATGGAGAACCCCAAAACAAGCCTACGATCCGGACTGCTGCTTCCCTACAGTCAAGCATGAGGAAGGTTCCGTTATGATTTGGGCGGCTATAATCGTGGTGATTCAGCTAGTCCTCTCATTCATATCACTGGCTGGCCGTGATTACTACGAATGAATATCTCGACATCCATATTGATGAAGCTCTTACTATGACTAGTATATTGCTGCCAAACACTGCCATATTCCCCAAGATGATAATGCGCCATACACAGCCAAAAAGGTTCATGTCTTGGTTTGAGGAGCATCAGAATATCATCAAACATCTTCCCTGGCCAGCATAATCGCCAGACCTCGACAATAATTAAGTGAGGAGCAGATTTCCATCTTCCAACATCATAGCGTGCAATTATAATAAAATATATATATATAATATATATATATATATATATATATATATATATATATAATATATAATTCATATATATATGTATATATATATGTATATATTATATATATATATATATCATATATTTATATATATAGTATATATAATATATATATATATATATATAAATATATATATAATATATATATATATAAATATAATCTATATATATATATATATATATATATATATATATGTATATGTTATATGTTATATGATATATATGTATATGTATATATATATATATATATATATATATATATATATATATATATATATATATTATATATATAAATAAGTAAGTAACGAAACTCACCGAAAAGTTGTCGTAACGACAAACTTTTCGGTCTGTTACTTATTTTTTTTGCTTCGAATTCAGGAAAACTTCGTGAAATGGGTGTATTTGGCCTGGCATTTTAACGTAATGCGTTTACCGTCCGCATAAGTGTTGAAATTGTTGCTTCGGATGGCTATCTAGCCCTGGGGTAGTGGTTGAATATCACCCTGCGATGAATGGAAAAGGTCCTTATATCCGAAGAAAGGTGTAAATGGGTTGTAAATAGGTGTGAATAGGTGTGTATAGGTGTGAACAGGTGTGTAAATGTCGTGCAAGAAGTGGTCGTCAATGACGTAATAGGTCCAGTGGTTGTTGAAGAGGGCCCTTTTGTCACTCTATATGGTGCAAGAAGTCTTGACGTCACACTCATACATATACATACTAGTAAAGGCAAGGTAGAGATCCCTGTTAATTTTTGTTTTTATCGTAACGGTAAATGGTTTACCGTAACGTAATAGTGTGTACTTCAATAGCGCTATATTTTAGCAGGGTACCTTAACTTCATTAAAAACTTCGTAAACTTCCATTTGAGGAGAAGTTGCATGAGTTTAGGTGAGCTTTGATTGGTCTCGTTGCACGAAAGTAGGCGTAACTAGATAAGAAAAGTGGTATTTTGATAGGTTGAATGTGTATGTAGTGTAAAAGGTAGATAAGAAAATTGTTTTATTGGTTGGTTAACTAGGTAAAATGGTGTTGTCCTATTCCATAAGGCATGTATTTGATTGGTTTGTTGTGTAGAAGGTAGATAAGAAAAGTATAATTTGATAGGTTGACTAGTAAAATGGTGCTGCTAGTCGAAACTGCACTTGTTTGATATTTTGAAATGTAAAAGCTATGGTGTAAAAGTGGTTGAATAGGTAATATATTAGTTGGAAAATTGTATGCAAAAAATGGCCTTATTAGGATGTATTTTAGAGGTAAAAATTGGTAAACGTTCCCCTAATTTGATGTATGGCGCCCGTAAAGTCGGTAAAAATGTAGCAGATAAGGCTAAATGTAAACAAAAAGTATGACTCATGCTAATTTTCCTTGAATTGAAAATAAGTAAACTTCTGGGTAATATTTTAAAAATAGAAATGACTTGTGTTATAAATGGTCTGATAGGTCCCACAATAGATAAGAAAGGTCAAAAATAGCTGATAAGGTTGCTTTGAATGCATAGAAGTGTATAAAATTGGTTATATTTTTTTGTCAAAAATAGTAAAATAAGTATGAAAAGTGAGCTTAAATGAGTCTGAAAACAACGAGTTTGGAGGAAATGGTTTGAACTCGTGGCTTGTAATAATAGTAAAATTTTAAAATGTATGAGCTTAGCCTTTTTACCGTATTTCGTTGTCATAACGTTAAATGTAAACGTAAAAGTTGTTGTTTGTTCTCAAGAAGTTAGTTAATTTTGTATGAAATGAGCCTAGATTAGTATAATTTGGCCTCGTTGGATTGTAATAAAAGTAATATATATATATATATATATATATATAATATATATATAAATATATATATATATAAATATATATATATATATATATATATATATATATATGTTAAAATGAGATGGTCTAGCCTAGCCTACCTAGCCTAGTTGGATTCGTTGTATTTTGCTATATGGGGTGAAGATGAGAAAAATAAATAAAACACACAAGTATGAGCTCATAGAGAAATAAATTAATATTACGAAAATAAATGTTATAATTACAAAAGAGTAAAGTAAAAATTATTCTAGCCTAAATGAGAAAACTCGTTGAAATGTATACAAAATGTTACTAAAAATAAATGTGTTCAGCTGGTAACATCAACAACTAAAAAACATACAAGTAATAAATAAAATTTAATAAAGTATGTGTAAATTAATTTCGTTTGTTTTATTCTACAAGAAACTATGAATTGTTTAAATTATTGACTTACTTAAATACTTAAAAGTACAAAAAATCTATAAACAATATATTTTAACTAATAACTAACTAAAATCTTAAGAGAGATGTAAATAATATTTTGCCTGGTACGAAATGATACCAACAAAAACCAGTTGTTATAAAATTAAATGAAAGTTCAACAAATTTGATAAGAAAGATCAAATTTTTTTGTCGATAAGAGGATGTAAAATGCATTGGATAAAGTACAAATTGCAATGTATAATTTTCTTTATTAATAACTATATATTTGACTAAAAATATTAAATATGAATTGTTTAATAGTATGTATAAATGAGAGTTCAGTAAAAACAGATAAGAAAGGTTAAAATTAGTTGATAAGAAGTAGATTCGAATGCATTGAGAATGCAAATAAGTTAAAGACCAAGAAATTTACCGTATTTAGTTGTCGTAACGTTAAATGTAAACGTAAAAATTGTTTTTTTCTCAAGTTACTTGTAAAATGTATAAAGTACAAATAACTATATAAATTCGAGTTCAGCAAAAACAGATAAGAAAGGTTAAAATTAGTTGATAAGAAGTAGATTCGAATGCACATTGAGAATGCAATAAGTTAAAGACCAAGAAATTTACCGTATTTTGTTGTCGTAACGTTAAATGTAAACGTAAAAGTTGTTGTTTGTTCTCAAGTTACTACTTAGTAATTCTGATATTTGTATAAATCAAAATTTTGTTTCAAAAAGAAATAGGAATCCAAAAACTTTGGAACTGCTGTTGTTGCTATTGTTGGTAGAAGACATATCTCAGTTAAAATGTACAGAGAACTAAAGCATAGAGAGAGTTCTTTATTTCTAACAATTTCGATAATTATATAGTAGTTTTACATTGGATAATGCACAATGCCATGGATTAAAATTTTTATGAAAATAACATTCTGGAATCATTTTAAATTGACTTAATTTAGGTTCTTGTTGAATGGGAATGTTGTGTATATAGTCCTCATTTAAGAATTTCTTTAAAATATTCACTGCTTAGTAATTCTGATATTTATATAAATCAAAATTTGTTTCCAAAAGAACAAAGATTTGACTAATAATAATAATAAACTAAGAAATAGCCTGTAAATATAATAAATATAAGAGAAAATCACATAAATATTACAAAAAGTACAAAATGTCTTAAAAATAGGAGTAAAAGTTATCAAAAATCCTAATAAATAACTTATATATGTTAAACAATATATCTTGACAATAAATTTAAACAGTTGTTGTTTTAATGATTTTAAAATCAATGATGGATGAAATGTTTTATTTTTTGAGTCTTTGAATACATTCATCTAGGTTATTATCTTCATCTGATGATGATGACAACGATGAGCATTTATATTCGGGAGAACCAAATAGATACATTGACTCCAACCACTATCACCAAAATGTTCTCTATTCGTTGTACTATTAATATCTCGACAATAAATTTGAATTTGTTGTAAATGTGGTACTACTTGGAAACATCTCTTACATTGTTTAAATCGTCTTTAGGTACATTATAATTAACCTTCCAATCATACCATTCTATAGTTTTTTCAAACCACACACTGGACATTGTAAATTTAATTTAAATCGACCAATATCACTCATACTTTGATGTATATTCGATAACATGGTTAGATGGACAAAACTATTTGTTTTATGTTTTAAACTACTTTTAAATTTTTTGAAAAAGTTAATCAAATATATACACATAAATAATGATGCATGGAGTCGACTAGTCATTAAGAATCCCAAAAATAACAAAACAAGTGGATTAATTTAGTCTATAAAAATTCAAAATAATATGATAAGAGATATGTTTGTCATAACAAATATCTGGTGATTGGAAAATTTGGTATTTTTGTTTTGATTTATTCAAGAGTACTAATAAACACAAACTAGCTTTTATCATTTATTTAACATTGTATTAGTCAAAAAACATTTATTTTTTAAAACAGCTCGATAGACTTACAACTAGTGTCGATAATTGATCAATCAACCTATTACTATTATTATTATGATTGCAATAAAACTACATTCATTCTATGTATTTGTTTGATGTCGACAACGATGACAATTCTACATTGACACGTCTTAGTACCATAACGAACGTGGAAACATTCACATGTATCGGGTCCTTCTCGAACTCCAGGATGTGACCATACACATGATACGTAATGTGTTTTCTAAATTATTATTTGTTGTAACTTGTTGCGATCGATATAAGGTGTTAAATATTCTCGATAAGATATTAATCGAATCCTTGTTTCACAACAACAACATGATAATTTCTTGACAAAATCATCAATTCTTCTACAAGTTTTATGTACTAAATCATCTTGACTGAATACATTCATTATATTTTGCAAATAAGATGAAATCTTTGACAATTTAATAAATGTTATACTGAGATTCTCCTATGAATTCATCAACTGATAAGGTTCTTATACCATTGAGAAGGGATATGTATATTTAAGTGGATATGTTGTGACTGGTTAGTAGTCAGTATTTTGATACACATAAAATCAAATAAACAATGAGTGAAGAACGTCAACGACAGCAACAACAACAACAACGAGACCAAGTATACCTAGTAACAAAAAGAAATGGAGTTTGGATTAATCGTGATGCTGTCGACTTAACACCTGGTAAATTGTTAAGTGGAGTCGGTTTATATCAAAATGGAGGATGTATAGCCTGTGGTGTTCGTGATAACGATCTGTTATATCGTTCAGTGGGTCAACAACAACAACAAAGAATGCATTCGAAATGTCATGATATCTGGAAGGCTGTACACATGATCTTATAGATAAATATGTGCAATCAATATTTCCACGACCCATTGATGAACGAGAATACCAACAACGATTACAACAACAACAACAACGACGAGAACAAAGAGGCAACCAGTGATGTACCAGTAGAAACTCCTTGATAATTCTTATTACCTTTTATAGAATGTTTAGTTTTTAAGTAATAGATATATGTATATTTGTCCTAATAAAGTCCTTATATCCTTAAATATTTAATGTTTTGTTTTTCTAGTATAATAATAAAGTCCTTATATTCTTACTACTTTTATATAGTTAGTATTTGAAATAGGAAATGATTTCTTCTGTCTACTAATAATAATAAAACACACAGGTTTGAATTGAAAATATTTATTAAACTCGCTTTTTCATTAATTTTTCTACAAATTATTCCCTTAACATTGTTTTACGAAAAATTCCTTAAATCTCAGTTTATTATTAAATACAGATTGATTTTTGATGTTGATATACATTATGGGATGAATATCGAAAGCCATGTCAATAGTGTCATACAATTTGTAGTACTACATTGAACTTTAGCATTGTAGGTTAGATTATGATCTAAACAGGAAGGTTTTGTAGTTTTAAATGTTGGCATGTTCCATACATTTAAAGTATCTATATTGATCATCTTGAAATTGGGATTAGTATGCATATTAGTACTAGAAGCAGCAATGTTGTCTTGAACGAATCGAAAAACATGTTTTCCTTTTACATACAATACATCAATATTGTCCAGTACTCTATCTAAAATTTCTCCAATTTGATTGTAATTTACATAACCGGAAGAATATCGTAAACCATGTTCCTTTTCAGCCTTACAAACAGCTCTTTTATTGAGTCGAGATAATTGAGCAAAGGGTATTTTCGGTTTCAATACATAATGACTTGTCTGTAAACCATTTGATATCGTAATTTCTTTAGCATGGAATTCTTCCACATACACATCATCATCATTAGCATCATCGGCAGTAAATAAAAAGTTAAATCCCTGAATATCGAGAACAGCCAACTTCATCGTGTCACAGTTACTTTACAACTAATACAACTTTTACAAAGCATATATATATATATATATATATATATATATATATATATATATATATATATATAATATGAATTTGTATACATGTCTCCACAAAACAAATCAGAATTGACTCACTATAGAGAAAAATCATATGTATTTTCCTTGTTTAACTGAATTGATTTCAATATTACCCTTATTTTGTTTTTTCATAGTATTAGTAGTTTGTATTGAATAGAATAAAATAGTTAGGTCTCTAGAGATTTTAATGTTAAAATATTACACAAAAGTTTTTATATGAGATAAATATTTATTTTATTCTTAAAAAACATTTATAATACAAAATATCTAAAATCTAAACTATATAAATTATTATAATATCTGATATCCTAATTTAATGACATCCTCCCAACTTAAATATTCATTATCAGAATACTCCTCCTCATCTGCATTGTATCCATCATCATTATTATCCACATCCATTTCACTCTCTGATTGGTCACTAACTATTATCATCTCTTCCTCCTTTAACCACTTTTGTTTTAATATACTCAGCGGGATTTTTATCATCATCATCTTCATCATCATCATTATTCTCAACTTGAACAGTTTGTTGTTGTTGTTGTTGTTGTAATCTTTGTTTTAATATATTTAAGGGTAAATTTTCTTCTTCTTTTTCGGCAATTTTCCATTTCCCTTAATTCCAATAGTCTTCTTTATTTCGCTTAATAACTTTGTTGACATATTCTTCTTCTTCTTCATTAAAAATCGTCATTATTATTATTAGTATTATTTAGAATATTATTAAGTAACGATTAGATAAATGAATTTGTATTGATTTTAATACCATTCTATACACCTATTATATAGGGGATTTAATCACATACATAGTCGTCATGAGAGTCAATTAGTCTATTAAAAATTCCAAAAGAGAAGCAAAAATGTAAACGAGTGGATTCGTTTTGTCTGTAAAAATGTTGACTGATAAGGTTTTAAGTAACCCCCCCCCCCCCGTGGGGGGGCGGGATAGAATATCTCCCCCGGTATGTTCTGCCTGTCGTAAAAGGCGACTTAAAGAACAACCTAGATGGTAGATGCCCAGATCCCACCAGCATCGCCCGGTGTGATACCATCGCATCGGCTTAGGCTGCGTGAAGTTGCTTAACGTTTCGTGGCTGTGCCGATGTCCCGGACTGTGGGACCAAATAGCATGATGAGGCACCTGGATACAAAAAATTCCGGAGGTAAAATAGCCCCCCGTTCGGATCTCTGGGTGGGGCTGGTTCAGGGGCGTCGACATGCAGAGAACAGAATTTCAAAATGGATTTTTGCAACATACGAGGTTTAAATTCGAATATAAATCCAGTGCACCATTACCTGCAATCAAATAAACCTCATGTACTCGCTCTCTGTGAAACTAAGGTCAGTTCATCGACCAGCACAGTAAACTATCTTTATACTGGGTACGATTTCTATTCCCGATTTAGGCGTAACTTTGGAATCTGTCTTTATGTCAGAAGCGACCTCTCTTGCCAACGAGAAGAGGCTCTGGAGCCCCCAAACTTTGATGTTATGTGGTTAAAAAAACGACTCAACCAACCACAAGGTTCGTCTGTATCCTCTACCGACCACCAAGTGATACTAACTTTAGAACACTTTTCGCTTCTCTTGCAGACACCATCGATCATTTACAAATTAACTATCCAAATGCCGAAATTGCCATCCTGGGCGACTTTAATGTCCACAACATCAACTGGCTTAAATATTCAAATACTACCGACGAACAAGGTCGTGAAGCCGAATCATTTTCAATCAGTTGTGGCTTGACTCAGCTTATTGATGAACCAACACGGATCCCTGATCGAGACGGAGAGTTCGCCAGTCTTCTTGATCTGTTTTTAAACCACCAATCCGGAGATTTACACGGTCAGCGTAAATCCGCCGTTAGGTTCTTCCGACCATAAACTACTTTCGACATCGAGTATTCTACCAATCAGTGACAGAGAGGCGCCCAAACCGCGCAAGATTTGGCACTACAAATCTGCTAAATGGGAAGATCTCATGGAATATTTTCGAACTTCCCCTTGGTTGGACGTTTGTTTTCGATCCGACGACCCATCTGACTGCGCCAGGGAGGTTTCCGATGTTATTTTTGGCCGGTATGGAGCTTACATCCCTTTTTCGAAGAAATGCCCTTCCAACGGCAAACCTTGGTTTGACCTAAAATGCAAAGAAGCTGTTGCTTCTAAACATCTTGCATACCGACAGTGGCGTGAAGATCCTAACACCATAAATCGTAACATCTTTGTTCGTGCCAGGATCAGATGCAAAGAAATTATCGACGAAACCAAGGAGGTACACAATCAACGGATTAGAAACAAACTTCTCGCTTGTCCCGGCAATTCCAGGTCCTTTTGGTCAGTAGCTAAGGCAGTTAGTCAAAATTTCGCCAAATCCACCATACCACCACTTACACGGCCAGATAATTCTATTGCAACGACACCTGTTGAGAAAGCGAACTTGTTGGCTGAACTCTTTGCTTCACATTCTACTGTCGCTTTCCAAGGAAAAACACCACCTACTATTCCCATAGTGCAGTCAAGGATGCCCGATATTGTCTTCAGACAGCGTATCATAAAACGTATTTTGATGAAGCTAGACACCAAAAAGGCTTCTGGCGTGCCAACAGTTCAGCCGATACTGACGGAATACCTGCCATAGTTCTCAAGAACTGTGCGAGGGAACTAACACCAGTTTGGAACAACGCAATTGAACACTTTGGAGAATCTCGAGCGGTTGCCCTTGACATATCCAAGGCATTTGACCGTGTTTGGCACGATGGGCTGTTGGCTAAGCTACGTTCTTATGGTATGTCTGAAAAGTTCTGATTGTGGCTCTCGTGTTTCCTCAGAGAGCGTTCTTTACGAGTGGCAGTCGACGGATTTCTTTCTAACACCTTCACTATCAACGCCGGTGTGCCCCAAGGTTCCATACTGTCTCCTCCTCTCTTCCTCATTTATATCAACGATCTGCTGGAAAAGACCGAGAATCCAATCTACAGCTTTGCAGATGACAGTACACTTATCTCTTCATTCACTTTGAATGCTCGTAGACATCGACTACTCAGACGAATATCCGCAGACAGCAGGAGGTCGTTCGATTTAACAAAGACCTGGAAGAAATTCTATCTTGGGGTGACAGTAACCAAGTTTAATTTAACGCTACAAAAACCCAGGCGGCAGTTTTTTCTAAAAAAGTTAACGTTTCAGAACCCAACATAATTATGTCGGGGCACTCCATCCCTCTAACATCGTCACTCAATCTGTTAGGCGTTAATTTGGGAGCAAATATGTCCTGGCATGAACATGTTGCAGGCATAGCAAGGAGAGCTTCTCAAAAGTTGGGAATATTGTTTCGAACCAGAAAGCTTTACACTCCACAACAACTGTTAATTCTTTACAAAGCTCAAATTCGACCAACTATGGAATACTGCTCCCATGTTTGGAGCTCCGCTCCCAAACATACACTGCATTTGTTGGATTCTATCCAGAGAAGAGCTGTTCGTCTGATTGGACACCCGGAACTGACCGAGCCTTGATACGCTGGAGCATCGAAGAAAACGGTTGGCGACTTGAGCCTATTCTACAAGTACTTTCATGGAAAGTGTTCGAAGGATGTGGCCCGCTTAATTCCTCCCAGAGCGGTGCATGTTAGAAGTACACGTCGCGCTAATACTTCACATCCGTATGAGGTTCAGCTTGTTACTCTCCCTCGTACAACGCTTTTCAAGCAGTCTTTTATATGGAGAACATCATACCTTTGGAATAGTTTGCCCAGGACTGTTTTTCCCCCATCGAGTACAATCTACAGCGATTCAAGAATAACGTGAATCGCTTTCTCCGCACACGTGTCGCTCCTGTAGCGCTTTAGGGACTTCCCTGTAGCACGTGTGCTAGACCCATAAAAAAAAAAACAACATATTAGAAATGTAAAAATTTGATAATTTATTGCTCTAACTAGTCACATAAATTTTCCAAATATCAAATGGCGTGATTTATTTTTTTCTGTATTTACTATATAAGCATTAAAATTCTTACTCCGAGTCAAATTACATCTCTGTGTGTAGTTGTTGTTGTTGTGTAGTAATATTTCGTAAATAAAAAAAAAATGGTTTTATACATCTTTGAAACCGAAAATGTAAAAGGTGCTTTCCACCAATATGTTATATATTTTTTTTGAAAAATTTATTCAAGTGAGTATTTTGTTTTTTATTATATATTCTGGTGTTGGAGTGAATTTTCTTAACATTATCCAATATACATCTCTCATAAAATGAAAAGGACATACTAAAAATTAAATTTTCTGTTTGTATTGTTTTATTACAACATGTGTGTATATATTTATTTCAGACGTGGTGTTCAACACATATGTATACAAAATGAACAAGTCTATATGTATGTGGATGAAACGATTCCACCAACTAAAATAGAGAACATGGATGATACCTGCTAAATATTTGAAAGTTGAAGCCTCGAATGAAGAAAAGGAGATAACATTTAAAGAAGCAATAGAAAAATATCCTAAAGTGAAAAATTATATATTAAATAATCTATATACCTTATAAACAAATAAATTGAAAAAACATTTACTTTGTTTTATTTGATATTTCCTTGTTCTTATGATTTGCTCAAGTATTTTCCTTTTATATAGTTAAATATAGGATACATGTGAAAACAATATAAATAAGTATCTAGTTATTCATCTGATATTGGTTAGATCTCTTAGGATATCATTTTATGTAGATACTGAAAATGAATTAGGTAGTAGGAGTAAGATAAAATAATCTTATTAAAAATTTGACTTAATTCGTTATATCAAAAAGAGGTTTTTGAATGTGTGTATGTGTTTGTTTAGTAGAAAACGAGATAGAAATCGATTAAGAATGGATTCCTCATCGTCGTCGTTAATAAGTTGGAAATGTCCTTCATGTCAAAGTAAAATAACCTATTTGGGTCATAAACCTTATGATCAGAATACTTATTGTTCCAATTGTACTCGATATTACAAAAAAAGAGCTTCATGGCAAACTGTATGTAGTCTAGGCTATATACCAAAAGATACTTTAGAAAGACAAAAGGACAAATTGGAAAATGAAGCCAAGAAAACAATTTACTAATAAAGAAAGTCTATATAATCAATATAGATCTGTAAGAGACCGAAATGAATCATCATCATCATCATCTACAACAAGTGGTGTATGGCTTTCAAAACCCAAGAAAAATTAACTTAAAAATACATTAATAAATTTTTGATAAATATGTATATAATACAAAATGTATTTGGATAGATGTTGAATAAAGATGTGTTTTATTTATTTGTACTAGTTTTAGTAAACTCTAATAAAAAACACGTTATTACTTAAAACATATCGTCTATTTTATAAAACTGGATACAATTTTAAATACACAAGTACTAAATATTAGCTAATTACATACTAAGAAATTTTTCATAAATCTGAAAGACTGTTTATTCTTCGATAAGATACCAAATAGTCGTGCGTTCGCACTTGTAACAATAATCTCGTAGTCTGAGTCGAGGTTTCAAGTTGTCGAACAGCACCACTACATAAATAAGTAAAATTCATGTTTGTTAGTAGCAGCAGTTGTTGTTGTTATTTCTATGACTATTTCTAAGATACTGATTTGTTAAATTATTATTCCTCAAGAAGATACCACATAGTTATACGAGCACATTGGTTACAATAAACTCTTATTCGAGTTCGAGGTCTTTGACGATTTGGATATGGAACACTGTGTTTTTCTCTCCAACAACTACTACATAAATAAGTAAAAAATTCCATGCAAACTAGTAAAAAATTTTGTTAAGAGTAGCACACAAAATTATGTTGTTTCTATTACAATTACTCAAATAAAGATAATAATCTACAATCATTAATCGTAAGATAAATTGTATTATTATGCAATGACAGTAGTTCAAATGCACCAAATAACCGGTCAAGTGCAAGTTGAGACTAATGATCTATGTGTGGTCTTTTTAACTATTAAATTTTAACTTTCTCCTCCTCCTCGTAGTTTTCTATTATTTTTTCTACATGTCGACAATCGAATAATATATTTGTCTTTCGTTTCCAAAAGTACTTCTTCTCGTTCTAAACAGTCTTTTAGATTTACGAAAATTTTCGTTTCATCTTTCCTCTGTTGTTTTAAATCCTTTTGACATTTGGACAAATCGTTATCTAACTGATAGATTTCACGAGTCAGATCGGTCAAATTACGTTTAAAATTTGCCATTTCCTCTTTGAAATCGGCAATTACGACATATGCTACTTTGTTTTTTTTTCTTGACAAATTTGCAATGTTTCCGTTAGATTGGTTCTCAATAAATACAAATCCGATTCCAATTTGATATTTTCCTTGAGCAGAGCAATATGTTTCGTATAATTTAACGACATTGTTAAATTCGCAGCCAGGTATTCATATTCTTGAATTTTTCCCATACAAATATCATTAACAGCTTGTTCATTATCTTTTAAATCCATATAATTGTCCAGTGATTTAATACATTCCTGATACAAGTTTAAACTGGTATTATAAAGTGAATGATAATCCTCTAATAAATATTCATAATTTTGATTACAAGAATTAGTGATGACATCATCATCATAGTTGTTTGTACTTTGAACAACAGCATTTGTAAACAAATAGTTTAACAATAGATAGGTAGAGAACATTGTTTTTGTGTATAATATGAGTGAATGATTTAATTTATTAAAATGAACCAAAAATGTATTTAGCGTATGTTTTATAGAGATCGTTTTCCTCCCGAAAAGACTAATAATAATAATAAAGAACCTCTTGTTGCTTGAAATAAAATATGGAAAATGTAAACTTTAACTGTTTAAAATGTGGATGTAAAGTTAACAAAACTATAAATAGTTACTATCGAGATCGAGTTAGAATACGCAAATATTGTACATATTGTTTAATTAATTATGTATATGGGAAAAATAGCCTAATTTCCATGATTCTATCAATTACGCGACGACGACGACTACGACAAATAGTAGTAGTAGTAGTAGTAGTAGTAGTAGTAGGGAGAGATAAAGATACTTGTAGAGTACATTTAATTAATACACACATCATATCATTCATTCAAAAATGCCAGTTGTACGAGTAAAATGTCCACAATGTAAAGGTCAAAGTGAAACACGAAATCAAAAATGTTTATCATGTGTGGTCAAAGACCGAATCAAAGAAACCGACGGTGCAAAACACGTACTTGCTGAATTTCTTTCCTTTGGCAAAGAAGACCGAGGAATCGAGAGAGAGAGAACTGCTGCTGCAAGACAAGGAAACAGATAAATTTTATCCGTTTCCTGTTATTCAAAACTATATAAAAACATACATCAACAATACAATCATATAATTTGTATATCTCTCTCTGCTTGCTATTGACACACATATATACATATAAAATAATAATGGCTTGTATAAGAGCTTGGTGGAATGAAATATCCAATTTTCCCCGATTTACCATCGAAATTTATCATTTATTTTCAAGATTTTTGTCAATTGGAATATCATATCACGAAAACAACATTTAGACGAAGATCTAATACGAACTTGTATCAATAAAGTCAATTGGCAACTCATCTCCCAATATCAGCAATTAAACGAACGATTTATGACGGAATTTGCTGGAATGTTAGATTGGAATGCAATTAGTATCCATCAAAACTTGACTGAAGATTTTATCCGTCGACATAGAGAACAAGTTAATTGGACATTTATTCAAAAATTTCAACGAGGAATCAGTCCTACCTTTTTACATGAAATGAAACCCTGATCAACAAGAACAATTCAATTGTTGTTGTTAAATCAGTATAATCGTAAGTTATCCTATTGTATACTTTGTGTGTATTTTTTAATAAAACCTTTTTGTAACAGTGCAAGTTGTTTTTGTTATTTTTAACTACATACTGCTAATACTACACTTTAATTTTATCATTGCATATAAGCACGCTCTTTCTTAAACCATTTATATACATTCAATGTATTTGAATCTATTCCTTATCTGGTAAATTTTAACCTTTCTTATCTAAATTCTCTCTCGCTCGTACATTTTTATGGGATTTTGTTGTTATAAAAAGATTGAATTAGTAAATACAAGCAACAGTTGTCAGCTTTCCTCTCACAACATATATATTTATATAGTTCTTTTGTTTTTGTTTTGTGTGTAATTACTTAATCAGGTGAGTTTAACGGGAAAAATTTTTATACAGACCACATCATATCTAATTCGAATTTTTGTTTACAGTATGTTGTCATCATCTGCATCTTTAAAAGATGAATCTACTAGGCCTACAACATCATCATCTAATCTAATGATTGATATGGATGCAACAGAACAAATCACTACTACTAGTACTACTACTACTACTACTAGACATAAAAACAAGGAAAAATTTCCACTTGTTAAAAATATATTTTTGGATGGTCTTACATATATGGACAACTCAATTTTCTCAAGAGATATTCAAATGTACACCTTTATAATGCTGTTAAAGAACAAAATAGTAGCGAATCATTAAAGTCTTTTAGACAAAGCTGTACACGTTAACAATTGTGAATAAAATGCAACAACAACAAAAAGAAACAGAGAAATCTCTATTTGAACGTTTCACCACTCTCTCAATTGTATTTTTCGTTAATATTTGACTCGTTGGAAAATTTTGATGAAAAGAATATCATTGCTAGTATAAAGGAAATTCCCACAGAAATATTTGAACAATTTCCATCGGTAATTATTATTCCTAATAAGTCCAATATTAAGGACACTGTTTGGAAAATTATGCAAAAACAAGAGAATCAAATAGATTTAAGTTCAGCCATAAAATATGTAAAGACTCAAATTAAATTTTTCACTTTATTGTCCAAATACAACATTTTCAACAAATATGTCTTTTTACCCCATTATCCACAAATGTATAATAAAGCTTACCTTTCCGACTTGTATGTACGTATAGAAAGAGCAATTCAAATACGCAATGACAACGACTCGAAAATAATTATTCCGGGAAATAATTCTTGTTGGAAAGCCTATAAATCAGATGCAGGTTTCGATCTTTGTATTAAACAGGATACATTTTGTCCCGCAGTGAAAGCCACAAAGATTGAACTGATTGAGAAGGTAAATATTCCTATAGGATTCTATGGACAAATTGTTGCAAGATCCTCTATGAATTCTATGGGAACTATACGAACAGGCATCGTAGATGCAACCTATAATGGACCTCTAATTATTTATTTTATATCGGATGAAAATATTTTATTGGAAAAGTATCGAAAAATTGTTCAATTAATTATATGTCCTTTGGTAAATGCCTCGATCGAAAGAAATACTACAAGTCTAAAGAGTAGTTTTATCAGAAAATCCAACAATTTTGGTTCTTCGGGAAAATATAAAATTTCCGCTGCTCAATTTTTGGGTGGACGACAATATTGTGCACAACCTCAAACAGATATTGAAATTGCCGATTTTAATCGATGTACTAGAAATTTAGTCTATTCCGATTCTGAATAAATTATATAATTTAGTTATCAAAGTCATTTATTTACCTATGTTTGTTGTTGTACCTCTAAAAATTATTTCTATCGAGTACAAACTGTATTAATTAATGATTTATCTATTATTAGTTTTTAAGATTTATCTATTAGTATATATTCATAAGTTTAATCTAGTAAGTTGTTAATTTGGCTATAAAATAAAACAATGTTTATAAGATTTTTGTATTTATTTAAGAGACTAACTAAGACTTTTATCATAAAAAACTAATTTCACAGGTAACTTATAAAATTCCTCTCATTCTTCTCGTGTCGGTTCCTCCTCCAAACACACATGAATCGTGTTCTGTCCTCTTCTTATTTGCAGACTATCTCTGAGAATAATAATAATAATATGTTAGACAAGAAACAAGTAAAATTTTCTGAAAATAATAGAAACGTGAATAATAAAATATACTCACTTGAAGAACTCTTTTAGTAACACATACAACATGTCTAAGGATATATCATCATCTATTAAGTCGACTATGAAAAAGATCATTTTTTGCTTTCAAACTAGCGAGAATTACACAACAAACAAAATTGTAATTGACTCGGCATAAGACTTGTGTTTTATATATTAAATACAGTCTATTAATCATCCGATACGCATTTGATTTTTTAGGAATATATGCTAATTACACATGTTTATCAGTATAAATGCAACATAACAGTTTAATTTGGAAAATTACCAATTATCTAATAAACTCATATATTTGAAGTAACTAATGCAAAAATAACAAATAAATCCTGGGGGAAACTATCTCTAGAGAGAGAGACATACATCAAAAAATTAATATATACTTATGTTTTATTAGTTTTTAGTCAGTCAGTCATTCGATAGATCATTCAATATGATTGAATCAGATGTGTTTATTGACATTCAAGGATATAATTGCTCTTTCGGATATGTAATCAAAGAGTTGGCAATTTATGATGGTATTCGTTGTGCAAATTATTTATTTAAAACCACCATTCTCAAGAACTATGATATCTACTGCTGAAGATCAAAAATTGATTGACTGGTCAGAAACATATCATGGTTTATGTTGGGAAAATGGATTTGTTGAAATAAACGATATCGAAAACATTTTACAAGATGTATTGAAAATTTATCAAACTCCATATCGAATTTACGTCAAAGGAAATGCAAAAGTGAATATTTTAAAGAAATTCCTAAATGAGGACTATATACCCCTCAGGGGCTAGGGGAATCCCAGGATTCTCCTAGTACGGGCATTGACGATCCCGAGGTACCTGAGTCATGTTGTGCTGTCTTGTGTTGTCCAGATTATATGTAACAAAAACGCAATCTTAAGGTGTTTACCGTGCCGAGAAGATGAATGGCCCAGCGTTTATGAGTCGCAAACGGTTCCCCCGGATACCGGGCGCCCTCCGGGAGAAAGTAGCCTTGCTGTGGCATCCAGGCTCTGCCGCAGTCGACCATTCTTTCCTAGGATACTCGTGGGAACACTATGTCACGTAATAATAATTATACTAGTGATAATGGCAGGGTGCTGAGGAGGCGGACCCCTGTCGTACAAACAGCTACAGCACCACCACAACAACAACAACGACAAACGATCCAACCAACCGCCTCAGCTGAAACTACTCCCGATAGTTTTACCAGATCCGACATTGTAGGTGATGGAAATTGCCTTTTCCGTGCAGTTAGCTTACACTTATATGGCCACCAAAACCATCATGAAAGACTCCGAGAGGCTGCTCTAAGATATATACAACAAAACTGGTCGGAACTTAACACATTTTCATTAATTGGGGACGACGATATGAAAGACTTCAATAACTACTATAACTATATGAGGAAAAATGGCACCTATGGAACGAGCCTAGAGATACTTGCCCTCTCGGAAACCCAGAATAGCAACTTTCATATCTTCTCAAAACAACGAAGAACAAGAGATACAAAAATAACTTTTAGGGACAAGCCAACAATAATAAGCACAAGAAAACACACCGAAACTATTTACCTTCTACTAACAGGCAACCCAATGTCGGGACACTTTGAGCTTCTGACACCACAAAACACTAAAAACATCCCAAACAACAGTAGACCAATAAAAGAAGCATCGGGCGAGCGACGTAACGGTCGAGGACGTCGCGGGAAATGGCAGCTCGACCAAAACGATGAAGACCGGGCAACTGACAATGGACCTGCCAAAAGTGTTGTGCCGGCGAGTAAGCCGACACCCACCAAGGCGGGAAAATCAAGGCAACGCATGAGTTATACTACAGGAACAAACGAACACACCATGCGTTTGCTTTGATAAAAGCACAAGTCCTGACAAAGAAACCACTGAGAAGGGAATCACTTGCCGCCTAGACCCACCACCATCAATCCCAAACGCAACCGACGAAGTATTTAATCAAAAACTCCCGCAACGACAAAGAAATCCCAACAGCACAAAACCAAAATTCAAACGGCAAATAAGAATAGAAAACCAAATCAACAACATCAGGAGATATCTAGGACACCTTACCCAGTTTATCAACGGGAACGTGTCCAAACGAGTCACGCAGAGTATAAACAAGTTCAAGTCCGGGTCTCCCAACAGAACACTGCCAGAAATCCTGGATACTCTGAAACAAAAATTATCCGTGTATGCCGCAAGACTTCGTAGATACAAAGAACCAAACGAGAGGAAAGATACTAACAACCTCTTCCGCAGAAGCCAAACACAGTTCTACCGGAAAACTATGCCCAGCAAACAGACAGCAGTGACCGAACCACCAAACAAACAAGAACTCACAGATCATTGGAAAAGTATCTGGTCAGAACCCAAACTACCCAATAATAACACCCCCCCTGGATCAAAGCCAAAGAAGGCAAAGATAAACATATGACAGAACAGGAAAATTCCACATTAACTACTGTGGGACCAAAGAGCATGATGAGGCGCTTGGATGCAAGAAGTTCCGGAGGTAGAATGGCCCCCCGTTCGGATCTCCGGGTGGGGGCTGGTTCGGAGGCGTCGACTTGCAGACATCATAATTTTAAGATAGATTTTTGCAACATACGAGGTATAAACTCGAACATAAATTCAGTGCATCAACACCTGCAATCAGATAAACCTCATGTACTCGCTCTATGTGAAACCAAGGTCAGTCCATCGACCAGCACGGTCAACTATCTTTATCCTGGCTACGACTTCTATTCCCGATTTAGGCGTAACTTTGGAATCTGTCTTTTTGTCAGAAGCGACCTCTCTTGTCAACGAGAAGAAGCTCTGGAGCCCCCCAAACTTTGATGTTATGTGGTTAAAAATAACGACTCAACAAACCACAAGGTTCCTCTGTATCCTGTATCGACCACCAAGTGATACCAATTTTCGAACACTTTTCGCTTCTCTTGCAGACACCATCGATCATTTACAAAGTAACTATCCAAGTGCCGAAATTGCCATCCTGGGCGACTTTAATGTCCACAATATCAACTGGCTCAAATATTCAAATACTACCGACGAACAAGGTCGTGAAGCTGAATCATTCTCAATCAGTTATGGCTTAACTCAGCTTATTGACGAACCAACACGAATCCCTGATCGAGACGGGGAGTTCGCCAGTCTTCTTGATCTATTTTTAACCACCAATCCGGAGATTTAGACGGTCACCGTAAATCCGCCGTTAGGTTCCTCCGACCATAAACTGCTTTCGACATCGAGTATCCTGCCAATCAGTGACAGAGAGGCGCCTAGGCCGCGCAAGATTTGGCACTACAAATCTGCTAAATGGGAAGATCTCATGGAATAATTTCGAACTTTCCCTTGGATGGACGTTTGTTTTCGATCCGATAACCCATCTGACTGCGCCAGGGAGGTCTCCGATGTTATTTTGGCTGGTATGGAAGCTTACATCCCTTTTTCGAAGAAATGCTCCTCCAATGGCAAGCCTTGGTTCGACCGAAAATGCAAAGAAGCTGTTGCTTCTAAACATATTGCCTACCGACAATGGCGTGAAAATCCTAACACCTTAAATCGAAACATCTTTGTTCATGCCCGAAACAGATGCAAGGGAATTATCGACGAAACCAAGGAGGCACACAATCAACGAATTAGAAACAAACTTCTCGCTTGTCCCAACAATTCCAGGTCCTTTTGGGCAGTCGCTAAGGCAGTTAGTCAAAATTTTACCAAATCCACCATACTACCACTCACACGGCCAGATAATTCCATTGCAACCACACCTGTTGAGAGAGCGAACTTGTTGGCTGAACTCTTTGCTTCACATTCCACTGTCGATTTCCAAGGAAAAACACCACCTACTATTCCCATATTGCAGTCAAGGATGCCCGATGTTGTCTTCAGACAGCGCATCATAAAGCGTATTTTAATGAAGCTAGACACCAAGAAGGCTTCTGGCGCTGACGGAATACCTGCCATAGTTCTCAAAAACTGTGCAAGGGAACTAACACCAGTTTTCTGTAGACTTTTTAACCTATCCTACAGAAAGGGAATATTTCCGTCCTGCTGGAAATGTGCCACGGTTCAGCCGATACCTAAAAAAGGTAAGAAGACCTTGCCAAATAACTACCGACCAGTTGCACTGCTTTCAATAATATCGAAAGTCATAGAAAAGGTTATCAATGAGCATCTTCTAAAATATCTTGAACGATTCAATATTATTAGCGATCACCAATATGGTTTTCGTAAACATAGATCAACAGGAGATCTTCTGACTTATGTAACACATGTTTGGAACAACGCAATTGAACACTTTGGAGAATCTCGAGCGGTTGCTCTTGACATATCCAAGGCATTCGACCGTGTTTGGCATGATGGACTGTTGGCTAAGTTGCGCTCTTATGGTATGTCTGAAAGATTCTGTTTGTGGCTCTCATGTTTCCTCAGAGAGCGTTCTTTACGAGTGGCGGTCGACGGATTTCTTTCTAACACCCTCACTATCAACGCCGGTGTGCCCCAAGGCTCCATACTGTCTCCTACTCTCTTTTCTCATTTACATTAACGATCTGCTGGAAAAGACCGGGAATCCAATCTATAGCTTTGCAGATGACAGTACGCTTGTCTCTTCATTCACCTTGAACGCTCGGACATCGGCTGCTCAGGCGAATATCCGCAGACAGCAGGAGGTCGTTCAACTTAACAAAGACCTGGAAGAAATTCTATTTTGGGGTGACAGTAACCAAGTGGAATTTAACGCTACAAAAACCCAAGCGGCAGTTTTTTCTAAAAAAGTTAACGTTGCTGAACCCGACATAGTTATGTCGGGGCACTCCATTCCCCTAGCATCGTTGCTCAATTTGTTGGGTGTTAGTTTGGGAGCAAATATGTCTTGGCATGAACATGTTGCAGGCATAGCAAGGAGAGCTTCTCAAAAGTTGGGAATATTATTTAGAACCAGAAAGCTTTACACCCCACAGCAACTGTTAATTCTTTACAAAGCCCAAATTCGACCAACTATGGAATACTGCTTGCCCCACGTTTGGGGCTCCGCTCCCAAACATACACTGCATTTGTTGGATTCTGTTCAGAGAAGAGCGGTCCGTCTGATTGGGGACCCGGAATTGACCGGCGGCCTTGATTCGCTGGAACATCGAAGAACGGTTGGCGACTTGAGTCTGTTCTACAAGTATTTTCATGGAAAGTGTTCGAAGGATGTAGCCCGCTTAATTCCTCCCAAAGCGGTGCATGTTAGAAATACACGTCGCGCTGGTGCTTCGCATCCGTATGAGGTTCAGCTTGTTACTCCGCGTACGACGCTTTTCTAGCAATCTTTTATATGGAGAACGTCATCCCTTTAGAATAATTTGCCCAGCGCTGTGTTTTCCCACCGAGTACAATTTACAGCGATTCAAGAACAACGTGAATCGCTTTTTTTTTTTTTTTTTTTTTTTTTTTTTTTTTTTTTTTTATTTTCCGCACTCGTGCCGCTCCTGGAGCGCCTTAGGGACTTCCCTGCAGCACGTGTGCTAGACCAATAAAAAAAAAAATACGCAACATTCCCATTCAACAAGAACCTAAATTAAGTCAATTTAAAATGATTCCAGAATGTTATTTTTTTGTGCATTATCCAATGTAAAAACAACTATATAATTATCGAAATTGTTGGAAATAAAGAACTCTCTCTATGCTTTAGTTCTCTGTACATTTAACTAAGAAATATGTCTTCTACCAACAACAACAATAGCAACAACAGTAGCAACAACAATAGCAACAACAGCAGTTCCAAAGTTTTTGGATTCCTATTTCTTTTGGAAACAAATTTTGATTCATACAAATATCAGAATTACTAAGTAGTAACTTGAGAACAAACAAAAACTATTACATTTATATTTAACGTTACGACAACAAAATACGGTAAATTTCTTGGTCTTTAACTTATTGCATTTTCAATGCATTCGAATCTACTTCTTATCAACTAATTTTAACCTTTCTTATCTGTTTTTGCTGAACTCGAATTTATATAGTTATTTGTACTCTATACATTTTACAAGTAACTTGAGAAAAACAACTTTTACGTTTACATTTAACGTTACGACAACTAAATACGGTAAATTTCTTGGTCTTTAACTTATTGCATTCTCAATGCATTCGAATCTACTTCTTATCAACTAATTTTAACCTTTCTTATCTGTTTTTACTGAACTCTCTCATTTATACATACTATTAAGCAATTCATATTTAATATGAATATAGTTATTAATAAAGAAAATTATACATTGCAATTTGTACTTTATCAAATACATTTTACATCCTCTTATCGACAAAAATTTGATCTTTCTTATCAAATTTGTTGAACTTTCATTTAATTTTATAACAACTGGTTTTTGTTGGTATCATTTCGTACCAGGCAAAATATTATTTACATCTCTCTTAAGATTTTAGTTAGTTATTAGTAAAATATATTGTTTTATAGATATTTTGTACTTTTAAGTATTTAAGTAAGTCAATAATTTAAACAATTCATAGTTTCTTGTAGAATAAAACAAACGAAATTAATTTACACATACTTTATTAAATTTTATTTATTACTTGTATGTTTTTTAGTTGTTGTTACCACCTAACACATTTATTTTTAGTAACATTTTGTATACCTTTCAACGAGTTTTCTCATTTAGGCTAGAATAATTTTTACTTTACTCTTTTGTAATTATAACATTTATTTCCGTAATATTAATATATTTCTCTATGTGCTCATACTTGTGTGTTTTATTTATTTCTCTCATCTTCACCCCATATACAACGAGTCCAAACTAGGCTAGGCTAGGCTAGACCCATCTCATTTTAACACATATCTATTTTTACTTTTATTACAATCCAACGAGGCCAAATTATACTAATCTAGGCTCATTTCATACAAAACTAACTAACTTCTTGAGAACAAACAACAACTTTTACGTTTACATTTAACGTTATGACAATGAAATACGGTAAAAGGCTAGGCTCATACATTTTAAAATGTTACTATTATTACAAGCCGAGTTCAAACCATTTCCTCCAAACTCGTTGTTTCAGACTCATTTAAGCTCATTTCATACTTATTTTACTATTCTTGACAAATATGTGTTTTATTTAACTTGCTTTCATGTAACAAAATCCAACGAGTTCACACAACATTTCGACGAGACCAAATTATACTAATTTAAGCTCATTTCATACATAATATCAATATAATAATAGTAGGAACTTCTTGAGAACAAACAACTTTTACGATTACATTTAACGTTACGACATCCAAATACCGTAAATTTCTTGGTCTTTAACTTATTGCATTCTCAATACATTTTATTCAACTCATTATCAACTATTTTTTGATCTTTCTTATCTATTGTGTATGACCTAACAGACCATTTAGACGACAACATTTTAATCGAATCCGAATATCGTTGTTTTAAACTACCTTGAGCTCATTTCATACTTATTTTACTATTTTTGACAACCAATTTTACTACACTTCTATGCATTCAAAGCAACTCCTTATCAGCCATTTTTGACCTTTCTTATCTATTGTGTGACCTATCAGACCATTTACAACACACGTCATTTCTATTTTTAAAATATTACCCAGAAGTTTTCTTGTTTTCAATTCAAGGAAATTAGCATGAGTCATACTTTTTGTTTACATTTATCCTTATCTGCTACAGTTTTACCGACTTTACGGCGCCATACAACAAATTAGGGGAACGTTTACCAATTTTTACCACTAGAATACATCCTAATAAGGCCTTTTTGCATACAATTCCAACTAATATATTACCTATTCAACCACTTTTACACCATAGCTTTTACAGCCAACACCCATTTTACCTAGTCAACCTATCAAATTATACTTTTCTTATCTACCTTCTACACAACAAACCAATCAAATACATGCTTTATGGAATAGACAACACCCATTTAGTCAACCAACCAATAACAATTTTCTTATCTACCTTTTACACTACATACACATTCAACTTATCAAAGTACCTCTTTTCTTATCGAGTTACGCCTACTTTCGTGCAACGAGACCAATCAAAGCTCACCTAAACTCGTGCAACTTCTACTTAAATGGAAGTTTACGAAGTTTCTAATGAAGTTAAGGTATCCTGCTAAAATAAGCGCTATTGAAATACACACTATTACGTTACGGTAAACCATTTACCGTTACGATAAAAACAAAAATTAACAGGGATCTAACCTTGCCTTCTACTATTATGTATATGTATGAGTGTGACGTCAAGATTTCTTGCACAATATAGAGTGACAAAAGGGCACTATTCAACAACCACTGGACCTATTACGTCATTGACGACCACTTCTTGCACGACATTTACACACCTGTTCACACTTATACACACCTATTCACACCTATTTACAACCCATTTACACCTTTCTTCGA
>CM032455.1:69314758-69407258 GCA_019049505.1 Pachyrhynchus sulphureomaculatus
TGTTTCCAATCTTTTGTTTTTTTTTATATACCAGATAAATTATTACTCGTGATAATGTTCGTTCAATCTACACCCCTTGGAGAATATTCCAGAATTTTTCAGAATTTTTTGATAAGTACTTTTCGATAGTATTACATTATATATATATATATATATATATATATATATATATATATATATATATATATATATATATATATATATATATTACTCGTGTTTTCACAAGCTTTCATTTGACACCACATTCGATTACCTAGTAAACAAATTTTTTTTTCACTTCCGATTTCATCCCCCAAAAACTAACCCTTAGTCAAAATTTAACTTTCAAAACTACATGGCTCTGATGAGGCCAGGCCATCAATTCCTATATTATTACCAAATTTCAACTTTCTATGACAAATAGTTTCGGAGAAAAGCGGGTGTGACAGACGGACAGACACCGAAGTCATCTTATAAGTGTTCCATACGGAACACTAAAAATATAGTAATACAATACTCAAGGTACATCTCGTTGCTGATAACGCTTCTAATAGTGGGCTGCAATAATAATACAAACCTAAGCGCCCGTTATTATTAATCATATACAAAATATTTATGTGAATTACAGGGAATTTTTCTTTACATTTTAAAACACTGAGAGGCAAAAAGTCTTAAATAGATGCTATAAATTGCAAGAAGTACCTGAAGCCATTTTTTCATGGCTTATACAACACATGTTGAGATTAGCCTATAAACATCACGTGCAAAAGAAGTAATAATGCTACTCCTGTCTGAAAAGTTAAGCCAAACTAATTGTTTCGAGCTACAATAATATTCGAAGATATCCAATAATACTACTATTATACCAAGCTACTTTCATAGCAAATCTTTTTTTTTCTCAACAGCAGTTTTGGTGATTTCAAAGCACTGCGCTACGCCCAATTTACCAAGCTAACTAGTAAATAATTTAACCAATTCATAATGCATAGTCAATACAATCTACAGTACAGCCTCTTTGAAAATAAAAAATACTTTAAAGCACTTTTATGAAAATTGCAGTCTAAATAAAATGAGTTCAAAGCAAAGGCTACTTCGTTAAAGAAATTAAATAATATAAGCTAATTAGGGTGATGGTTTATTTAATTTGTACAAAGCATTAACAGAAATCATACAAAGTATTTTTTCTTCTGTTTAAAACTAACATTTTACGCTTTTACATACTAACATGAGTAAACACAAAAGCCAATGTAAAATTATCTGCTATTTTTATAATATAGACCAAGAGGGCGATCCGAAATCTTGACCTGTCGACTAACCGTCTGCTTAGTTCTTCATTCTATCGGGCGAGCCGAATAAAAATCTTTAACGTTGATTTTGTAGCCCCCGTGCCCTGGAATGCCCAAAATGCTACATCCAAAAGTGGACTGTCGTTTAACCACGTGAATTAAGGACCATAACATTTGTTGACACTAAAAAGCCCAAAGGGCAGACGCCGCCGAAACCGGATTAAGGTCCAAAAAACATCGATCCAAAAATGGACTGGTATATCGAGTTCAAAACCCCGAAAAACGACCGTGGCTGAAAAAAGCGGTCCAGCTTCGTCCTCCGGTATTGGCGGCGTCTGCCTTTTGCACGTTCTCTCTTATTTTGTCAAGAACAAACTAAACTTACTGATTTTATATGGTTAAATGTTCATTTTTGGATCGGCGTTTTTTGGGACCTTAAAGGTCTGTCCTTTGGGGCGCTCGACTTTTTTAGTGTCAACAAATGTTATGGTACTTGATTCAAGTGGTTAAACGACAGTCCATTTTTGGATGTAGCATTTTGGGCCTTATCTGGGCATCCGAGGGCACGGGGGGCCACAAAATCACTCACAATCGACTCGCCTGATAGAATGAACAACTAGGCAAACGGTTAGTCGACAGGTCACAATTTCAGGTCGCCCTCTTGGCCTAATACTGATTGTATTAGTTGAACTCTATAGTAAATACTATCAAAAAGCGATACTAAGTTAGTACTAATAAAACAATTTGAAAGACGCAGGGGACTTCTCATCTCAAATTAGGGAAAAGTTGAGAATAGTTAAAATACGTAATTTTTTCTTACTTCTTAATGAACAGTTAAACTCTTTGTACTAGTACTCTAGAGGTTTAGTAAATATATACATAAAGTCTGGTGGTCCAGATTTTATTGTGTAATTTATCATAAATTTTTGAAGAAAATAGCCACTGTCCAATCGGCCATTCTGGGCATTTTGGCTGGTTCACATCAGTGTTTCTCAAATCTTGCAATCTCGACCAGCAAAATTCTTTAGTGACTCAAAGATCCATGGCGGGATGTCCTACTTGATGAAACTGGTATGCTGGTCTCGGCTGTTAGTATTTGTGGCAGGACTGCGGCTGGGCTGGTCCTGCTTTTGGTTGTGGTGAGCTTGAATCCTAACGACATACCTCTTATTCACAATCTAGGAAGTTTAGCGTCTTCCACACCCTCCAAAATAACTAGGATCGAAGAGATTGGAATACAGAGTGAGAGCACAGTTGCAGTGGTAGATGGCCCCTTTGGAAATATCCTGCTTTTTCAGTATAACCAATTGTAATGGTTTATGTTGCAACAACAAACAGGCTCAGACAAGAGAGAGAACTTTCACTTTGGTTCGCTTTTATTTTGAAAGGGTTAATTTATTCTGACTTATCTTACCTGCAAAATGTGCTATTCGAACTGCTAAACTTTATTTTTATCAAGATGCTTATTTCAATTTAGAAAGAGTTGTGTTATCTTAAATAGTCACTAACTTTTAACTCAAGAAGTACTTCAGTTTTTAAATTTAAAATAAGTCGAGCGAAATTTAATTTATTTTTATCAATGGCCACGCACACGGGCTCTGCATTTTTCTCATTTTTATGAAAAGGTAAATCAATTTTTTTTGAATTACAGAAACCCTCTGTTACTAATAATAGTATATAAATACTTCTTATATTTGTTCATATTAAAAACACAAAACAAATTCTGCAGAGACAGCATCAAAAAATTTATTTATGAATACTAATATATGTAAAACTAGTAAGTATATGCGATTTCTTCCCTTTAAAACTTCGATTCGGTACTTTTTAATAATTCTGGCAAAATGGATACACAAGCATTGTGTTTGTATATAATGTAAAATTATAGACTTGCGGAATGTCATGAAAACCTTTTCATAGTTGCCGAGTTTCATGTTGTTCCCTTGGGAGAAATCCCAGCAAACTTTTAAATTCTGCGCTGGAATTGTGAACGTTATAATGCGAGGCTTTTATTGCCTGCACGTCATGTTATCTGTTGATTAATACTCTCCCAAATATTGATTCAGCAAGCAGCATCCTTTTATGGCAGCGTATTTATTTGATTATTAATTAAACCTATTTACCCATTACAAATAAAAGAGATTCTCGACGGTTTTTCCTCCAAAACTATTAAACGTACTTCGTTTGAAATAGATGCAGCTTGTTAACACACACTAACTATTTACATCTAGTAGAGGTAGAGAAAATTTAGGTCATAATCATACTTATTGCCATGTAATAACAACGTAAAATTAAAGAAAAATAGCAGAATTATAATTATATAATTAAATATTGCTTGATATCGGGCTGCTTTATAAAATGCATTTTTTTTCATGTGATGTCAATTACTACTCTATATTTTTATAAACACAAATATTTTAGTTCAGGTTAAACATAATTTTTCCTACATTTTAAAGCATTTTGGATTTTGACCATGAAAATTTCGCTGAATAATGAAGTTCGCATGAAATAAGTAGGTTGAAAAAACAAGATAGTGATAAAAATAACAAATACTAATTTTATTTTCAACTTTTATTAGATTCCTCAGACATATCTCTTTTTCTTTTTCCTTGATTTATCTTACTTTTCCTCATCTTGTCTTTGCCCATTCTAAAATTGAAAACCAAATTATTAACATCCATTGTTTTCTAAATTATAAATACTTACATAGCTTGTGCTTTGGAACCTGGACCCCAAAAAGGCAAAGGATTTTCTTGAAACCTGACCAAACCTTTCTGCTTAGATTCAGGATTGGCTTCTGGATGAAAATCGAAAGAATATTCTTTTTCAGGCTTTTGAGATAATATAGTTGTTGCAACTTTATTTTCCACAATTCTTTTTTGTGAAGCAGGATGCATTTTTTCCCAACATCGCATAATGTCCCATATAACTCTGGCTGAAGCATTTGTTTTTAAAGCTGTTTTATTCATATGGCTATAGGAAACCTTATAGCCGGAATTTAGAATTGCTGATCTGAAATATGTTTAAGTATTTAAAGTCGAAATTACTGACATCATTTGTTTTTGAATAAAACATTTCAAATTCAGTTCAAATTTTTTTTAAATATTTTTCACTCTATAATTTGCCAAGGTTTTTCTTAAGTCAAATCAAATCCTAGACAAAATATGTTTCAATCACACTAGTTAACTTTATTAAAAACCTTAAGACCTTAAAGACATCATAGGCGGTGTTCCAACTCGTATAGTACCAGCCAGACGTTCTACAGTGTAATACAACGGTGCATCCATTAGTTCTTCAGATATAACACTCAATACTCCTTGAATCCTCTTGTATGTTACTAAATTCTCTGATGCTGATCGTAGAACTTCCTTTACAAACTCACCTGAATGTATAGGTGCTGACCATATGGGACCTCCAACCTAGAAAAGGATATTTTTTTAAAATTAGATTCTAAGTTGTGTCAAGTCTAAATTGTTGAAATTTTATTCCACACCCCCTACAATATTCGAGGGATGTTTATAATTGGGATAAGATTTAAAATAACTTCATATACTTACATGATAGGGACTTTTACAATGTTCACATTTACTTGAAACAGGGACATTTGTAGGTAACGAGAATTTTACTAGTTTGTTATTTTTCTCATTAGCCTTTATTAATCCTAATGGCTGTAACAAAAAACTATCACATCCTGTACAATGATAAACATGAGATAATTTGCTAAAAAATAATTGTAAAGGTTATGTTTATAAAACAAAAAACCATTAATTTACACAACATAAAAAATTCCAATTTTAATTAAATCTTTAAAAATAATATCAATTGGTACCTTGTAGTATATTTACATTTTTGAGCTCCCGTATAGACTCTGACAAAAACTCTAATATAAAAATCTGCAGATAAAGATAACAATGGGACAATATACCGGCTATATCTATTTGCGTGTGATTCAATGCATTGTAACAAGATTCTCACAGCCATTTCATGACAACATTTCATTTTCAAGGATATAGCACCATATTTAGAATAACATGTTTCTGAACCATTGCCAGCTAAAACAGCCATGTCAGTTGCAGTTACTAAGAGTAAACCGCCATTTTTAATTGCCTGTACAGCTGAATCTAAGAAAATAGAAGGACAACCGTAGGGATCTAAATCAATTACATCAAACTGATTATCTTTTCTGTGCTGATACATAAGCATTCTAAAAAAGAATAAGAAGTCAATGTTCTGAAAATCTAAACATAAATTTCATTGAAAAAGTTATAATAAACGTAATAATTCATAGCACTTATATGTAGATAAGTTAATATACTTGTAAAATGATACTACTGCCCAAGTAACAGTTGAAAATGATATACTAACACGATCACAATGGCTAACTTTGTTAATGCACATTAAACCACTGTATTTTTTCCTTTTAATTCTAAACAATTCCCCATTAATATATTAATAATATATATATATATATATATATATATATATATATATATATTATATATATATATATATATATATACATATATATATATATACCATATATATATATATATATATATATATATATATATATATATATATATATATATATATATATATATACATATATATATATACCATATATATATATATATATATATATATATATATATATATATATATATATATATACATATATATATATACATATATATATATATATATATATATATATATATATATATATATATATATATATATATATATATACCATATATATATATATATATATATATATATATATATATATATATATATATATATCTATATATATATCTATATATCTATTATATATATATATATATATATATATATATATATATATATATATATATATACCATATATATATATATATATATATATATATATATATATATATATATATATATATATACATACTACCGTCAGAAAGTATTTGCCTACCATAGTTATTTCAGTCCCAAGACAACAAAAACCCAGATAATATATTTTTTTTTTAATTTTAATGAACTATTATGAAAAATATCTCTTCCAGAAGAAAGCATTTGAGTTAGCAAAATTTCTTGATACTGTTCTTTTCGCACGATTCCTTCTATCCTAAAAATGTTTCCAACTTTACCGTTGCTAAACAACCCCAAACCATTATTGAACCTCCACCATGTTTTACTGTAGGCTTCCAATATCCTCTCTCCAGCTGACCGCCCCACGTAAACTCGTCGATTTGAACCGAAAATTTCGAATTTAGATTCGACGCTCCAAAGGACGGAATTCCATTGTTCTGATGTCCAATTTTTCATGTTCTCGGGCCCATTCTTATCGTTTACGTTTATTCACTTGCCTAAAAAGTGGTTTCCCAATGCAACTCTCCCGTGTAGTCCATCTTCTGTTAACCTATTCTTCACGGTTGTCACGCTGATGGGGATGGGCCGCTCCAGGTTTACTTGAGCCGTGATTTCTGGTGCGGTTAGGCGGTGATTACGTCTGCTGGACATTGTTATAGCTCTGTCTTCAGCGGTAGTCGTTTTTCGAGACCTTCCTCAACGTTTTTGGTTCAAAATTCCATGTTCCGCAGAAAATTTTTTTACGATGTAGTCTACCGTTCTGCTGGGCATCCGCATATCACTCGCGATTTGTTGACTCGAGTGACCATTTTGATGTCTCGCAATTATCAGAGCCCGATTTTCAACGGAAACTTCTTTCGTTTTTGGCATTTTCACAAAACAATCGAGCCTGTATCAGTGACAAAGTACTGTTTGCGAATGGTTAATATCTAAAAGGGCAATGGTATTTATAGCATAGTTTTTATTATAAAATGTCACTAGTAATTTCAATAATCCCTAGAAACTTGAAATGAGTTCTTACTTCAACCGGAATTCTCAGAAATCGCCTCAAAGCGATTATCATGCAAAACTTGGAAATTTGTTCTAATTGGTTTTTAATTTGTGATTTCACTAAAAAGGCTTATCTAAACAATTTTATGATGGACACTTGTTAAGAATTAAATTTACCTAATATAATAAAAGGGTTTAATAGGTATTAAATTTTGGCAGTTGCATTGAAATTTTTAGGTGGGCAAATATTTTCTGATGGTAGTGTATATATATATATATATATATATATATATATATATATATATATATATATATATATATATATATATATATATATATATTATATATATATATACAATCACTTGACTCGCTTTCTTAGTTAATAGGCTTTGTCTGGGACCAAATTTATTAATTTTTTAGATTTATTTCTAAATTAAGTTAGCTTTATTAGAAAATGACCTAAACTTTGTTAAAATTGTTAATATTTATTTTACTTGAATGTCTAAAAAATATGTTAAAGGGCGCAAAAGTGAACATTACATCAAAAGACAAAAGAATTATTCCTATCAGACTATGTAAGAGTAAATTTTAACCAACTAAAAATGAAGGGTGCACTCTTTATAACACAATGTGGGAGGGCAACAGTCATCGAGTCCTTTAATAAGTAACATAGTGCAGACAGTTTATGAGAAATCTGGATTAAAAACTGGTAAACAAGGCTGTTGGGAATAGCGTAGAAGGAATTAAAAAATCTCAAAAAAATGTAGCCCAGAAGCAGTAACAAATATTGTTCTCCTACAAAAGTGAACTCCAAGACCTCTAAAAATTGGTGTAATCCTATGTCCCCTATGGCTGAAGATATAGACACTTCTTTTCACATTAGACTAATAATATTATAATTAGTAAAATGTAACGAATTCGCCCATAATATCTAAGAAACCTAAAAAACTAGTGTAAATAATTTGGTAATAACAATTCCGCTTAAAAGAACAAAATGTGATCAAGTCTCCTTGGTTGCGATAGACGTTATTTTTGCTCAGCACAAAACATTTTTAATGGATATAACAACGAAAATTTATAGATATAGTGACGAGGAGATCAACCTTGTAGACATGAAATACCTAGAAATAAAATATTATCAGGAAAATAATAGAAGTACACAAGATCTACAACTCATAGATAAAATAATCAGCTACTAGAAGCCTCAAGAATACCGTCAACAGATTTTAACGAAGATAATCAATGACGCTGAAAAACAGACCTGAATAAACGATCTAGATTGGAGGTGGTTAAGTTGAAAATAAAACAAAAAAGGAATGAGGCTTTACTGAACTTGAAACTAAAACAACTAATGACGAACGCAATACATCATACCACATTCCAACAAAAACTAGACTTAAAACTGAAGAACTGATCAATCGTTTGAAAATTATTTTTGTCATTAGAGAAAATACATTCCGTCAATTGAATATATAATCTCTTAAAACAAATTAATAAAAATGGCTTTGTTCTAAACAAGATAATTTACACTTCAAATATACCACATAACAATATAAAAAAGAGCCAAAAGCAACAAAATTATAAAAGTGAAAAAAATATATATACCATAACAACACATATCTAACAGAAACATTGAAAAAAAACGTACAAATAAAAATATGCATTGGAGTACACCTAAAATAATAGAAACCCGCGAATCTCTAATTAGAATGCAAAATGTAACTAATCCAAAAATAGTTATAAAACAATTTAAGGATAATATGGATATGGATATATTAAGGATATTAACATGAATAAAACTAATGGAGGATTCATATAAGACGCCATCAAACTAGGGCTGTTATTATAGAGAGTCACAACCAAAACCCAACGATAAGTTAAACATAGCACTTCAGGCAGAGTACAAACAAAGTGAGGTTTCAATGTTTTTAATCCCTCAATGGATATTCAAATGAAGAATTTGTTAGGTTAAACCAGGCAATCAAAACAGAACTTGGATATATAATGAAAAAAATTAAAGTCTTAACTAAGCAGCGCATTAATAACGAAAATTGGCTGTTACAGGCATCTATAGAGAAATAATAAATTTCGACTTTATAAAGTTAATACATCTCAATCTGGCCATATATGTTCGTTGTACCATAATTATGGTCACGCAAAAGGATATTATTCTAAAGACAAGCAAAGAATATGAAAAAGAACATGTAACTATTGATTGTATTGAAGAAATCCTAAAATCTCCCAACTGTTTAAAGATGAAACTCAAGAGAGTTTTTTCATTTTGGGACATCAACTATCAGATATATATGAAATATTAAAACTAATACAGACTTTTTATAGGTAGGTAGGAATTTGAAACCATACTGAAAGTAAATTGAAAAGTTTTTGGTCTGACACATAGATGTCACCCTTTTCAAAAAATCCTTATGATTTTTTAGGAAGTACCAAACGATAAGTGTCAAAATTTCATGACATTTCGACGATTAGTTTACATGTTACAGTAGTTTTAGTGACGCTACTTTTGATATTTTCAAAACAATCGAATTTCGTGTGTTGATTAAAAACTGTTTTTTGATGGGAAAAGTACTGTTCAAGCAAAGCAATGGTTTAATATATGTTACGGGGACTCTGAACCTGGAAAACCACTCATCGTTTACTGGTATGTTGAATTTAAACGCGGTCGTACAGATACAAATGATGCTGAACGCTCTGGACGCCCAAATGAGGTGGTTATACCGGAAAACATCCAAAAAATCCGCAAAATTATTTTGGATGACCGTAAAGTGACATTGCGTGAGATAGCTGACACCCTAAAGATATCAAAGGAACGTGTTGGTTATATTTTGCATGAAAATACATGAGAAAGTTCTGTTCGAAATGGGTACCGCGTTTGCTCACAGTGGACAAAAAACAACATGTTGATGATTCTGAGCGCTGTTTGGACCTGTTTAAGAGCAATAAAAAGGATTTTTTCATGCGATATGTGACAATGAATAAAACATGGATCCACCACTACACACCGGAATTAAATCGAATAATTTTCATCGACTATGCTGAGAAGGAAAACCCATTAATAGCGAATATTATATAAAGTTATTGGTGTGTTTGAAGGCATAAATCGCAAAGAAACGGCCTCAAATGAACAAGAAAGAAGTGCTCTTTCATCAAGACAATGCACCGTGTCACAAGTCAATGGTTACGCTCGCAAAATAGCATGAATTGAAGTTCGAATTGCTTCCTCATCCACTGTATTTTCCAGATTTGGCCCCCAGAGACAATTATCTATTCGCAGAACTCGCGAGAAAGAGATTTGGCTCCAATAAAGAAGTTATCGCCGAAACGGAGGTCTGTTTTGAAGGCAAAGACAAATCCTTCTACAAGAAAGATATAGAAATTTTAGAAAAGTGTTGGACTGATTGTATCGCTCTTGAAGGAGACTATGTTGATGAATAAAGTCGAATTTTGTAAAAAAAAGTGTTTTAATTAGCTAGAACAAAAAGTTTTCAGCATACGTGTTATTTGACTGATTTTTTTAGAATAATATATTGTGAAGTAAAAATTTTCGAAATAACTGTAATTTTTAATCTCTTTGATCTCATTTCAGTTTAAATTTCTCAATGAAATGAAACGAATAATTTTATTATTTGTCACTTTTTATTTATCTGCTACTGCAGTTTCGTAGGTTTTCTACATTGTCAAGCGTAAATACAAACTAAGGTGGTTTATTTACGATTTATAACAAATTTCCCGGTACAATTTGGAATTACCCATCATTAAATTTCTGTGAACTTAAATTAAAATTATTTTATTACAAAGGGTTAAATGACATTATTGTTTGCAAAGCAGGTATTTTTGTTAACGGTAAATTTTTTTTTTAATGTTTTTTATGATTATGGACGTATTTACAGGTCTTTAAGGACGTTTTTCTTCCAAATTTCAAGAAATATTTTTTAATACATTCTTAAAACTTTTTATAAAATTCCTTCTTCAAAAAATATATCTAAAAAACACTTCTAAAAAACGTCAAACAGGGTGGAATTCTGAACATATGTTTGACTATTTAAGAGGGGTGTATCCTTATTTTTATTGCGTTTGTACATATATATAGTTTCGAAATTATTTAATTTTCTTCTTTTTTATGCTTTATGTAATATTTGTAGATTATTTATCTCTGGAAAAATATGATTTGTTTGATGGAAGTAGTTAGCACAGTTGGAGTTTTCTTTGTTTAATATAAAAAATGTTTGGTGTTCTTTAAATCTAGTATCGAAATTTCTCCCTGTTTGGCCTATATAACAGCTATTACATTCATTACATGACAGTTTATAAACTCCAGAGTCTTTGTATTTATGAGTTTTGTCTTTTACATTGAAAAAGAGGAAGGAAAGTTTTTTGGGGTGATTTAAAAGCGATATTTATGTTGTCTTTTGCGAGTATATATGCAATTTTATTAGAAATATGTCAATGAGGAAAAAGTTTGTTTTTTTATCGTTTTTTTTTGCGTGTGGATAAATATGTCTTAAATTTAGTTGTTTTTGTTTATTTTTAATTAGGTTATCTATGTTTTTTTTCTGAAATCCGTTGTTCTGGGCAATATTCTTGATTATATTTAATTTTTTCCTTAAATTTTGTTTATTTAAAGGGATGGAGAATGCTCTGTGAATCATTGATCTATAGGCTGCGAGTTTATCTGAGTTGGAGTGGCATGAATTATTGGGAATAGTGGTGTCTGTAAAAGTGGGCTTTCTAAAAATATCGAAGGAGGGGTTATTGTTATCTTTGGTGATGGAGAGGTCTAAGAAGCTTACTTTGTTATTCATTTCTTTTTCTAACGTGAATTTTATATTAGGATGTATTCCATTCAGGGAATTTAGGTTGGATTGGAGGGACGTCTCCTTTAAAACAGACCAATTTGTGGTCTACATACCGACATCCTAAAACTATATCCCTTGCTTGCTGTGACTCTAGAAAATTGTTTTCAAAATCTGATATAAGTTTTTTTTTTTCAATAATGTCATAAATGTAATGTAATGTAATAAAATAATTTTAATTTAAGTTCACAGAAATTTAAGGATGTTTTAATTTAAGTTCACAAAAATTTAATGATGTGTAATTCCAAATTGTACCGGGAAATTTGTTATAAATCGTATATAAACCACCTTAGTTTGTAGTATTACGTTTGACAATGTAAAAAACCTACGAAACTGCAGTAGCAGATAAATAAAAAAATAAGTGACAACAAACAAAATAATTCGTTTCATTTCATTGAGAAATTTAAAATGTACCGTCACAAAGTAACGAACACCTCAATTATATCATTTCAGTTTATGTTTGTAATATAAAACTTGAAAAGAAAGAAGTATAAATAAAAATGAATATTTCACTTCTCAATACCCTAATAATATGGCGACGGGTCTGCCACTAGGTGACAGAAAGTCGAAATTTCGGTTTTAGTAATGGTAGGTATTCTTAAAAATTCTGAAAGCGATTACCCCAATATTTCTCTTTCAAACAAGCAATTTTAAAATAAACATTGTATTTGGCTACAGCGCCACAGTAGCAACGCGTGTGCGAAAAAAGCGATTCACGTTGGTATTGAATAGCTGCAAATTGTACTCTGTGCGAAACACAGTCCTGGACAACTCATTCCAGAGGGATAAGGTTCCTCATATAAAAAAAAAATTGAAAAGGGTGATACAAGTGACAAACTGAACCTCATACAAATGTGATGTATTAACGCGACGTGTATTCCTAGCATGCACCACTCTGGGAGGAATTAAGCGAGCGATATCCATCTACACATCATACTTTCGATGAAAGTGTCTGTGTACTGTAAATAAGTAGAGGTGGGGTTTTTGTTTAAATTGGAATAATGAAAAAATAACAACTTTTCAGATTTCTTGTTTCCAAGAGCACTGAAAAGGGTGTAAGATACGATATATATGAAGCTACCCCCCCCTCCTTTAATCTTTTGTATATTTTACTTCGAATAGTTATGGTTAAACTTTATACATTATTTCACAGGAAAAAAAAATTCTCATAATACTATTGAAACTACACAATATTTAAAGATTTTAAGCATCTTATTATTTCACATTCACCATTTTACCATGAACAAGTTTTATTCTTCTGTTTGCCAGTATAAGAGACAATAGGATAGTTCTAATTTAACTGTTGTGTCGAACGTGATAAGAAACTTGTCCGTTATTTGCAGAATATAGCTGAAAATTAAACTTCTCAGAAAATCAAAGACACATTGCCACTGATCTAGAATTAAAAAAGAAATCGTGCAAATAGTATCCAAGCCATACATAGTCTAAACAGATTAACATATTTAATTTTTTTTTTTGTTCTTTATCATGCCTTTAAACATATACCATGTATGATAAAGGATTTGGTTTTAAATTATGGCGATTAATTCAAAGTTTTAAAATAAATAAAAAATAAAAAATTCTATAGTAAATCAGAAAAAGGTTATACGTTACGTACTATGAAAGAAAAACCCTCTACAAGATGGAACACAGAGACATACACGGACTCGTAGGACTGCTGTTTTGAAAGGCTTTCTCACGACAGAAAAGCATTTAATCTGTTTTGCGATACCGATTCCTACAGTAACTTCTACTTTTTCTATCGCAAGATTCTCAATAGCTACTTAGGTTAATTCCTCATGCAGCATGGTCCCGTTTGCAAAAATGCAGACAATATTCTTAAGGTGAATGTTATTTACTTCGCTGGCTGTACGTTAGATTTAATATCCACACTGCACACAAATCTCTCCAGTTCCAGAGTTTCATTTTTTAAA
The DNA here is from genome assembly GCA_019049505.1 of Pachyrhynchus sulphureomaculatus. Lineage (NCBI taxonomy): Eukaryota > Metazoa > Arthropoda > Insecta > Coleoptera > Curculionidae > Pachyrhynchus > Pachyrhynchus sulphureomaculatus. The sequence continues at coordinate 69,328,676 of CM032455.1, forward strand.
AATTATATTCTTTAGCAGAAAATTTTGATTCTTGAAGTTTCAGATAGATTAAATTTATTTTTGGTGTTGCATGGATCATTCGGTTAACCTACCTCAGCGGTCTTCTCTTCAAGTGGCGACAATGATTAATACTGATACTCTTTCGCCACATGAAGACAGTACAAGTTGTACAGTACAAAAGTGGCATCAACCTTGTTTTTGAGACACTGGCTTACTTGACTCACTGTGTCATCAGAATGGAAGCCTAACAGAAAGTATGAGACCAAATTTTGTCTAGTGGTAGTGGCATGGATATAGACCCATTACAGTTATATTATTACTAGCGACCCGTCACGGTTTCGCACGGGAGTTGTTATGTTACTGTTTAACTCTTCATTATAATTTAGTGCAGACAAAAATAGCATGTCTAAAATATTTTTTTAAGATAGTTTAAAATATTTCTTTGTACACCAAATTAACTGTCTCTTCCCCGGGTGCCAGAACAAACAGTCTTCGTGAAACATTCTATCCATTAATGAAAACCGGAATAAAATCCGTTCAGTAGTTACTAAGAAAATCGACAAATGGGCAGACAGGCGCGGCGGAGGACTTTGTTTTATAATATGTATTGATACTTAATATCATCCCAGAATGAGGGTAAATTATCTTCATAAAGCTATTTTTAGCATACCCCTCAACTTCATTAATCTCTTTTTCACATGTACACACACACACACATCAACCCTCTTCTAATGCCTCTTTAACAACCTTTTTATCAAAGAAACATCCACTAACCCTCTCTAATGCCTTTTTGACCAACTTTTCATCAAAAAAAAAACTACCAACTTCATTAGCGCCTTTTTCACATCTAACATACCTCCATTACACACTAAAAATAACCAAGACAATTCTAACAATAAACCTCATCGTCATAACAAAGACTTTTTAACCGAGTCTAGCATACCTTTCAGCACGATAATAGCGACCTTTTGCTCCACCAACTCCTCATCGCTATTTTCATTATCGCCCGTTTGACCTATAACCAACATCACACATATACACACACACGCACACACCCCGACGACGACGAACATCTTCAGCCGAAAAAATACTATTTTACATAGAGTTGGCAATACTGTCTGATAACGCCCTTTTAACATCTAACCTAACTCCATTACCTAACTAACAATATCCTAAACAGCCGAAAGAATACTTCTTCATGCAGAGTTGGTAACACTGTCTCACGCCTGCGCACACGCATGCGCACATACACCGGAGTGAGTCCAAACATGGCACAATTTTTTGCGATCTCCATATACCAATGAAAAAGGGAAAATACCGAGACTGCTTTTCTCAGCCGTATGAGATAAGGCAGAGGTTATAAATTCTAAAAATGTTTCTTTTATAGTTAGTTCCTAGTTACTCTCAACTTTTAAGTCATTTTCATTTTTCAAAGTTTTTGAATCTCCCCAGTTTAAACCATCACTGGAGCAGTCGGTCAAGATCGAATGAACGCGTACTTTTAGCGTAGAAAGTGTCGATCTAACACAGCATTATCAGTACGACGTTTCAATTCCATCGATTAATCATTCAACCAACCCCGTCAAGGAATTAGAAAGTGTCGATCTAAGACGAATTCCGCGACAAATTCGTCAATTAAGTTAGAAAGTGTTGATCTAAGACGAACTTTCGAGACAACCCTTGTTTTTGGAGATAAAGAGCGGCGATCTAAGGCAATCTTCACTAAACAAACCACCGAACGAAAGAGATTTACCGAACAAAAGAATGGCAATAGTCAAAAATGCCGTTGAGGAAGAAATAAAAACCAGGTCGAAGAAGTTAGATAGTGTCGACAAACTTCAAAGATAAACATTTGTAGAAATTCAACATAGAAGAAATCATCCAATCAAATCAGCAAGAAACCAATCATCAAATCATCAAAATCTGTCAACCAACCCCGAGCAAAAGAAAAAAGCAAGAAAAAGCGCGAACGAAAAAAGTGTAAAAGTGGGGTAAATGAACATGAAACTTCAGGCTTTATAATACCTCCGTTAATAAATATTTTTTATTGGGAACCACCTAGGATAAGTTGCTTACATTTTAATTTTAAAATTTATATAATCAATATTTTAATCCACATCATAAAAGTCAAAAATCCTCTTTCAAAATTTTCTTTTATATAAATTTCCAAACCATCACTGACACAGTCAAAAATTAAAAACCCTTAAGAAATCACTGACGCAGTCAAAAATTCAAAATCTATTCTAAACAGTTTTTCAAACCTTCATCGAAGCAATCGAAAACCGAAAATCTTTTTCAAATACAAGTGTTCGAATGTGTGGAAAGTGTTCGAAGGATGTAGCCCGCTTAATTCCTCCCAGAGCGGTGCATGTTAGAAATACACGTCGCGCTAATACTTCACATCCGTATGAGGTTTAGCTTGTTACTCCGCGTACAACGCTTTTCAAGCAGTCTTTTATATGGATAATATCATCCCTTTGGAATAATTTGCCCGGCGCTGTGTTTCCCACCGAGTACAATTTACACTGATTCAAGAACAACGTGAATCGCTTTCTCAGCATACATGCTGCTCCTGGAGGGCTTTAGAGACTTCCCTGTAGCACGTGTGTTAGACCCATAAAAAAAAAATTCTTAAAATAATTTTCCCTGAAAAACAAGCTCTATATAAAATCCTAAAAATTTAGAGTTCATAATAAATAAAAATAACAAATAGTTAAATAAATTCTTTAAACATTTCCTTCAAGACAATCTCTATCAGATAATTTTAAGAATTTATAGGTGTCGACAAATAAAAATCATAAAATAAATTTTCTCTTAAAACTATTTTCAATTTTCATGACTAGATCTGACAAAGTTCTGCAGGAACTTATTGATCAACTAGCAGAAATAAATCTAGCCGATAACGAAATAAAAATGGCATTACCGGCAGTAAATTATCAACTACTTCGTTTATATACCGAAACCATTCCTGAATTTAACGGAAATTCACACACTTTAACAGTTTTTCCTCGATAATTGTAACTGTTCTTCCATAGACACATGATTCTCACAGAAATTATCGACGAAACCAAGGAGGCACACAATCGGCGAATTAGAAACAAACTTCTCGCTTGTCCCAACAATTCCAGGTCCACCACGCACACGGCCAGATATTGCAACGACACCTGTTGAAAAAGCGAACTTGTTCGCTGAACTCTTTGATTCACATTCTACTGTCGATTTCCAGGGAAAAACACCACCTACTATTCCCATAGTGCAGTCAAGGATGCCCGATGTTGTCTTCAGACAGCGTATCATAAAACGTACTTTAATGAAGCTAGACACCAAAAAAGCTTCTGGCGCTGACGGAATACCTGCCATAGTTCTCAAAAACTGTGCGAGGGAACGGACACCAGTTTTCTGTAGACTTTTCAACCTATCCTACAGAAAGGGAATATTTCCTTCCTGCTGAAAGTGTGCCACAGTTCAGCCAATACCTAAAAAAGGCATGAAGACCTTGCCAAATAACTACCGACCAGTCGCACTGCTTTCAATAATATCGAGTCATGGAAAAGGCTAACAATCAACATCTGAAATATCTTGAAGAATTCAACATTATTAGCGATCACCAATATGGCTTTCATAAACGTAGATTAACAGGCAATTGAACACTTTGGAGAATCTCCAGCGGTTGCTCTCGACATATCCAAGGCATTCGACCGTGTTTGGCACGATGGATTGTTGGCTAAGCTACGCTCTTAAGGTATGTCTGAAAAGTTCTGTTTGTGGCTCTCATGTTTCCTCAGTGAGAGTTCTTTACGAGTGGCGGTCGACGGATTTCTTTCTAACACCTTCACTATCAACGCCGGTGTACCTCAAGGCTCCATACTATCTCTTACTCTCTTTCTCATTTACATTAACGATCTGCTGGAAAAGACCGGAAATCTAATCTACAGCTTTGCAGATGACAGTATGCTTATCTCTTCATTCTCTTTGAACGCTCGGATATCGGCTGCTCAGGCGAGGGTCTGCAGACAGCGGGAAGTTGTTCGACTTAACAAAGACCTGGAAGAAATTCTATCTTGGGGTGACAGTAACCAAGTGGAATTTAACACTACAAAAACCCAGGCGGCAGTTTTTTCTAAAAAAGTTAACGTTGCTGAACCCGACATAGTTATGGCGGGACACTCCATTCCTCTAACATCGTCACTCAATTTGTTAGGCGTTAATTTGGGAGCAAATATGTCCTGGCATGAGCATGTTGCAGGCATAGCAAGGAAAGCTTCTCAAAAGTTGGGAATATTATTTCGAATCAGAAAGCTTTACACTCCACAACAACTGTTAATTCTTTACAAAGCTCAAATTCGACCAACTATAGAGTACTGTTCCAAACATACACTGCATTTATTGGATTCTATTCAAAGAAGAGCTGTTTGTCTGATTGGAGACCCGGAACTGACTGGCGGCCTTGATTCGCTAGAACATCGAAGAACGGTTGGCGACTTAAGCCTATTCTACAAGTATTTCCATGGAAAGTGTTCGGAGGATGTGGCCCGTTTCGTTCCTCCCAGAGCGGTGCAAGTATGAGGTTCAGCTTGTTACTCCTCGTACAACGCTTTTCAAGCGGTCTTTTATATGGAGAACATCATCCCTTTGGAATAATTTGCCCAGGACTGTGTTCACTCAATTTGTTGGGCGTTATATGGCCTGGCATGAACATGTTGCAGGCATAGCAAGGAGAGCTTCTCAAAAGTTGGGAATATTGTTTCGAACCAGAAAGCTTACACACAACTGTTAATTCTTTATAAAGCTCAAATTCGACCAACCATGGAATACTGCCCCCAGGTTTGAGGCTCCGCTCCCAAACACACACTGTATTTGTTGGATTCCGTTCAGAGAAGAGCTGTTCGTCTGATTGGAGACCAGGAACTGACCGGCGGCCTTGATTCACTGGAACATTAAAGAACGGTTGGCGACTTGAGTCTGTTCTAGAAGTATTTTCATGGAAAGTGTTCAAAGGATGTAGCCCACTTAATTCCTCCGAGAGCGGTGCATCTTAGAAATACACGTCGCGATGATACTTCCCATCCGTAAGAGGTTCAGCTTGTTACTCTGCGTACAATGCTTCTCAAGCAGTCTTTTATATGGAAAACATCATCCCTTTAGAATAATTTGCCCAGGGCGGTGTTTCCCACCGAGTACAATTTACAGCGATTCAAGAGCAACGTTTTTTCCGCACACGTGACGCTCCTGTAGCGCTTTAGGGACCTCCCTGCAGCACATGTGCTAGACCCATAAAAAAAAAACAACTCCTTTATTTTACGAATACGAGCTTGACTAGAATGATATCGTGGTCTATTTTGTCAAAAGCTTTAGGGAAGTCTACAGTTAATAATTCTTGATAAAAATTGTGTAAAACAAGCTAGATTGATAGTAGTTGACTGTTCTCTCAAAAAGCTGTGTTGTTTTAGAGTAAGAGTTCAGTTCTACTTATTGTCATATATTATTATATGAGATATTATCATCTCAATAATTTTGGTACCCTCACTCAATGAGAAGTTAAAAGTTTTAGCTAATGGTTTGGCCAGAACTTTTATAGTATATTTCACAAGAAAAACTGGAAACACTGTCTGGACCCCTGGACATATAATGTTTTTCTATATTATTTTATTTAACCATTTTAAAGTAGAGTCGTGACACTTCTATTATTGTTGATTATATAGCAAAATTCTATAAGAAATATATTGTCATCCTTATTCTATTTTATATAACTAAAAATAAAATAATACTTACGTTGCATCACTGTGACTTGATGTAATCAAATGCTCAACTCCATTTAACACAATATTTTTATTAATATCATTAACAGCTTTAATTGATATGTCATTAGCTAATATTTGTTTCACACCTGGTATTTCCTTGGCATAACGAATGCTTCTTAATCCAGTTGCTGATAAAGCTTCTAGTATAAAAAGTCCATTTTCATATTTTTGTCCACATTCAGTTTTAGATTCATGTCTATTACTTTCTGTAGATTTGTCAAAATGTTCTCTTTCAATCACTTTTGCAAATGTGGATATAACAGAAACGCTAAATAAGAATTTTTTTATCTAATTTGTTTTATTTGTTTAATATAGTTACCTGAGGTCCCTATTAAACTCCTGGACTGGATTGTAGAAAACATTACCTCCTGTTTGAACTTTAGCAAGACCTTCTACTATTTCTTGAGAATCTTTATTATTTTTGTCTGAATCCATACTCGTCTTATTTATACCTTCCTTTTTAAATCCAATAGTTCTGTTCAATAGAGAATAAAAGGTTAACTTTTTGCCAGTCAAAAATAAACGACAAAAGTTCGAAATAGGACTGTTGATAAAATATCGATATATCCATATTATTTTTTGGAAATATCGATATTCATGACATATTTTTTGGAACGATATATCGCAGTTCTGTGGAGATAGTGAATCGAGACAGAGTGTTCTTTATCAAAGCGAAAAAAAAACTTTTATACTAATTTTTTGTGTAACCCCTATATTCAAAAGTAAGTTGAATCTAATATCTGCAATTAAAAACAAAGCAAAGTTACAGGGAATATCAGTGAAGCAGACGAACCCGGAGGGGAAAAAAGTATAAAAAAAATATAAAAAAACTTTTAATATTGAAGATAAAATCCTGATAAATTTTAATACAATTCAAGGACAAACGAGGCAAAAAATGAGGTAAAATCGACATTGGAAAAAAATCTGGAAGAAAAAACAGATACTATACCATAAATGATCGTGGCCCATATATTGTATACATAGAATCAACCGAGAAATCTGGAAATAATGTAGGGAAATTTAATCATTGCAATTGAAAATTGCAAAAGAAATATGTGATCTTAATTTAAATAACATTAAAAAAAATGGAGAAAAAAAGAATTAATAAAATAGCTATAGAATTTAAAGACTTTACGGAGGCAAACTTATTCGTGAATAATGAAAAACTTAGAGATAAGGGGTATAATACGTGTCATGTAAAGGAATAACAAGGGGGGTTCATTCAACAACGATAAAAGAAATTTAAAAAACTATTATATCAAACCAAAACATCATAGATTGCATTAGACGTAATAGAAAAATATTAAACAAGGATAATAATGAAACAGAATGTAAACCAACCAATACAATACTAATTACCTTTCAGGGAATCATTTTGCCACGCTTTATAAAAATTTACGGATTAGAAATGCCGATAATTCCATACATACCACCGGTAACTCAGTGTTTTAAGTGTTTAAGGTACGGCCATACTAGGGTAAATTGCAAAAGCAATAAAAAATGTTTTAACTGTGGTGACGTAATAGACCATGAAATAAATTCAGAAAATAAATTCACTTGTGAACCAAATTGCATTCACTGCGGTGACAAGCATAAATCCTACAATAAAAACTGCCCAGAACATGAAAGACAGAAAAACATTAAACAATTAATGGCCTTTGAAAATCTCTCATTCTATGAGGCCAATAATAAATGCCCAAAAACATACTCAAACAATAAAAACGACAACAATAACTATTACCTGCATTCAACAGATTTCCCACCTTTAAATGATAAAAAATGGTATAATACAGAATATACAAGCGAACAAACTCTAGTATCTCAAAGAAGAAATATAGAAGCTAACTATAGACAAAAAAGACCTTATCAACAAGTTGCATCAGAACCGCCCAAAAAAATGTCAAACAAAGAATATGACAAAAACCCACATAATGAAAAGTTATTTTTACCTAATGGTAGACCAATTATATCAAACACCACCAATGTAAATTATCAAAACATATCACAACCATACACATCTAAACAAGTTAGCCCTAACACAATGCCTTATAGTGCCCAGCATAGATTTAAAGAAAGTCAATGTAACGAACTTTTCAACTAGTTGCTAACCCTTCCAGCAACAGATAGACAACAAATAAACAATTTTTTTTATCAATTATATAATAAACAACCCCATAAATCCTCCCAATATGGAAATAGATAACGATAAATCGATATAAATTCACAGAACTAAATCAAATTAAAGACATTAAAATTATCCAGTGGAACTTAAGGAGCCTAAATTCCTACAGAGGGAATTTAATCTCATTAAGTAAAAAAATAAATTCAGAAATAATACTTTTAAACGAAACCTAGTTGAAACTAGAATATAACTTTAACCTAAGAGGTTACAAAATCATTGAACAAGACAGAGAAGATCAGTACGGAGGCATTGCCACGTGCATCAAATCTAACATCAAATTCTCCTTAATTACATCTATCAATTTAATCAGTTTACAAGTAATTATAATCAAAATAGGTATATTAAACATTGTCAACGCATACTCAAGTCCTAATAATCGACTACATAAAGAAGATTTCCATTCTATTTTTAATAACCTACGAGGACACCACATACTTATGGGAAACTTAAACGCATTAAATACAGTCTGAAATGCTTCAGTTACGAATGCATCTGGAAAAGCGCTACTAGAATTTCTAGATGATACTGAATTTATATTACTCAGTGACGGTTATCCAACGAGATTCCAAAATCCAAGTCTTAATTCAAATGCCCTAGACATTACCTAAATAGATAACTATCTAGCTCTGAAGGCCTTCTGGTTTATCATACAAGACTGCGGTTTTAGTGACCATTATCCAACCCTATTTGAAATTAATATGAGAAACAAAGAGAAATACATTTTTAATAAATATAAAATCAGAAATATCAAAATAGCAGATTGGAACTAATATCAATACAACATATCTAAAAGCATAAGTAGAGTCAAAACGATGGAAGAATTGAAAATCATCATAGAAAATGCAGCAGATAAAGCTATTCCATACAAGTACAAAAATATATCACAAACTTCTAACAACCCCTGGTGGGAACAAGATTGTACATTGATGATACGTAGAAGACGACAAGCAATTTCAAACTTTAAAAATAATCCAGATTTAAATAATTCCATTCAAGCTAAACAAATCATCGCTAAATCAAAAAAAATGTTGAGGTGGAAAAAAAGACAAATTCAAACAATTTTGTGCATCACTGAACAGAAATACAAACATTAAAGAAGATTGGGAAAAGGTTAAAATACTTTCAGGTAAAAAAACAAGTAACAAATTATCTCCTATAAACCAAAACTTCCGATTGGAGATTATAAAAATATAATTCAGTAATAAATATAGATCCCAACTTTCAATTTGTTCAAGCTCATGACGATGCGAAATCTTTAACTTACAAGAACTCCACTCAAGTTTACGGGGGAAAAAAAATTCATCAGCAGGGATGGATGAAATATATTACTCCATGATAAAAAAATTTACCATTAAAGGGTCTTCATAAAATCTTAGACCTTTACAACGAAATATTACAAGGAAAACCCTTACCATCGTTCTTTAAAAACTACAATATGATTTGCATTAATAAACCAAACAAAGACCCCAAAATGGTAAGCAACTATGGACCGATTATACTATCTTCAGTATTATTGAAAACATTAGAAATCATAATTAAGAACAGATTAGAATGGAAGTTAGAAAAAAAGAAGTTTCTCCATGGTACATAACAGGGTTTAGAAAAGGACAAGGTACGTACAACGCGATAGCCTTACTAACATCCCAAATACAAAAAGGTCTTGATCAGGACCTATCGGTGATAGCAACTTTTTTCAATATAAAAGCAGCATATGATCACGTAAACATTTACACTCTTTATAACAAGATCATTAATCTATAAATACCAACTAATTTAGTCAACCTAATATTTAACATCCTCAATAATAGGAAAATCTACTCAAGGGATCACGAGGGAGAGTTTATAGGACCAATTACCACTAATACAGGTTTACCTCAGAGCTCACAATTGAGCACAATATTATTTAACATACACACAAAAGATATATATAATATCTTACCTCGAGATACATTCCTAATATCATACTCCAATGATATGGTCATATTCACTACGGGAAAAAACAAAGGAACAGTGAAAAACAAAATATGCCATGCTCTAAGTCAAATTAGCAACTGGTTGGAAACAAATCAGCTATCTTTATCATACCAAAAATGTAACGCAATATGATTCAATAAAGGCAACAAAAAAGAAAATTTTCCCCAAATTCAAATACAGAACCAGACGATCAACATGGAAAATGAAAAAAAATATTTAGGCATCATTATACAAGAGAATTTAAGATGGGACAAACATATTGAAAACAACCTAATCAAGGCACAAAAAGGAATCAACTTAATGAAGACTTTAACAATAGACATAAATCATAACTACATAACCTTACTTACAAAAAGATTAATAATAGAAGCTAACAACAACGGAACAAAGATATTATTAATGTGGGTCCCTGGCCATGCCAATGAAGTCGCAGATAAATTAGCTAAAATAGGAAGGAAATTAAACATTCCAAAACAAATCCCTATCGATAAAACAAGAAATTCTCCCCATATTAAAAGAGAAAATATTCAATAAATTTAACACAGAATGGAAATCAACTTTATTGTATAAGGGTAAATGTTATGCAGGTATAATGGATAATTTCCCAAAAAAAGTGGTTTAACACCCATGAATTTATTGATAGACGACATATAACCAATATCATTAGAATGCGCACGGGGCATTGCCTAACTGCTCAACATTTCAATAAAATAGGTATAAAAAACGATCCACGATGTGAATGCAGTCAAATTGAAGATCTAGAACACATTTTTTTCCAATGTTCAATAAATACAACACAAAATTTAGATATATACTTTATCCTGGGAAAATCTGGTTTCCCTCTCCCACTGAATATGTTAACAGTTTTAAGAAATGTAAATAAACAAAACATAATTGTTATCAACAAATACCTATTAATTAATAAAATTAAATTGTAATTCATATAATATATATATGACCATATAACAAATCCTTATCCAATAACATAGACATAGAGGATGGACTGAGCATTAACCTCACAAAATTGACCACTCTTTAGAAAGAGACAAAGCGACTGTGCGGCCAATACCTGTCTCTTTTCTGTAGGCCTGTAATAAACAAAGCGCAGTACCCCGAGACGGAATTCGAGGCGAGAAAAACCCTCACCCGATTTTAGTTCAAATAGAACACTTAGAAATATTATTTTCAAGAGCGCCCTAGCTTAGCGGCATTCTAGAAAGAGACAGCTGCTGGCCGCTCATTCGCCTTGTCTCTCTCACTTTTGCGTCCATATTTACTTCACAGCGGGATACGGAACACTCAGTCCATCCTCTATGTCTATGAGTAATAAAGTGCCATAATATGTCGTCTGTCACAAATTCTTCGGTTGTTTGGAAGTATTACAAGAAAGTGGACACGTTTTATGTAATTTATGTGGGAAAAATTATAAAAGTAGTGGAAATACGACGAATTTAGCACACCTAAAAAACAAACATCATCATGTGTATACTCAACTACCTATAAAAAATAATACCAAAGCTATCACCAGTGGCACCAGTACGAGAGCTGAAAAGGAAAACTTGAGCAATATGTTAGTTTCAATTTCAAATACCAGTAATAATAGCATTGCTCACAAAATGAGGATTTAGTTTATTTGGTAAAATTTTCTTTGCAATGAATCCTTTTTTTATAATAAGAACCTATAATGCGTTAACTTATCCTGATATATCTACTAATTTTACAATTAACCTATAGAGATGTATTATAAACCTTGAATGTATATTGTAGATTAACCACCGAGAGGATAAAAACAGCTGGTAATGTTTCTGTTTATTTTACATCATCAAAGTTAAAACAACCAACTGTATCGGAATTGTTTGAGAAAAGTGCAAGTTTTTATGGTAATATATTTAAATTTTTTATAGTATTTTTACTTTTTGTATTTGATGTTTCTGCCTACTAAATATTTCTTTTAGGAAGGAGAGTGTCACACTGTGTTGAAAAGGAAGGGTTGAAAAAATTTGTCCATATAGCATGTCTTCATGATAAATTACCATCAAGATTTAAGGTGAATATGTTAGACCTCTCCAGTTTTATTTTTAAAAAATGTTTATATACTTCTGAAATTCAAGGCCAATTTCAAACAATTATTCGTTTTTAGGTAACTGACTTAATAGAACAAAGATATATTACTACAATAGCTATATTAGCAAATGATTTACAAGAAATGAAGTATCTCACCATGAGTAGTGGCATAGTAACAGTAACAAATTCAACAAGAAGTTTTCTGTTAATAACAGTTCATTTCCTCAATATTACTGATGCAAGTCTTAACAGCTCTTGTCTTACTACCTATAACATGACACAGGGAAAGTTATTTTTGAATATTTCTTTTTGAGTTTTCTAGGAATTCAGTTATATTAAGTATATTATTAATCTTTAAATTATTGCTCTTTAGGTGCACACAGGAGAATACATTAAACAATGCTTTAAAAATATAACAAGTGAGTTTTCTATTGATAAATCACAAATTGTAAATTTCTCTACCAATAGTGGTAGCAACATGATAGCTGCTGTCAAGTTATTTTTGGAGGAAAAGAAGAGGATTTCCTGTGTTGCACATGCAAAAAATTTAATCATAGATGGAGATAAGATGGATTTAAGAAAAAATAAAAAATTTTCAAACCTGGCTGATCAAATAAAATCTATTATAATATATTTTAAACACTCAGGGCTTCTGATCAATTACGCTTTGAGCAACAAGCAGAAGCAAATATTAATGCTCATTCAAGCAGTTAGCACCATTGGAACTCCTGTCTGGACATGATGGAAAGGATTTTAAAATTATCTTCATTAAGAACTAATCATAATGTACCAGATATGTTAGCTACTTCACAGTTAAATATTTTGCCCGATTTGGTAACGCTTCTTGGTCTGTTTAAAATAGCAACAGAAAAATTGAACACTGAAAAATATGTCACGGCTAGTTTAGTTATACTGCTAACAAATTTACTAAGACAAGAAATTCAACAAACCAAACCATCTAGTGCTACTGGATTGTTGATACAAAACGATTTGTTGAAAGGTATTAATGATAGGTTGGTGCCTTTAGAACAGAACTTGTTTCTAGCCAAAGTCACCATCTTGGATCCCTGTTTCAAGAAATTGCATTTTAGTTCAGCTTTGGCTGTTGCTAATACCATATCAGATCTGTCAAAAGACATTACTGTAGAACATAAAAGAAAGGGAAATATTTTACCTATGGTAGAAGCTTCTCCATGTAGAGCAGAAGAAACAATATCATCTCTATGGGATGGACATGAGCATATGCTCTTGAAAAGTATGTTGAATGAAGTTTCTAGCACAAGTTTTGATACAATGCCTACTGAATTAAAGCAATATTTAGATCAGCCGAATATTTCAAGGTCATCTAATGCTCTAAAATGTTGAATGAATAGTAGGCATTTGATTCCTGTGCTGTCGGAAATTGCTTTAAAATATTTGATTTTGTCTGCTACATCTGTAGCATCTGAACGAGTTGCTTCAACAATTTATCTTCTGGTGCCTAATAATTGCAATAGTCAAACAGCAGAACATACAAAACGAGTATTTTTAAAAACTCGCTGAAAAATATTGGTACACATTTTATCTTTTCTTTAAAAAAAAAAAAAATTACTGGGAGCGCAGTGCCCTAACGTTTTCATTCAATTATTATTTGATTTATTTAATAAATATATTTTAAAAACTGTCACTGCTTTTGGGTTGACCCCTAATTTTTTTTTTTTAAATCGAGTCGAGATATCGATATTCTTTTCGATATGTCGAAAACCGATATTGACGCATTCACAAGTATTGATATATCGAAAATCCCATATTTTTAAAAATATCAACAGCCCTAGTTCGAAAACATCGCCATCTGAGGAACGTAGCCGAAATCGATTATATTTTCATCGATATGAAAGAAAGCATAGACATAAGAGGATGGACTGAGCGTTCCATATTACGCTGCGAAGTAAATATGGACGCAAAAGTGTGAGAGAGACAAAGCGAATGGGCGGACTGTAGCTGTCTCTTAGTTATTACAGGCCTACAGAAAAGAGACAGGTATTGGCCGCACAATCGCTTTGTCTATTTCTAGAGAGTGGTCAGTTTTGTGAAGTTAATACTCGGTCCATACTCTGTGTCTATGAAAGAAAGTTAATAACTGCAATTAATAAATATTTCCGCTACGTAGACAAGGATAGCACCTACGATTCGCCGAGTACACCCTATGATTGCAGTCGGCGGACGAGAACAGCTACGTAGCGTGAGTATATCATCGGTTGAAGTCATCGTCTTTCTCTTTTTATTTCATATGGTTAAAAAGAGAAAATAGCAATTACATCCACTAAACGCATTCATTGTCACAGTGGCATCGAATTCCCATTCCCAATATCATCGTTCTCACTAAAATTTAAATAAACTATTAAACTGTAATATGTTTTTTCATTAACACCTAAATAACAGTTGCTGTGATTTATGTTGCGGCCGGCGCGACACAGCTGTAAATGTGTAAGTGGCCCAAGACAATAAAAGTTTGAGTATGGCTGTTTTAGACCAAGCTATTGTAACTTAATAGCTAAGGTCACCGGGATATTGTAACTTTAATAGCCACGTCCTTAAAAGTTATTTCTTTAACCATATGTCTGCATATCTACCATCGCAAAATTTTAGGAATATAATATTTTCTTGTTTTAAGATTGGTAACGAAAGTAAGATCATTTATATTAAGCGCTTGCACGAGTCTATTTATTTTCTTCTCTCTTTTACGGTGATAGAATAAGAGGAATAAAAATAAAGCGTGAACTTTACTTGTTTATGACTGCCATGCTTATCTATATTAGCCTTTTGCTTGATCGTTTTTTGTTGCGAGTCATTTAGAAAAATTTTGCAACGCTTAGAGAGATTTTTCAACGCTTATTTTTCATATGTCTTTGTCCTTATCGTTATCTCAAGCATGCGCAGTATTAACGCGAAGGAATTGTAAGGTTAGGTTAGTATTCATTTTCTATAAACTTAGTTTTTTTCATTCATTTTATGGTTAAGCACATCGGTTATTTGATACGTCAATACGAGTTTCTAAATTAAAATTGTGTTTAGCAGGTTTCTATTCTTTCAATATTTTCAAGGTAATACGAATGTGCGATAAATAAAATTGAAATTAGTACTACACACACTCTAATGCCATTGTACGAAAGATTCCAAATTCCTGACATAATTTAAAAACTAAGGCCGCACCCTGATTTGTCGGTGCGGTATCGTTTTTTCTCGGTGTGCTCAGTACCGATTCAGTAACAAAAACATACCGAACGCCTATATTTCAATGAGACCCACCTGACTTGTTCGGCACCCGCGCAATCCACGCAAGTCAGACACACGGAGAAAAACGATACCTCACCGACAAATCAGGGAGCGGCCTAATTAACTGTTGTCAGTGTTATTTGCAATAAAAGATTATCATTTCAATTTTACTGTATTTTCTTAGTGGTTTGTATACCTAAGTAGGAAAAAAACAGGCCCTACCATAATAGCGGTAAGAATAACGAACTTCAAATAACCCCTCTTATAAGTTCCTAAAAAAGGAAATCATTATTTTGTTTCAATACTTCGCAAGTTCCAAATTGTGGGTGCATGTTTCAAATAACGATAACAGCCTAGTCTTTTGTATTTAATCTCTTCCTTTTACTACTGCGCAAGCTCCAAACGATGGGTGCATGCTTTAAATAAAAATAAAGACAGTGGCCTACCAAAATAAGCGTTGCAAAATCTCTTTATCAGAGAGTTAAAATTTCGCACTAAGTTGAGATCCAACAAAATTGCAGTTGCATTTTCAAAAGCTCTCTAAACATCAATAGCAGTTTCTACGTTGGTCTTACTCGAACCTACTAAAATTCTAATATTAAATACATCAGTATAGTTACAGAATTTCAATTTAAGAAGATTCAAATGTTTAGAGTAGGAGCGTTTAGAACGAAAAGTGTAGTTATAGGAAGACAACTTTTAACTTGCTGAAGAGTTATTTTTAGTGTTGGTACGGAACACTTATGGGCTGGATCAATCCTGTGTCCGTCCATCTCTCTGTTACACCAGATTTTCTCCAAAACTATTTGGCATTGAAAGTTGAAATTTGACACAATTTGGCTCAATCACAATCATCTAGTTTCAAGAGTTAAATTTTGACTTAAGGGGTTATTTCTGGGGCCTGAAATCAGAAGTGATTTTTTTTTAACGTCATCGAGTGGGGTGTCAAATGAAAGCTTGTATGAAAGTACGAGTTCAAAAATATATATAATGTAATATTCGCGCAAACGTTTCTTCATATTATTTTTAGAAAATTACCAAAAATCGCTGTCCCCTTCCCTATCTCGAAAAATACTGATCAAAAAATTCTGAAATATTCTCCATAACAACATTATTGCATTTGGCTAATCACAGATAAAATAAATTTTAGTGATGATTGGTGACTAACGGATAGATACCGAGATAAAATAATTTTATTTTATTTCTTTATAATTTATAATATTTAGGTTGTAAATTTGTTTTAAATTTTTACCACTAGGTTCTAGAATGAGTTAGATTGCTTTATTGGCTATTAGGTAGCTAAGATGCTATAATTGTTATACATTACTGACTAAGAGAAACCATGAAAATACGTATTGGATCTTAAGATATAATCATATCAGGAATTTTTTGTCTTATTCTGGTTGATCTGATCAGTCTGCTGAGACAGTATCTGACTAGACATGTTTGTAATCTGGGCCCTTATTTGTTTTATTGAAAATTCATTTGGGGTGTGTTTTGTGAAGTCACTGGTCATTTTATACCTCCGTAATAAAAAATTTTATTCTAAAAGCAATCACAGTACGGAACACTAATTCCGCCAGTCCAACTTGTACTTGACCGGTTTTTTTTTAGTATCTAGGATTTAGAGTCATATTTTATAGAAAATGCTACAAAATCTAATGAAATCAAATTTAAGGTTATAAAAAAGGATGTAAAACAAATTACACTGTAAAATTTCTAATAGGTACTATATTCTCAAGAAGTCTAAAATTTTCCCTTTTGTTAGTAGTTATCAATGCATGAAAAAGCCTGAGATTGTGCTCCATATAAGATTGATGTAAGAAAAACTTACCGATAATTTCGTAGAGTATGGTTAATTCAAACTATTTCCGACATTTCAATTTAAAAACCTAAATTTTTATGAATAGCTTTATTTTTAATTATTAATAATAATAAGTAGCTACTAAAATTTTGTTTTTAATTCAGTTATAAATAAATCAGTTAATAATTAATCTTGCTTTTCATTAAAAAAGACTATTTTACAGAAACATAAAACGTTAGATTAAGTGTTATAGGTTGCACTACGACAAGCGACTAGTATGGAAGGGCCAGGTTACCGCCTCCACCAAGAAAGCAAACCAATTCCTCGGCAAGCTGTATTCACTCCTGTACAAGTCCAGCAAATTGTCAACTCGCAACAAGTTGACAATTTATAAGATGATCATCCGACCCGGAATGACCTACTCCAGCCAAATATGGTGCCAAATATCACGTACCCGCATATTCACCTCCCAGACCATCCAGAACAAGACCATCCGCATCATCGCCAAAGCCCCATGGCTTATCCGCAACATCCAGCTCCATAGAGACTTCCAGATGCCTACAATCCGGGAATTCATCAGCAACGTCCAGCTCAAATTCCTGGATAAAGCCACTCACCACCCCAAAACCACAGTCAGGAACGCCTACCTGCCTCCCCTACGCCAAGACCGCTGCGGACTGCTAAGACCCAGTGACCCCCTGCCTCCGGATTAGTTCAGGTTAGTTCAGGTTAATCTTAATTAATACTAAGTTTAATTTTAAGTTTCTGTTCATGAAATACCTCAAGTTCAAATATTTTAAGTTTTTTCAATACATTTATATTCTTTACCTAAGCTAAGTTAGTTAGGTCCCTGTCACGTATATATCTTAAGATTCAAATTACAAATCATGTTTAACCAAATCATTGTATAATAGTTATAGTATAGACACTAGCTAGTTAATCAATAAAAGTAATCAGTGATAGGTTGTCTCTTTTAAAAAATATTATAAATTATTTTAAGGTGAAGAATAATGAGAACCTTTGACATCTCTAAAATAAGATGGTAAAAATTAAAAAACACCGCTAATATTTGACAGAAAATATGATGTATGCCGTTTACTCCAGTCACTTCAGAATTCTTTACTCAAGGGGATGATAAACCTGAATATGAAAGTTACCCAAAGGACGGGTCGAAAAAACTTTCAATAAGGCAGCTACAAAATCTGTCTTAAAACCCTTTAAATAGTATTTTTAAGTTATGTTTACAACTTGGAGCTACGAAAATACTTGTGGCAAGACTAGCAACGAAAAACATGAAAAATATGCTTTAATGCTACTGATAATTAGAAACAATTTATTTTAGATACGTTTTTAAACAAAATAAAATTGTGTCAAATGAAAATAAAGAAAGTTCATACATTAAATTTTTGAAATCTGAACTAACCTGAACTGGAGAAACATCCTTCCAATCGAATTTCAGTGTTATTAATATCAAATCTTTTGGTGGACGAGTATTGTGAGTAGTAGGATTCAGTTCATGTAATTTCCAAATATAAATTACTGCTGTGTACTTAGTAAAGTTTTTCTATTTCAGAAATATGAAACCTAATAAATACTAAATTTCAAAATAAGTCGAGATCCAACAAAGTTGCAAATGCACTTCCTAAAATGCTCTTTTTAACATCATTCGCAGTTTCTACGTTTCTCCCTATACCGTTACAATATTGAGTCCTTTAATATTGCACAGCGTTGTGTTCTTTCGTGTGATTGATCTCTTGTTTAATTAAAAATTAAACTGTATCTACTTTTTTTGGTAACTTATTTATTCTTAAAACTACAAAACTGAGTCGAGTAACATGGAGAAACGTTTCTAAATTTATGATTCATAAAGTTTATATTCCTTTTCTACTCTGTTATCAGTATAACCCTTTAAGATAGCATTGATAACTTCTAAAGGCAGTTCGCCTTTATTTACAATAACTTAAACTATTTGAATAGCTTCATTAAATAATCAATACAGGTATTTTGTTACAATTATAATTAAGTACAATATTTAGTTATGACTAAGTTGTATCTGTTAATTATTTTCAGAAATAGAAAAACAACTATATACGGAATGTTCCTACATTAATGGTATATAACACCTCCCTCCTAAAAAGGAAAGTTGAATAAAATGAAACTTTTCTACATACGATTCTTATGTAATAAACACACAACATTGATGGCGCCTGTGATCTGCGGCCAACCAAACTAAAACTATCAATGCCATACCGGTAGTGGTAAATATCTACTCATCTCTACGAAATATATCTCGTCTTCATCGATGGCGGTCGATTTCGGTACGTTCTGTATCAATAGTAATGATTGACAAGAATGGGTGCGCGTATACAATTATAAGTTATACATACATACATATACTCGAAATTAAATCGGATGAGAAATATAAACGGAGCGCGCACAATTAGGAATGCAAGCAAAATTTGCACGTCATGCACGAAATATTTTATTAAATAGGTATATGAAATATAAGTACACTTGACAAGGCAACTTGGATCACGGCCTCTAGCTGAAGTGGGGATCAACATCATTCCTTCTCATCCTTTTACCTTCTATTGATTGGCTCAGCTGAACTCTTGAAACAAGACGGGTAGAATTGATATTGAATAACCTAGCGCAATAAGAATCGGACATTCTCTTGGGTTCCCTTGTACAACAGAGGTAATTGAATTTTAAATACTCTACACCATTTGAGAAGATTGTAGTAAACTATAACTATATAATTGAGTCAATCAGCAACAGACCCAAGGTATACCAATGAGAATGTTGAATAATAAAGGGTCTGTTTAGCACCTCCTTTAGAATTTTATCTAATTGTCTCAGTGGCTAACTGAAGTTCATCTGGCTACAAATTTGCTGTCGTTACAGGTTCCAATTCTTTAGAGTTGACGTTTAACTTGATTTGTTTTGTAAAACAGCATTTGTCCAGTGCAATATTATATGCTGGAATATTTTAAGTAATATTGCGAGCTATTATGTAGAAGGCTTTCATTGTAGTTGTTTGTGTGTATCCTTTGCAATTGCTTTCCGGAGTTAGCAGACCAGTGAGTAGATCTAATTTCAATATCTTCTATCGGAGATGCCCTACAGAGAAGTGTAAGTGGAATCGATCGACAAGACGAATAACCACGTGTTTCCTTCAAATGGGTGCCATATCTCGAAGTTGGCCATTACTGTCCGGGTTTGACACTCTCTGGGGATTTCCTTGATTATGGAAGTATGAAGTAGTATCTCGTATATTGGATGTTCTTGTATCCTTATGGTTTGAGTATTTTTACAGGTGTAGACTTCCTGTATAACTCTTGTACACTTCGATAATTCTTGCATTTGCACGTAGTAGACCTTACTAGTACTGATTAGGACATAAGGAACAAAGGAAGATTTGAGTTATTATGAGGGATGGATAGAGGAAGTAATTTAATAGACCAAGAGGGCGACCCGAAATTTTGACCTGTCGACTAACCCTCTGCCTAGTTGTTCATCGTTCATCGGACGAGTCGAATAAAAGCCTTCAACGTTTATTTTGGAGCCCCCGTGCCCTGGAATGCCCAGATAAGTCCCAAAATGCTACATCCAAAAATGAACTGTCGTTTAACCACTTAAATCAAGTACCATAACATTTGTTGACACTAAAAAAGTCGAGCGCCCCAAAGGGCAGACGCCGCCGAGATCGGATCCCACTTTAGGGCCCAAAAACCGTTATTGACCCAAATTAAATCAATAAATTTAGTTTATTCTTGATAAGAGGGAACCTGCAAAAGGCAGACGCCGCCAATACCGGAGGAAGAAGCTGGACACGCTTTTTCCAGCTAAAATTTATTGTACCCTAGTATCTTGTTCATCTTTTTCTTGCAGGTTGATTATTCGTGTTTTTATTATGAGTATTCTACAGTATGTTCTGCCAAAATCTGATGTGTCATTTTGACTACACAAGTTAATGGACCATTCATGGATTTTGGAGATTCGATTCAACTTTTCATTATAGTGAGATAAGTTTAAATGTGTATTTAATGAAAATATTGAAGTTGTAATTTTTGCTTCGCCTAATTTATCGTAATGTAATCCCATTGTAGAGGTTTTATAAGATAATTTTGCACACAAATGATAATAGGGGAAATAAAGGCAAAATGCTTGTTCCTTATGCCTTACATAGCAACTATCTAGATTCTAGTCTAAAATGAAAGGTTTTTAGGGTTCCATACGGAACACTTATAAAATCATTTCGGAGTCTGCCTGTCACACTATTGGCCGTAGAAAGTTAATATTTGGCATCAATACAGAAATTGATGACCTCATCAGAGTCGTGTAGTTTTGAAAGTTAAGGGGTTAGTTTTTGGGGGTAAACTCGAAAGTGAAAAAAAAAAAAAAATTCTACCAGGTCATCGAGTGGCGTATCAAATGAAAGATTGTAAAAGCAATAGTTCAAAAATATATATAATGTAATACTTGCGCACATTTTTCTTTGTATTATTTTGAAACAATTCTGGAATATTCTCCACAAGGTGTAAATTGAACGAAAATTATCACAAGTGCATTACCTTTAATAATTTATCTGGTATATAAAAAGTCATCAGTTTTCAGTAAAGATTGGAAAAAAACTTTGTTAAAAACTCATTTGGGGTGTGTTTTGTGAAGTCATTGATGAGCTCCGTAACAAAAATGTTTATTGTAAGGGGTTACATACACCTGGGCGCTGCAAAAAGTATGTATATTTAAAAAAATATCTTAAAGGTTATTGTAAATAATACAAAAGAATGGCGATTATATATTTTCATTGTACTCTAAATTATAAGAATTTTTTTTTTAAAATATATTTTGAATGCTTTTTTATCGGGTTAATGGACCACTGATAAAAACTATGGCGCCCGCTTGTCTGCAGGATAACTTCACAAAAAAAATAATCCAATCTGCAAAAATAAAAATCTTGTAGAATAATGTAGTAGTTAAAAATTGTAGAAGAGGTTTTTTTTCAAAAATTTAAAAAATACGGGGTTTCAAACTTTACTATGCAATTTTCGACCAAAAAATTTATGTTTAATAATTTATAAAAAAATTGTCTTTTAGAAAAATTAAAAAAACCTCTCGATATTTTGTAGAAAAAGTAATTATTGTGATTTAAAAAAAAAATCCAAAAAATATTAAAAATTGACTGAGCAATATTGCAGACAGTGCATTGGTACAGGTAGCGGTCCCAATCCGACGCCAGGTTACATTTAATATTCTATAACTTTCTAATCGAATGGAATTCGATAGAGGATAAAAATCCTTAAAAAAAAATCGAATTTTTGAAAATTCCAGGTGTATGTAACCCCTTAAAAGGAAACAACGCGCGGAATACTAATTGCACAATTTCGACTTGCACTTGGCCGGTTATGCCCTATTAACGTGGTAAAGTTTTTTTCGATTTGAATTTGAACTTTTTATCATTAAAAATTTTCTTTTTTTAAATGGTCTTTTATAATTAAAGGACAATTTTTTGTTTATTAAACCGGGAGAAGTTTGTTTGTTTGAAATATAAAGTAGATCATTAATTCTATAAGAATTATTACTAATTTTATTATTATAATATTCTTATGATTTCGATTTGGATTGGATTATTTTATTTGTTTTTGAGTCTTTGATTTTATTCTTAAAATTAACTATATAATCGTCATAAGAGTATCTGAATTCTAGTTCTTGAGTTCCTGTATTACGTAAAAAAGGTTTATGAGCAGACAGCAATTCATATGGAGTGTAATTCGTAGATGAGTGAACAGGCGTGTCTGTAAACATCGGAAATGGTATGAGTTCATCCTAATTATTGTTTTTCATTCGTGTCATGTTTGAGGTAATCCTTTAGAGTAAGATACGATCTTTCCAAGGCACCATTTGTTTGAGGATGATATTGATTGCTATTCAGGTGTTTAATTTTGAACAATTTACAAAATTCCATCATTAATTTCGACATGAAGTCGTTACCTTGCTGAGAATGTATTCTTTCGGAGATTCCGAGCAATGTAGCAAATGTAGCTAGTTCGTTAGCAAAGGAAAGTGCTTATGGTTTTTAATAGGGATTTCATATGAATATTTTGTGAGATCATCTTGCATAGTAAAGATAAATCTGTTTTCATTTTCTATCACGAGTTGGGGTCCTACAATATCGATTGCTAATCTCTCAAAGGGTTTCCGATTAGTAAATGTAATTTCCATCAGGGCCTTATTTGGTTTAAAATTAGTATTATTTATCTGGCATGAAGCACATTGATATATTTCTTTATGTCACTCTTAATATTTGCCCATTTATATTTTCTTTGATTCTCTCGTACCTATGTCCTGACAAATCCCGAATATATTGCTAATTTCGAATTATAGTAGAATTTTATCGATCTCAACACGAGTCTTTGGGTAATATTTTTCCTTAATGGTTATGCAAACCTTGATATTAATATCTTTAAATCATTTTATTATACATAGCTTTCTTTAGACTAATATTATATGGTATAACATCGGGTAGATTTATTAACTTTATTTCACTCCTAATTAGTCCAGTTCTTAAATTTAGGAGAGAATAGAATATGTGTTTATATGTCAATTTATAAAAATGAAAGTGTTATGTAAAATTAAACAGCAGAAATTATTACGATTCTGTAACTTGCGAATAGTATACGGATTAAAGTTAGTAGTCTATTTGTGGAAATGCAAGGAGGAAGCGGAGGAGGCAGAATTTTGCATCCTCCTCCTATCAACATTCCAAACAAATTACCTCTTAACATATAATAACTAATCCCTCTCATTTTGATTATATGCTCATAAAAATATAATATGCAAATCCTATCTGCATGGAAATAGGGGAAGATAATTTAGAGCTATAAAAAGACACAGAACTAGTAACCTATTCACTTCTCTCTTCAATAATACGTGTGTATGATGTCTACACATGAGAAATTTATTAGTGATTTAAATCAACAACAATCACTTTTTGTGATTTGGTTGACGAACAGGTTTTTTTATGCTATGCATAGTCGTCCAGAACAAATTCAGTTTTATAATAATATGGTTGATTATTATTCACAGATGAGATGGTTGTGTGAAATATTTCAAAACTTTAAAACTAATAGAATTTGTGAAGGAATTGGACAAAAGTGGTTTTTATAAAGAAATTGTAAGTTTAAAATATTATATAAAACATCCTACAATATTAAATCAAATCAGAAGCTGAAGAAAAACTTCGTAAAATTGATTTAATTTTTCAAGATGGAAAAATGCCAGAGGCTTCTTCTCGTTACTATTCGGCTGTAAGAGGAGATCATGAAGCACAAGATTGGTCATATATCAGATCATATTGAGCTTTGTCAAAATGACTCTTAAGCATGTATTAGCTTCCAAAAGACTTTAAAAAATTATTGCTAGGGTTTAGATTATTAGAATTATATGAAAATATTATATTAACACCAAAATGTTTACATGAAGAGAAGAGGAGATTAGGGTTATAAAATACCCCAAACCATTATATATGTTTAGTTATCCTAAAATTACTTACCGATGAGATTGAAAAATTAATTACTATGGAAGATGTAACTAAATCAGATCATTTGGTTAAAACAGCAGAAAAAGATAATGGAGAAGGTATCTGAATTGGAAAAACAGTGGGAAAAATATGAGGAATATATTTAGAGAATTTAAAATTTGGCTACTCATCATTTATTAATGATTGTTGCTAGACGAGAACCCGAAGTTCAAGAATTCAACATTAATTTAAATAAATATAGTAGGAAGGTGAAGTGTTATTGAAGCATCTTTTTTTGAAAACAAATTATATAAGAAAACTAATTTCTATGTTAAAAATGTTAAAATTAAATAAAACAGTTGCAGCTATTGAAAAGTGTTTAAAAAAATAAAATGTAACAATGTATACTAGAAATTAAATAAAACAATTTGTTTTCTATTTAAGTTGTTTTATTCATTCATAAAAAAATTGTCATAAAACACAAATACATTTGATAAAGCCCAGATAGATGGCGACTTTGATTGATTTCGGTGTTAAAGCTCTAATAGAGGGTTCACCAGCTATTTCAATTACAAGTTTGGATGAATATTTCTTAATGTATTAATCCGCTTTTTTCGTTTCCTTTAACATACATAAATGGGGTGTTCTTGATAATACCAGCGAAACAATGAAGAGGGGTGTATCATTCATTCTAGTTAATGCAGTGATGAAATTTCATTAACCAGACAGCTTGTTTATGTAATTCTGTAGAAAGCAAATTTAATACAAAAGGTTGCTTAAATATATAGTGGTTTATCATATTTCCATCATACCAGATAACCTTTCTTTGGCCGATCTTGTCTCATGTATAGCTTTTGCAATACCAGCTGCTCCTCCTCCAAGACACCCAAAGCAGACAAACCTGCAAATATGGGTAAAGTGATAAAAAGCCTCCAGTCTTGGGAATAGGTATTATTCTTGTCTCAGAATTTACAAGCTTCCCTCTCTTTCCTATTGGCTTAAGAGTTGTTTTGATACTATCATTTAACGTTTAAAATTGTTGTCCCATAATTCCTTTTCTAACTTCCGATATAGCTTTAGATAATGATATTTTTCGTTCTACAGTATTTTTTTGTTGTTTTTCTCCTTTTTTTAAGTCCCATTCCTAATTTGCTCTTTACTTTCATGGCATGGCATTTTTTTTGTTTTTTTCTCCTTTTTTTAAATCTCATTCCTAATTTTCTCTTTATTTTTATGTATGTGGCTATTCCGAGAGCAGAAGGGTTTTCGCCAAAACTAGCGTCGGTAGCTTTAAACTTTGTCAAAGCCTTTTCAGGACAGAATAACTTATCAGGAGAATGTATCTTATTTGCAAGCTTCATCTAATGGATTAATTTCTTTATCACTCTTTACTAGTATCTTTTTTTTCCCCGGTCTACAAACATTATAACCCGGTAAGTGTAATTCAAATGGTAATTTATTTATTAGACTGTTTAAAAAAAACTATCTCCTCTTTTTTTTTTTCGTTTTGTTTTGTAAATGTGTCGTTTACGATGCGATTTAAACATTATATATTACGAGCACACACAAATGACTGGTGTTGCTGTATAAGTCAACATAATGAGAATTCAAAAACAACCATTTTCCATAAATATTAAAAATCGTAATGATTTAGCAAATAATTTTAGAAAATACAGAAAATTGTTTGAGGGAAACAGCAAAAGAGGATTAACAGTAGGTTCCTCGGGATGTGGTTAAACCAATGTCGTCATTAGCTTAACTGAAAAAAATTCTAATGGTTTACAATCTGAGAACTTATATATTTATTCTAAGTCTTTACATCTACATAAATTTTGAATATTTGAAAACACTTTTTAAACCCTTAAAAAAAGAAAAAAAAAAATAAACGTCAGACAATGAAGAAATATCATTTCACAACAAGATATAATATATATATATATATATATATATATATATATATATATATATATATATATATATAAATATATATATATATATATATATATATATATATATATATATATATATATATATATATATATATATAATATTTGATGATATGGTTTTTGTAAGCAAACCATAGTAAAGGATTATTTTTGTTGCGGAAGACATAAGATTGCCACGCGTCAGCGAACGCGAATACTAGAGATATCTTTGGTTGCACATAAACACCACAAAAAGGTTAAAAAATTGGAAAAACTCGACGTCTTCCATATGAAACTCCATCAATTCAAGTACCATCCTTCCTTCGAACAAGCACTGTAGCAGAAACGACAGATTCTTCACAAGGACCCGAGATAACACCTCATAATCTCTCTAATATTTTAGAACAAACAAAACAAACAATAACTACTTTTATTAATACTGATGTATACAGTAAATGGTTGAATCAATTTGGTAAACTTCCTCGGCAGTCTATTAATGGTGGTGTAAGGGATACAGAACGGTGTAGGAGTCTGTGTCGGAGAGATAGTACCTTTTACTCTGGACGGTCACTCCAAGAGACTGGCGGAGGTTCAGAGTATCTGGTCCTCACGAGACAACCAACTCTCACTTGCTGGCTCCAAGCGCCACACCCTGGTACACTGTATTGACCTACAGGCTAAACCAAGTGAGGGTAGTCAGATATGACGAAATGATATAGGGCAGCAGCTATATCATAACTGGGTTGGGGCTGTTGAAAAATTGTTTCAAAATAGTCTCAACTTCAGATACTATTAGGCGACGAGCAAATGATGCTCCAACCGGCTGAAAGACTGCGATGAGGAAGGCAACGGAAAACCACCTCATTAACTAATTTCCTAGTTGTATTATCATGGCTGAAAACTCAAAACATGGCCCTCAGTCCCGGGCAGATCTTCAATGATCAGAGGGTGCTAAGAATCTCCCGGTCAGCCTTGAGGATAGCTACATGGAATGTAAAAAGCATATTCGCAGCAGGCAAACTTAACAACCTAGCCCTCGAAATGCGACAACTCAAGTTTGACATTCTTGGAATCAGTGACGTGCAGTGGCCTGATGCAGGCAAACACTTCATGAAAAATGGAACCATGTACTACTCGGGAAACAACGATCCCTCTCACCGATACGGAGTAGGCATTTTGGTCACGAACGAGATAAATAACTGTGTACGTACCTTTACTCCCTATTCAGACATAATTATCTTACTTCAGCTTCAAACTGAGAAAGGCTTTGCTAATATTGTACAGGTATATGCCCCTACAGCTGATAAAGACGAAGATGAAATAGAGAGGTTTTCATATTTCAGAATATTACATTTACTCATATGTTCCTTCGATTTAAAAATAAATAAGTTCAAATATTGAAATAATATATTAAAAAACGACCGATACAAAATATGTTGAAAACAAAATAATTGCAAATTTGGAATCAGGTTTGAAAACATACGTTAAAAAAGTTGCTAAGAGGGTTAACGACAATAACGAGGATATACAGATTGTTGCAAAAAGATAAAAATATTTTAAGATAAAATTATTCCTAAATATTTTGACTAAATAATAAAAATTTGAAAACATGAAGATAACAAAAATAATTAAACAGAAATATGAGGAATCAGATAGTTCGGGACAAGATATGAAAAATGAAATAATTAAGGTTACATCAGAAAAACTGCAAGGTGATAATTCTAAGAATATGGTTCTAAAATTTCAAAATATGATATGCTCAATAATAAAGTTTCACCAGAAGTGAAAAATTTTAAGAATGTGCATGATGATATGATTTTTATTCATATATTGAAAAAGTTTATAGATCCGTAAAACTTCATTTTCTAGTTTCTAATGATAGTGAATATGTCAACTTGTTCGAACAAAAATTTAAGGAAGCCTATGAAAATTCAAAAGAAATAAAATTGTTACGGAAAAAAATCAAAAATATAGAGGAAGCTTCAAAGAACCAACAATTTGATAATAATACAAAAATAATGAAAAAAATTAAAGAAGTATTGACACAATTACATAATGTAGAACAAGAATATAAAACCAATGTAAATGGCAAATCGTTAAAAGAGATACAAAATTTGAAAGTAAGATTGGAAATTATAGTTGAGGAACGCAAACAATAAAATTTGGACATTGAAAGAATCGGTGAGATATTAAAACAGTTAAAAAAAACCTTGAAAAAGAATTGAAGGCGAGAATAGAGGAGGAAATATTGATAATAAAAAATGATATGGTATGGTAAAAATAGTAACCCATGTAGACGATAAGTTTAATGTTTTTGACAATAAGTTCAAGGAATTCGACAAAGCAGTTAAAGATATTATAGACTCTAAGTTCATAGAATTTATCAAAACAAATAAAGATGAGTTCGGTACTTTGAAATATGTTGTTAATGATGCGAGAGTAAAGGTTTCAAGAAATTCAGCAGCTTTGAAAAAGCTCAAAAGAGGGAAATATAGAGTTGATATTCTATAATATATATAAATGCTGAAATAAAGAAAAATAATTAATAAGAAAATTATTCTTGAAGAATTACATGAATCCGCTAGAAAAAAATTATCAGAGAATAACAAGTGTAAAGGGTTTAGGTTATGGCAAGGCGATTTAGTTGAAATGGAGCCTTATGTTAGATTTAATAAGTCGAATAATTTAATAATTTTAGTTGTTATAAATGCTTTTACAAAAAAATGTTTGAGCTGAACCGTTTAAAAAGAAAAATAGAAAAGATGTAACAGCAGCAATGAAAAACAATTTAGCTAAAACCACAAAACACGTTAATTTGCAAACAGATATGGGAAAAGAATTTTACAACAGAGTCTTTGAAAAACTTATGAATGATTATAAAATTAATCATTATAGTAGTTTCTCCAATTTAAAAGTAAGTATGGTGGACCATGTTAAAAGAACTTAAAAAACATTATGCCGAAATATTTCAGTAATACGTGGTACAATATTTTGCCCAGCATTGTTGAAAAATACAATAATACCATTCACAGAACCACAGGATTCAAACCCAGCAAAGTAAATAGTAAAAATGAAGAAAATATATTATTTAATTCGTTTGCTTATAAGAAATCTATCGATTTACAACACACCAAGCTTAAAGAAAACGAATTTGTAAGAATCTTAAAGCAAAGAGTAGCGTTTGATAAAGGATATACTCTGCAGCTTACAAACCCAACTACTTAGCTCCTAGAAGATGTTAATGGAGAATATATTGTAGGAAATTTTTATTCTGAAGAGTTGCAGAAAGTAAAGCATCCAGACGCATATTTAGTAGAAAAAATTTTAAGAAAGAAAATAGAGTCCTTGCTAAATAGTTAGGAGTTGACAAATCACACAATTGATGGATTTTAAAAAGCTGTATTATAATATAAAAAAATAAAACAAAAAATTCCAATATAAATATGTCTTTTATTATTAATAATTCATATCAGTAAACCTTTCATTATGTATCAGGTTTCTATGGTTTTCACTCAAAATTGTAGAAAAAATATTTTCAAATATTTTATCTTATTTTTAAATCTTATTACACATTTCCTCGCACATCGGTTTACATAATCCCATACAATTAGTAAATGAATTTTATTTTGTTTCTCTTTGAAAGTCACAAATTTTCTCGAAAAATTTTCCTTTAGTTCCGTTTCTTGATAATTTATTTTCCAATTCGTTGGGATAGGCTCCCATTAACTCCAACATGGTACACCAATTTTCACTATTTGGGTTCTGAAGAGGATTTAAAGTGTTTTAGATATTTGTTAACATATTTGATGATTAATTATTGAATGACAGGAATATATTAAAATGTTTCTTAAAATATTGCCTTTTATTTTTGAATCCATTAATAAATAACATCTTGTAATTCCCACAACTTGAATCAGAAGACAAACACATATAATAACCACCATTCTCTTGTACTTTTATAATAGGATGATTATTGTAATTTTCATATCTCAGTAAATTCTTCCGATCTTCTATATTTAAAGTCACCTTGAATCCTTTTGTCCAACAGTAACAACTTTTGATACAAAATCGCACAAACCAATTCCAATATTTACAAATTTTGATGAAGATTTGCTTAAATAATATGTTTTGGAATTAAGAAATAGATTACTTCTATGTTCAACAGTATCATTGTTTATTGCAAAGTATCCACTGTTCATTGTGGAAACAGTGTTGGAATAATTGTTATACTCGGTACTGGCTGAATATATCTAAATATCCGAATTAGCCGAGATAGTGAGAATATTATTATAGTATTTTCCCCACCACTAGTTCCGTTCCCCCAAACTTACACTAAATACATAAATGTATATAAAAATATTTAAAATAATATATAGAATACAAAGTATATGTTCACTGCTCTCAATAGTTTTGTAGTCTGAGGCAAAATTAAACATTGGATAAAATGTATGATGAAGACGGATTGCACTCTATATGAGATTGTGTGATAGCTTCGAGTGGTGTGGTATTCTTACGAGAGAAATTAATTCGAACTACTTTGGACGCTTTGGTTCAAAAACATACAATTTAACATGTAGCTTTCTTTATAATGAAGCAGTAAGATATTGAAGTCAAAATGCAGTAAATTAATGATATCAAGTAGGAACTACAATTTTTTTAAAACTAGGTTTTAAATAAAATAGTTATTAATTAATCACGTTTTTCATTAAAAATTTTAAAAACAATTTTAAGGTGATAACTATAATATTGGCTGATAGGTAGCTTGACGTTATTACTATTTTACAATGATTAAGTAAAGCAAAACGTGTATACAAATGGGATCTTAAGATATATACATGTCAAGAGCTTAACTAATTTAGCCTAGGTAAGGAATTTGTATAAATGTATTGAGAAAACTTATTTGAACTTAAGATATTTGATTTGATGAACATCAAACTTAAAATTAAACTTAATGTTAATTAAGACTGACTTAAGCTAATCTAGGTAGTGGCTTGCTGGGTCTGGGAAGACGGCTACGAACTTGACGTGCGGTTTGGGGAGGCGGTAAGCGTTCCTGACTGTGGGGTTGGGGTGATGTATGGCCCTGTCCAGGAATTTGAACTGAGTGTTTCTCATAAATTCCAGGATTATGGGCATCTGTAGGTCTCTATGTCTCTAGTGAAGGACTTTTTTTTTGGATTATCTGGAGGGTGGATCTATGTATTCGTGACATTTGACATTATGCTGGGCTGGAGTAAGTCAATACGCCCCGGATGATCATCTTGTAAATTGTTAACTTGTTGCGGGTTTACTGGACTTGTTGAAAAGTGAATGGCTTGCCGAGGAGTTGGTTTGCTTTCTTGGTGGAGGTGGCAACCTGGTTCTTCCGTAATAGCCGTTTATCATAGTGGAGGCATAGGTACTTGATGGTGTTTGACTATCGGAGTATGATGCCTTGAAGGGTAAGGGCTGTGGGCATGGCACTGCGAGCCTTGGTGAACATGATAGCTTGGGTCTTCGCTGTGTTGATGTAGATTCTCGATGTTCGAACGAGACGTCTAGCTTGTTGAGTTGGCCTTGGAGGGGGCTGGTGATGATCCTGGTCGACTTGAAGGCGGTGTCATCGGCGTACCTGAGGAGGGAGGTGTGGTCCAACTTGGGAATGTTGGCAGTGAAGATGTGAATAGACGGGGGAGAGGATGGAGCCTTTGGGGACTCCGGCTCGAACGGGCTTGACTTCGGAAATTGTCTGGTCTATTCAAACCCGGAATGTACGATCAGAGAGGAAGAACAGAATCAGTCGCTTGATATTTGTGGGATAGCCGTGATGGATGAACTTGAAGATGAGTCCTTTGTGCCAGACTGGGTCGGAGGCCCTAGAAATGTCAAGACAGCTCCAACCTGGTGTATGTGATGAAAGCTGTTGGCGATGTGTTGGGAGAGAGTTTGGGTGTGATGGACGGTGTCGTTGGAGGATCGAAACCCAAACTCTTTGTTTGGGATGACTCTGAGCTCTAAGGATTTGGCTCGGATGATTTCGAGGATAACTTTTACGGCACTTTGACCTAGGCAAGGAAGTAGAGTAATTGGCTGATAATTGCTAGCCTCGTCAGAGGGGGAGCCTGGTTTCCTGATTAGTATGATCTCAACTTTTTTTCAGAAAGGCGGGAAGTTTTTCAAGATAACATTACTTACGTTAGTAGCTTCTGTGACCTACCAATTTTAAGGTGAATAAAACATCTACAAAATAGGATTTAGAAACACACAATCAGTTTAAAAAATTACCATCGCAGATACAAATCAAAAGGACCGCTAATATTTGATAGAAAATACAATGTTCCCATTTACAGATTAATTAGCCAAATGCTGAAATTGCAATCCTAGGCGACTTTAATGCCCACAAAATCAACTGGCTTAAATATTCAAATACGACACACGAACGAGGTCGACGGCACGATCTTGTTCGTGACGCTGAATCATTCTCAATCAGTTATGGCTTTGATCAGCTTATCGATGAACCAACACGGTTCCCTGAGCGGACCCTAGTCTTCTTGACCTATTTTAACCACCAATGCAGAGATTTACAATCACCGTATATCCGTCATTAGGTTCTTCCGACCATAAACTGCTTTCGACTTCGAGTATCCTATGGATTAGTGACAGAGAAGCGCTTAATCTGCGCAAGATTTGGCACTATAGATCTGCTAAGAGAGGAATCATGGCATATTTTCGAACTTTCCCTTTTTTAGACGACGACCCATCTAACTGCGTTAAGAAGATTTCCAATGTTATTTTGGCTGGTATGGAAGCTTACATCCCATTTTCGAAATAATACCCTTCCAATAGCAAGCCTTGGTTCGACCGAAAATGCAAAGAAGCTATAGCTTCTAAACATCTTGCCTACCGATAATGGCGTGAAAATCCTTACTTCAAAAATCGACACATCTTTTATCGTACCCAGAACAGATGCAAAGAAATTATCAACGCAACTAAGGGGTTACACAATCAAAGAATTAAAAACAAGCTTCTTGCCTGCCCCAACAATTCCAGGTCTTTTTGGTCAGTCGCTAAGATTATTAGTCAAAATTTCACTAACTACTGACGATTTTCAAGGAAAAATACCACCAACTGTTCCCATAGTGCAGTCAAGGATGATCGATATTCTCTTCAGACAGCGTATCATAAAACGTATTTTAATGAAGCTAGACAACAAAAAAAGCTTTTAGCGCTGACGGAATACCTGCCATAGTACTATCCTACAGAAAGGGAATATTTCTTTCTGCTGAAGAAATGCGCTACAGTTCAGTCGATACCCAAAAAAAGCAAGAAGACCTTGCCAAACAACTACCGTTCAGTCACATTGCTTTCAATAATATCGAACGTCATGGAAAATGCTATCAATCATCATCTTCTAAAATATCTTGAGGGATTGAATATTATTAGCGACCATCAATATGGCTTTCGTAAGAAACTTTAACTTATATAACACATGTTTAGAGCAACACAACTGAACACTTTGGAGAATCTCGAGCGGTTGCAATTGATATATCCAAGGCATTCGACCATATTTGGCACGCTGAATTGTTGGCTAAGTTACGCCCTTATAGTCAAACCCGCCGCAAGCTGGCTAGCATCGCACGCGGGCTTCACATCCAGGGGGCGGCAAATACAGAGATCTTCGTCATGTTTTGTACAAATTACAGTCACGGAAAAAGCATGGGAGCGGCCTCAGAAAATTTCTGAGGGTAGCATGGTAGGTTTTGCACACTGGTGTTTCCGCGGCTAGCTTATAATATGTCGAAAACTTCTATTTATGGCTCTGGTGTTTCCTCAGAGAGCTTTTTTACGAATGGAAGTTGACGGATTTCTTCCTAACATCTTCATTATCAACGCCAATATGCCCCAAGGCTCTTACTGTCTTCTACTCTCTTTCTCATTTATATTATCGACTGCTGAAAAGGACCAGGAATCCAATCCACAGTAGACGGTAGGAAGTCGTTCAACTTAACAAAGATCTAGAAGAAATTATATCTTGGGATGATAGTAACCAAGTCGAATTAACGCTAGGATAACCCAGGAGCAGTTGTTTTCTAAAATACTGCCGCCAACATTCCTCTAGTCTCGTCACTCAATTTGCTGGGTGTTAATCTTGGAGTAAATATGTCTTGGCATGAACATGTTGAAAGCATAGCAAAGACAGCTGCTCAAAAGCTGGGAATATTATTTCAAACTAGAAAGCTTTATACTCCACCTCAACTGTTAATTCTGTACAAAACTCAAATTCGACCAACGCTATAATATTGTTTCCATGCTCTCTCATTGCTCTGCCCCCAAACATACACTGTAATTGTTGGAATCTTTTCAGGAGAGAGTTCTAATGAAAATAAAAACCGGTCAAGTGCGCAATTAGTGTTCCGTACGTTGATTGCTTTTAAAATAAAAAAAATTTGTTACAGAGGTATAAAATGATCAGTGACTTCACAAAATACACCCCAAATGAGTTTTCAACAAAGTTTGTTTCCAGTCTTTACTGAAATCTGATGCCCTTGAAATTTTTGTTTTTTTGATATACCATATAAATTATTAAAGGTAATGCACTCGTGATAATTTTCGTTCAATCTACACCCCGTGGAGAATATTCCAGAATTTTTTCGAAATTTTTTGATAAGTACTTTTTGAGATAAGCCCCGGGACAGCGATTTTTCGCGAATTTTTAAAAATAATACAAAGAAAACTGCGCGCAAGTATAATATTATATATATATTTTTTACTCGTGTTTTCACAAGCTTTCATTTGACACCACACTCGATGACCTAGTAAAAAATTTTTTTTTTCACTTCCGACTTCACCCCCCAAAACTAACCCCTTAAGTCAAAATTTAATTCTCAAAACTACATGGCTCTGATGAGGCCATCAATTCCTATATTATTACCAAATTTCACCTTTCTATGTCAAATAGTTTCGGAGAAAATCGGGTGTGACAGACAGACAGACAGACAGACAGACAGACACCGAAGTGATCTTATAAGTGTTCCGTACGGAACACTAAAAAACGTGAAAAATTATACATTAATGGTACTAATTGCAAATCATTTGTTGTAAATATAATTAAAACACAATAAATTTGTCTTAAATGTATATAATAATAAATTACAATAATTAAATATTATTTTTCCTTAAAAAATACTTCAGAAACATAAAACCAGAGGGTCAAAGGTCTCTAATATTCATGTATACTTTAAGTAATCAATAATAAATATAGCGTTATTTGGGGCTCCTGTGTTTTCAAAATTATAAAAACGTCTAGAAATGTTAAGATTTGTTTTCTTTTCTTCGATAAAAGGCTTCAACATGAAAAATAATATTAATTTTAACATCCACGAAACCAATTTAGAAACCGAGGATTAACCTGAAAATTAAAAATACCTCTGATATTTGACAGAAAGTACAATGTTGTCGTTTACTCCTCCGGGAGATTGTTAAATTGACTATGAATTAGAAATGTGAAAGGATAGGTCGGGGTAGCCTTGATTAGGTCACCCTTGAGTCTTACTTAAAGAAACGGCTATGATTCATTATGAATATGGTTTGAAATATGGGGCTGTTACTACGGTCCTAAAGCATGTTTAAAATTGCAACCTGTAGACATATGGCGTCATCTAGCAGCATGGAGAGCGGTATTAGAAGTTAAATAATCTATTCGGAAGAAGCACCTCATATAATTTCTGTCGAACATGTCAAGTTCGTTTGATCGAATCCACAAGTTAAATTAGGACATTTCTAAAAGTATAACAAACAAGTTGATTTGTAACAAAATTTATATTGAGAGAAGGGAAAAAGAAAGTTAAATATTAGAAAAATGGCTTTAAGTGAAAGATATTCCACGATTTTAGATAAGTGCATAGGATCACTGACAACATGGAAAAACTTTATAAATGAAAA
Source organism: Pachyrhynchus sulphureomaculatus (assembly GCA_019049505.1). Classification (NCBI taxonomy): domain Eukaryota; kingdom Metazoa; phylum Arthropoda; class Insecta; order Coleoptera; family Curculionidae; genus Pachyrhynchus; species Pachyrhynchus sulphureomaculatus. The sequence continues at coordinate 69,365,124 of CM032455.1, forward strand.
CTTAGAAGGTCCAGATAAAGATACAGAAAAAACAAAAATGCAAGTTATTGCTCAGGAATACTGTACTATAGATGAGAAACATAAAAGATCAGAAAGTGCAATACAATTAGTTGAACAACAAGTTACAAATACTTCTGAGAACTATAACATTGATGCAATGTTTAATGAAAATTTTGCTCGACAACCTGTAGAGAATCCTACATCAAATGAAATTTGGGAGCAACTTTTCGATGGTAACATCTCAGTTCAAGAAATTAAGCCAAAAAAGAAGAAGGAAAATACACAGTACGAAGAAGTTGATGATTCACTCTTATGTTCCAGTTCCTTTTCTGCTCCAGTAGACCCAATTTCTAAAACTGTTATTCTTAAACCCATTAGAAATAAGAAATGTAAACATGTGTATGACAGTCGTTCAATATATGATTATATTAGACAATCTAAAAGAAAAGCAAAGTGCCCATACATGGGTTGTAAAAATAATCAGTTAGCAGTAAGTGATTTACAGGTAGATGTTCAACTTGAAGAAAAAAATTATGCAGTATTTGGCAACTCAAGAATCTGAAGAAGACAGTCAGGATGACTCGTCTTAAACCGATTTTTATGTACTTGTTACAAACAAAGTGAATGTTTAATTTTTTGACAAATACAGAAAAAAAGAATACATTTCATTTTCAAATTCATTATACTATAAGAACATTTGTGATAGGTATATGCATCATAGGAATAGACCTACTGTGATATAAGTACCCATAGAGTTAAGATTTTATAACCGTCATAGTTAAAGTTAACCAGTTATTGAAGAATTTTAAATTTTTCAGCTTGTGTAGCACTACAAAGCACTCTCTTTTCATTTGCTTTTATCGACCTAGGTCCCTAACGGAGGCTGATTACACAAATATCACACTTGAATACAATCTGGTATCGTCTATGCTAAATTACTTCTTACGCCATATGTATTCTTTAAGGGAGCTTTAATAAACTTTCTTACTAGTTTTCTATCTTTGATTTGAATTTATAATTGTAGAAGATAGACAAGCTAACTGTAATCAGTAATATCTACTCAATTATTCAAAATACAAATTTTATCATTCTATCACGTTATTTCAATGTTATTTGAAGCTAGTTATGACTTTATTTCTCTCCGATATATCTCCCTTCTTATGTTTTCTGATAATCTGTAGAAAAATTATGGTGCGAGCAGTCGCACTCAATTTATTTACAATATTTATAAAACAAAAACTTTTTTCCAACTATATTTGTCATTAAAATTAGTCCATGTTAAAATAAGAATAAATTTTAAAAATTGCTTTGATATACAAAAATTTATTGATGTTTCAGGCCAGTTCTGCTAAAATAAAAAAAAGTCTGAAACTATTAGTTTTGTTTTAACGTAGCACAAATTCATCCAAAAATTCTTAAATATTCAAAATTATTTTCTTTTAAATTAAGTAGACATAAATTTTCTATAATATAAAAGTCTAAAAATATTTTTTCGTGAAAATCTGTCTGTCATAATTTTGGGTTTTTACAAAAATTATTAAAAAATTTAAAATCATAATATAAAAAATTTAATATCCTAATATTTTCATCAAAAATGAGTCCACATTCACAGTTCGCCATTTTAGGGATATTTATAAAAATCTTTATATTTTTTCAAAAATAGGTCCAGTTCACAGTTTGCAATATTTACAGAAATTTTTCCAAAGCACTGAAAATTATTTTACAGGAAATTAATTATTTAAATTTTTCTTGTTCAAAATTTTACCAAGTCTTATATTAAATGGTACAACAAATTAAGTAATTTTCGTATAAACTGAGACTACTTTCTTTCTTTCTGGTCACCACAAATCCACCGTTTCACTTCTCACTATATTACTTATAAGTTCATATTATTGCCCTTATTACCACTTATTCTATGTCTTCCTAAAATTTGGAGCACCACGATTTTTATAATGTCGCCCCACAATTATTTTGTTCATCAGCAGAAACCGGTGCAATTCTGCTGAGTTTGCATTAATGATCAATCAAGATGAGTTTTGTGGGATGTCACTGATTTCAATGATGAAACATGCAAAACAAACACCAAAGTAATAAGTCGACAATGAACTAATATAATTTTATTTATTTTTAAATTTGATTCTGAATTAGTTTTTGATTTTCAATGTTAATTATTGGAAAATATGTTTGAACAGGGAGCAATTTTTAAAATTTTTTTTTCACTTCCAATAACATTTATTACCTTTATCTGAATTTTTCTGTGGACACATCTACACTCTAAAATTTTTGACCAAGTTTGAATTTCTAATTTTTGAGATGAGATATATTATATTGAAAGTTCTCTTAATTTGCACAATCATCTGCTTATAATAATTATTTTATTTTTTTCAGTTATTTTATTTCTTTTTTAGAAGTTGTTCAACTTTATAAAAATTTTAAACATCTTAACGGTCCATGCTAGGTATACACATCATGGAAATACATCACATCCATGTGAAGCTCAGGGTGTGACTCCTCATACCACCCACTTTAAGGGCTCTTTTATATGGAGAACCCTATCCCTTTGAATGAACTATGCAGGAATTCAAGACTAACGTGAATCGCTACTTTCGCTCATGCGCCGCTGGAGTGCTCCTAAGAAAAATATTTACGTATAATTGGTAGTTCTTTTCATTATTCCACATCAGAAAACTGGTAACATAATTCTGTAAGGAATCCACACCATATTTATATTATTTGATATCTTCAATGATAATTACAAATTTACTAACATATACTACTAAATATAGTTCACTATATTAATTAAATAGGAAAGGAAAGCAGTGAGCACTTTAGAAAGTAACTTACCAATTTATATAATCTATTTTTTAAATAGCTTCTAAATCAAGTAAGAACCGAATGAACCTTGGCAAATGTTACTTGTAAGTTTTCCTACAAACAATCCACCAGTTTCAGTATGTGTACCATTAGAGTTATGGTTGTTGATTCATTTTTAAAGAAATGACTTAAACAATTTAGGTATGAAATTATTACATGATAATTTGTAACATGTCATTCTTGTATAATTTTAGATGAGTTTGATTTATGTGAGTTGATCTATGATGTTCCTAAGAAACATATTTGTGAATATTTAAAAGTTTTCTAGCCTTTACAAATTTCTTACAAGTAAACCAGGTTCGTGTAAATAATGTTTTCTTAGATTTATTGTTAGTCCATCATTGCAGAAATGAGACGTTGATAATACTAAGGGTGATTTCAACATCGGGCAATTTTTTTTCCATCATTCCATTCTTTAGGATCCTATGATTCTTCTTACAAAATATTATAGTTGAGTTCGCCTTTTTTCCCTTTTAAAACTGGTAAAATAGCTTTGTAGCTGGTAACTAGTGTTCTCCGAAATCTTCGATAGACAGGCTAATATGAAGGGTGACCTCATCAGCCATTCCCTCTGATCATGCCTCCCACTCTGCCGTTTCTGTCAGCTAACACGCTGCGGACATGATGAATCTTGTTTCTGTTTGTTTTCATTACCTACCTACCTATTTAATTTCATTGTGATTTGTGGTATCACATCATCCACTAGTTGCTGTTTTATTACTTTTACTAAATAATTCTTACTGTTTTTGTATTTTATTGTAGTTTTTTTTTTTAATTTTGTTGTGTATTTGTGTTCAGTAGTAAGTCAAGAATTTATTATTCTTGAAAACGCCGTAAAAGTTTTAAATTATGGAAGTCATTGGAGAGTAAAGAAAAACGAAATGCAGGAAGAAAATTGGTGAGCCATGTGCCTGTGGTTGTTTTGAGAAGGTAGGCCGTGATCATGTGCAGAGTGTTTTCGATTTTGGAGACTGAAGATTATGATCTGCGGAATGCTTCCATATCGAAACTAGTTTCGAACAAGGACGTAAAAAAATCTTACGGCAAAGGTAGACCGAGTCATACTCTCCGGCGTATTGATTATCTTGTACGAGATGATTCACATAGTGTTTATCGTATAGCATTTCATGGCGTAACAGAGAAAAGTGTTAGAACTGTACTGGCCAAAGTCACTTCAAAAGAAACAGTTGAGCCTGATTAACGGGGAAAAAAGTGTCTACAACTAATGTTGCTGGCTAACATAATGTTATTGGCCTCTGTCCAGTCACTACAGTCGAGCCAAAAGCCCTCACCGCAAATACTTGCCTGTTGGTTTAAACATCAATAAGCTCTACGAACTTAACAAAGATTAGCTTCTAGCTAGCTACCCATGACTGCATCCTGTAGGTAAACATTACTATCGTGAAGTTTTCAATAGGGATTTCAATATTGGCTTTGAGCCTCTTGCATCTGACACATGTAACTATTGTAACAAAACAGACATTGTTATAAAAAACTTTGGCGTCCACAACATTAAAACTGGGATATCGACAATGTACGTGTGAAATGAAGCTGTCACAAAGCGCGGTTCTTGCGAAATCGCTAGTTGCCTTACTCACTACTTGTCTAATGTCTACGGAAACATCAGGAAGATTATAATGTCTAATCACTGTAAAGGGCAAAACAAAAACTTAAATGTTGTTATAGCCAATCTGACGTTCATTCATCGAGATAAATTTGATTCAATACATCATTACTTCATGACACTCGGGCACTCCTATCTTCCATGTGACCATGATTTTGGTCACATTTAAAAAGTGATTCGCAAACACTAATGTTTACAGCCAAGAGCATTATATTTATTTTATTGAACACCGTGGAACAAAACACCATTTCGTTATCTTGCATCTGACTCAGGATATCATTTTAGACCTCAACGCCCTTCAAATATTTGAATAGACAAAGGAGAATAAAGTGGGGTTCTTCATACACAAGACTTACAACTTCGATGTAAGAACTTCAAAAGGGGAGAGCTGACAGATACAAGAAAGTTATGTTCAGCTTGGGTAATTAACCTCTGTCCATTCTTTTACTGTCATCGTGAATCATACAAAGTTGAAGGATGTCAGGGACTTACTGCTGTTTGTTCCTCTACCATGGTCACGAGAGCTTCGAGACACTGAATCTCCGCCTACTGAATCCAGATGAGAGAAACGATGACCAGGTGGAATATGACTGAATGAACATTTTCTAACTTTAGTATTTAGTATGAGTTTCTTTTAGAAGTTTTTTAGTTCAAATTTAAAAAAATTCTTAAACTCATTTAATTTTAAATTTGCTTTACCATGGAGAGGATGTCAGGGGGGCTGTCAAGCAAATAGTGGAGAGGGGGTTTGACTAATAGTGACGTCACTTTATTGCAAAAAGAGGTACTTTTTGCGTTATGTAAGGCTTTTTTGTAAAGACTTTTAACTTGGGGGAGGGGTCCAAAGAACAGTAATGATTGATTGAGTGTAAAAGAGAGGGAGGAGCAGAAATTTGTTATCACATCGTCATGTGTACGTCGCCTGAGGTTCAAAACGAAATAAAAAAATTATAAAAGGTATGTATGCCATTTTTGCCAAGTTCGTCTAGCGTTAAAAACTTTGATTGAAATTTTTTCGAGATCGTCATTCGTTAAGTCCGCCTTTCGCATTCTCAACGCCTCAAATGTGAGGTAGAACCTGATAACATATTATTACCTATTCACCAATACCATCTTGCTCTAATACTTAGTTTTAACTATAAATATGAATTTAATAAATGTCAGCAAATTGTTAATAGTAAATTTAATTTTAAAAAAGTAAATTTCTGCTTCATGTACAATCTTTTTATGATCCAAGATGGGAATGTCCTGTTTGAATGTCTTAGTGTCGATGAAGCCGTGTCCCAGTTTTACACGATTAATAATATATTTGTCTACTGTTTTCGCCTTTCTAGGCAAATCGGTACAGCACATCCTATTTGATATAATAAGGAAATATTAAAAAGCATAAAAAAACTGGCAACATAAATATAAAGAAATTAGACGAATAATTAAGTAAAAAATGCTCATTCAGGGTACATGACTCAGGTGAAACATGAAACAGTGTGAAAAAGATCCCAAATACATATATAAAATATCAAAAAAAAGACCTGATATTCCTGCAGAAGTCAGTTATAACTATATTTCTTAGTCTGGCCGAAATATCATCGCTGATGGTTTTGCCCTTTTTTTTGGTTCGGTGTTCTCAGATCTAAGCAGTTACACTTCACTTATTGTTCAAAAGCTAATCATTTTCTGACTTACCTATATTAAAAGAGGAGAACCAAAATGCACTTGAAAAGTTGCAGAGAAACATTTATAAACCCATTATTGTTCAACATTAGTATCAAGTCTTGGTCTTACCCAACATTGTGGAAATCTGGTAAAATTATACTAATATTCAAGGCTGGTCTTAGGCGGGATATTTCTAACTATAGACCTATTTCAATTGTGAACGCTGTATCAGAGGTTTTCGAAATAATTATCTTTAATAGAATTTAGAACGAAGTAAAATATCATTTATCCGAAATCCGGCTTTCTACCTTAAAAATCCACTTTTACCGATCTGATAACTCTCACCCTTAACAATAAAACGCGAGTAGATGTAGTTTATACAGATTATGGAAAAAATCTTAAAATTCTATTGAATATTTTACCACGTCGACGCCCACCTCACGCTCTTCTTGGGTTGAAACTAAAAACAATGAAAAAAATAACCTAATTTTTTAATTCCTCTACGCCAAAAATCTTGAAAGGAACATATAACACCCCCTCTAATCTCCCCCGCCCCTTTTACCGTCTGTTTCAATATAAATATTTATGCAAAATATTTGTTTATTATCTTAACAAAAAACCAGGAAATATTACTTGTATTACTGTTAAAACCACAAAAAATGTATCCTCCCACCCCACCTTAAGCAATGTCGCTCAAAATATATAGACTTTATCCCCTCAGATATTACACATATACCAAGTTTGAAATTGATATTACATTTCCGTCGAGAGTTATCGTGCCAATAGACCGACGGAAATGAGTGAGTGGTTTTCATGATGTAAAGCAAAAATCTAGGATTGTGATTTTCACGAATACAATACTTTCCTTTGGCAAGGAAAGTTGAATTGGATTTTCCTTTAATTGCAGAACAATTTACGACTATTTACGATAGATTGTATAGAAAATCGTCCTACATACATATACATCGTTCTTAATTTTGCGCGAATTAAACCCATCAAGATTCGCTAAAAGTGCACCGCTGCCACTCTAAGTTGTACTAGTTTTTGGATGAGACATTCTTAAATTAATTGACACTTCAGCGGAGGTGATTTTATCTCTGGATCATTCAACTTATAAAATGCAATACTATGTAGAAAATACAGGCTTTCATTCCACCTTCTGTTTAACAGTAACTATATGTGGTTCATACGTCTATTAAGGATAGCTGTTGTCCTTTGATTTTTTTGCATAATTTTCAGATATTGGCGTACAAAAAACTAGATATTATTTTTTCATCTATCAACAAAGTAAATTTAATTATTTTTAAGCAAAATGCCTTTGGATATATCTACTTAACTTAGCTATTATGACAAGAAATTATTATTATAAAAACTTTGGGGTATTAGACGGAGTGTATGCACTTAACACGGTGTCCTAGAGCCGAATCAATTAAAATTATGGGGTGGTTCCAAAATTTTGATGGATTTTGATTCTAGTAGGTATTAGGAATATTTCAAGCTATTATGGAAAAAAAATCCGCTTGGTGCTTTTTTTTTTTAAAGTAAAATTTTTTAATATTTTTACTAATTAAAAAAAAAATGAATAAATTCCACTGAGGATAATATTAAAACAAACCCAAAACTATTTTTCCCAGCTTATAGTAAAAATTATTATGTCTGATGTAAACTTCTATGAAATAAATATTGTTTAACTCATACTAAAACCGACATCTCATTCAGCTGAAAGTAAAAAATAAAAAAAACCACGACATAATGGTTTTTAATAATATCTTACGTACGTCATTATGGGTTGAAAAATCGTCTATAGTCAAAAATACTCCTTTCACTCATCAACTCCCGCGCCGCCTGTATGCTAAATAAATACTGATTTAGTTTCTTACGCTATTAGGACAATAATACATTTGTTTATTTGATCCACGCAATTTTCTACCATGTAGTATTAGAATTTTGCTTTAAAACCAATAAAGGACTTCAGTGAACAGGCAGTAGAGTCTGCACATAGTGACTTTAGTAACGTCTGGAAGCGTTACTAGGTGTGTTCATCCTGAGTATACAACGCATTTATGAAAAACTTTGTGCGAGTCCAATAGCTTGCACATGAAAAAATCCTTTCAGCTGGTTTTATTTTTCGAAAAATACTTATTAATATTATGAAAAATATATTTATATAAATATAAATAAATAATTTTTTTTGTTATTTTTTTAAACATATGTGTTTGTGTAGTTTATAGTATCTACGTATAATTGATAGATAATATTACCATTTATAATAATACATTTCAAAATTATTACTTTTTGTTAGCATAAATATAAAATTTTACTTTTCGATATAAATGATATACATTATTCCATTTATGTATTATGTTATAAATATACAAATACTTTTACATGATTGATAACAATATATATTTTTTCACACATCCTTTTTTTATTTCAAAATAAAGCATCAATTAACTTGCGAGTGTAAAAAAAATAAATCGGTGATTATTAAGCTTTTTTCTATAATGGCTTGAAATGTTCCTAATACCCGCTAGAAACAAAATCCATCAAAATTTTTGAACCATCACATATTTTTATTTGATTTGGCTCCAGGACACCGCGCTAAGTTTTTTCTACTGATAGCCTGAAGTTAAAAAGTTGGCCATTTAACAATACTTACTTAAGAATGTCAACCAAAATTTTGTTAGCAAAAAGGGAGATTGAATGAAACAAAACGTATGTGGGACTGGTTTTATTTAAAATAAATAACAATAAAAAATATATATTTTTTTTTTTATCACTGTATATCAACAATATATACAAGACTATGTACAAAGTAATAATATAGGTATAAGAGATATCTTCAACTATAATCTTAATATAGAGTAGAGTTTGTACTTAAAATTAAAAGATTAAATGTACAAATTTGGACTTAAAGAATTTCTATAACACAACAAGCATTCAATTAATTTACGCAAACCATGGCTTAATTTAATAATAATTCAAAATAATTACAACATTAAAAACTACTAGTCACTTTAAATGTCTTTTTCACACTCGTTAAGCTTTTTTCATCGGGTTGCATTTTTCCAAATAGAGGTTGCAATCTGTCTCGTTGTTTCATTATACCTATATGACCATAAACATACTTTTGTTAAATCTTTGATGCCAATAGAACTTTTGACTAGAAACTACTTTTTAATAATACTTCTAAAAGTTTTTAACTTTTAACATAAGCATCGAGTATTGTCAACAGAATGTAACATTATTAACCTTACATTACAAATCAAAGTTCACAACATAGAAAATTAAAAAGTTTATTTTAACCAAATACAATCAGAATACTTCGATATTATGTGTAATCTAAAAAGATTTAAATCTAACAACTGAAATGATATATTATTAGTGTAAGTATTTAGTCAAATTACAGGTTGTGCAGGATGTTTAGTTAAGAAAAATTAAACTCTTACTGGTTTTCAAAAAAAAGATTAATAAAAAAGTTGTGTGTCAAGTTAATTTTTCTACTGTATACACACGGAGAACTAAAAATCTGTAGTGGAGCATGATTGTATTTGGAATACCCTGAATAATTCCAGATTTTGCGGTAGATTTTAGACACATTTTAGCTGTCACAATACCTAAATCAAATAGTTTCTGGGACACTAAAATTTTAGAAAAACTAGTAAAATGATTTAACCAGTACTTAACTTTAACAAATACGCAATTTTAAAATAATCACGAAATTGTCTTTTTCACCCTAAAGAATAGCTTAATCCAAGCATATCAACTAGATATTTTATACAATAGGTACTTCACGGGATATTAAAAAATAAGCAGAGGAAGGGCTTCTGATAAAGTTAGAAATAATGAAAAATAATAACCTTTTCAGATTTCTGGACCCCAGGAACCCTTAAAAGGATGTACAATACGATATATAAAAGGCACTCCTCAAAATCCCTGCCTTCACCCATTTGTCCATTATCCCACCAAAAACTAGAAAAAAAATTTCATCGTACTAACGAAACTATACAAATTTAACGGCCCCCACTCCTTTCACCCCCTTTTAGAATCTCCGACTCCAAGAATTCCCTACCTCTTATATCTTGTACTATAACTAATTATGCGGTTTGACCACAACAATATTTTTCACTCTCGGCAATTTGCGTTAAAATAATTACAGTTCTGTTCAAATCAGAAATTGATAATCTAGATAAATAAGCAAAGACACGAGCATGTAAACCAGTATGCTCTTAAGCGCATCATTTGAGAGTTATAGCCTGCCCACTTTCTGGCTATTCATATTCCAGGAATTGTTTGATTGAGAATTTTGTTCTAAAAGCCACTGCGGCATATATAGCTCCTCTGATATCAACAAAAATGCGTATTTTTCATCACTTATATCTTATGGTATTTAAATGAAGCAATGAGATAAATAATATTTAGCAAGTTCACAAAATAACTTTGATAATAATGGATAAGGTAAATAACTGACTCTGATGAGAATTCCAAAAAATAAACATTGTAAGCGTAAAACACCATTTTTAAAAATCACAGTTAAAAAAATGATGAACATAAATTTGATCCTAAACTAACTATTGTAAGTTTAATAAGTGTCTATGTAAACGAGCGTTTAAATAGTTAGGGACACATATAAAGAATTTAATACTTTACTATTCTTCTTGCTTTAAAATGAGCGAAATCTTTGCTAGTTCCTCCCCGTGGATCTCCAGAAAATTAAGTTTCTAGAACCTGTTCTTCTTTCTAATAACACGGAACACTATAGAAATTCAATTCTTGACTGACCAAAGTGTACTCGTGAAAACGAATATGACAACTGTCACGTTACTTAAGGTTTCTGAATTCCATACAATTCGTGATGTTAGTGAGCCCTTTTGAGTCGAGGCTTAATGCTAAACATTATTAGTACCTAGTGAGCTTCTGAATATTTATGGAAATGAATTTAATAGATCTTTTGACTTATACTTAAATATAAATTTCCCAATATTTCAATTTATCTGTATGGATAAAAACAACTTAATTCTAGATTACTCTGAAATTTATAGCTTTAGAACTCTCAAAACGGTAAACGGACAGCAGTTAAGGCTAATTCTCACAGTGCTCTGGTAATTGCGCCGCTAACGTCTCGCAAAAATATGTCAAAAAACATCTAACCAATAATGTATCAGATTTTTTTTGAATAGGGATTTTTCTGTAGTTTTCTGGCATAGAAATTTAACTATGACAATCATTTTTCTTGAATGCAAGCTTAATGTGTGTTTTCATCCCCTAGGAGTATAGGGTGTAAAACCTATATTTTACAGTTTTTTCTTATATAAAGTGGCGATAGTAATTTTAACTACTGCAGAAATCTATTTTACAGTAAGATAAATAAGTATTTTTCCAATAAGTGAGGTTTAGCTTACCAATGGGGGTGAACTAGCCCTTTCCCCCTGTAAATATGGTGATAAAATACCTAAGTTAAATAAGGCTAAAAAAATCCAAAAGAAAAAATTATAATATTTTTTAACGCGAAACAGAAGTTAATGTGCTTTTTGCATCACACAAAATTTGCTAGGGGTGGTTGCAATTCTTAAAAATTCGTATTTATTTAGTATATTATACGATTTCGCCCAAATTATCAAAAGTAAACGTATTTATTGCTGTTTTATCGAAAACCCTTGCATACATTACGCAGAAGTTTTAAATCAGATTCTAATAAGGGTGAACTATCCTTATTCATGATACCAAATTCTAAAAATAACCACAGCAAAACTAAACGTTCAAATTTTTAAAAAAAATCTACAAATTTGAAAGAGAGTGAATAAAATTCACCTTTTAACGCAAATTAGTTCCCAAAAGAGGGAAGGATTGTGTGATTGTCACCTTTTATTGGTTTTTTATTGTAATATAAGAAAATGGTGAAAAAGGCAATAAAAGTGACAAATTTTATTTACTGTTGAATAAATATTTTTCATTATTTTTCAAACATCAAAGTAGAAAAGTGCGTGAAAAAATCAATTTAAACGAAAAGTTGTAAACTTATGTGATAAACTTAATTTTATTATAAAATGGATTTCTACACTAGTTTAAATTACTATTGCCGGTTTATGTAACTAAAAAACTGTAAAATATACCCCATACTTTAAGGGGATGAAGCTACTCTTCAAGCTTGCATTTAGGAAAAATTATTGTCATAGCTAAATTGCTATGCCAGAAAACTACAAAATAATTCCTATTCGAAGAAAATCTGAGGCGGCCCATTGAGGTACCTTACTTATAAGAAATGAAAGTCTTGGGTTGCACATACACACATGAGTAAAAAAATGAATGGAAAAATTTAATTTTACGCTCTACAGTTATCTTAATAATCGATCATGTAATCTTCGTTAGTTTTTTCTGAAATTATTCATTTTCAACATATCCAAATAATTGATAACAAAATTTTTGAATTTCAAAAGACTAATACGAGGCTGGTTTGAAAAGTCCGTGCAAAGTCCGAGAGATGGCACCACCGGCGCGTATCGAGGTCAAGTTTCAGCCATATTGGTCTATTTCTTTGTGTTTGGCATTCGTATGAATCAAGGAAGTCGAGTGATTTTCAAGAAATGGACGAAAAAGAATTTCGTGTGGTGATTAAACATTACTTTATGAAAGGCAAAACGCCTCAGGAGACTAAAGAGAAGCTTGATAAACATTATGGTGACTCTGCACCTTCGATTGGAACAGTTTATAAGTGGTTTCAAAATTTTCGGACTGGCCATATGGGCACAAGTGACGCTGAACGTTCTGGACGGCCTGTGGAGGTTACGACTCCAGAAATCATTGATCAAATCCATGATATGGTGATGGATGACAGAAGAGTTAAGGTGCGTGAGATTGCTAGTGCTGTGGGCATCTCGACTGAACGGGTACATAATATTTTGCATAAACATTTGGACATGAGATAGCTATCCGCAAGATGGGTGCCGCGATTGCTCACGCTTGACCAAAAACGGAATCGTGTGAAGTGTTGCAAGAATGGTTTGCAGCTGTTCCAGAAGAATCCGGAGGACTTTAAGCGTCGTTTCGTCACTGTGGATGAAACATGGATACATTACTATACTCCTGAGACCAAACAACAATCTAAACAATGGGTTACCAGGGGGAATCTGCACCAAAAAAGGCGAAGACCATTCCTTCGGCCGGAAAGGTTATGGCGACTGTCTTTTGGGATTCGCAAGGGATAATCCTCATCGACTATCTGGAAAAGGGTAAAACTATTACAGGTGAATATTATTCATCGTTATTGGACCGTTTGAAAACCGAGCTGCAAGAAAAACGCCCGCGATTGGCCCACAAGAAAGTCCTTTTCCATCACGACAACGCACCAGCACACACCTCAGCAGTTGTGGTCGCAAAATTAATGGAAATAGGATTCCAACTCGTTTCACATCCCCCCTATTCTCCAGACTTGGCTCCCTCGGACTACTATTTGTTCCCCAATTTGAAGAAATGGCTGGCGGGACAAAGATTTTATTCAAACGAGGAGGTGATTGCAGACACTAATGGATATTTTGCAGACTTGGACAAATCCTATTATTCGGAAGGGATCAACAAACTAGAACATCGTTGGACGAAGTGTATAAGCCTAAAAGGAGACTATGTCGAAAAATAAAAAAGGTTTACCCTAAACACATAAGTAGTTTTTATTTTTGCACGGACTTTTCAAACCAGCCTCGTAGATGGCAGCCATCAAATACTAACTTTATACATATTGCAGAAAAAACAAAATCATTTTACTAATCTAAACTACACAGGATGCATCAAACGTAGTGACCTATTAGAAGTATTTAGAAAAAGATATTTTCTAAAAATTTGGTTGTGACTGAAATAGATAGTTTTTTAGCTTCAGAAAATATTTTGGAGATCTAAGTGGTTTGATGTTTCATATATTTGGACCCTACCCAAAATTAGCAAACCCTATGTCTATATTAAATTATTGTTTTCGAAATATGCGGATGTGAGGAGTTTGAAAGGAGAGGACTTTCAAGTGTGTATAGATGTGTTCATAAAAGTATGGTGTTAATCTCAAAATAAAATTGTATTCATATGCTCTATAAGACCTCTTACGCTTTTATAATGAATAATTTTAGCCATTAAAGTTTTAATAGTATGAGGGAGAGAGATATGTACTTGTACCACAAAAGAACCAACCTGTCTGTAAGACTCAGTATGTCGACCATAGCAATATCGCACCGTTAATATATTGCTAGTTGTGGAAAGCTACAATATTTAGTTTAGTGTCAATAAATGTTCCTTAACTAATATAATTTCTACAATCTACAGTCCTATTTCAAAAATAAAAATAAAATACTTATTGTCAAATCACAAATACACTTTATATGCACTTTTAATTTTCATCAATATATTTAATAAAAAGTGCATATATTACAAAAGATAACATAAAAAAAAATACGTAAAACAAAAGAAATTGTTTTAAAATAAAATGGAAGTAGAATAATTAATTGTTCAATTTATATAGAAATAAACATTTTACAGTTTCTTTCCTACTAGTTTTCCTGTAATTATAAAATAAAATTGATTAATATTTAATGAAATGAATATGCAAACTCGTAAAGCTTTAATTTAAATATTTAATTAAATTTAAGTATTTGAAAATTATCACAGTATAAGTCCTACATTAGTGTTCAGTTACAACAATCACACTAACTAATGGTGTATTTAACATCCACTCTTTCTCTACCTATCTGAGTTTTTCTAAATTTCGCAACATTGCCCTTACATTCAGAAAAATGCTTATATACAGCGGCTTCAGTAAAATTATAATATTAATATTCAATATCATCCGATATTAGAACTCAGTTCTAGCATTATACGCAGGCGCAGCTAATAACTTGTGCATCTGCAACGATTAGTCAACATAATGGCTAAAACACTGAAAGTTAAGAGATGGAGAATTGGAGAAATATATACAAAACATTTTTAGAGGGCTAATTTTACACTCCACACATGAAATGCAGTTTCAATCCCTCAATATAGTTAATTTAGATTTATTTTAGAATTTGCCGTTTTCCGAAATGTGTTTATTATAGTGATTGATTGATCGCAATTAATTAATAGATTAAATATCATCTATACAATTAATCATAATTCGCGAATAAAGTTGTAGGATGTATCGTCAATTTTACTACTAGACGTAAATTAGGTTTACGCTTCCAGCGTTCTGTATAGATAGAAAGAAAATAACAGATTTTAAATGGATGATTCAATACTATGGAAAGAAATCAGCGGCAACTTATGATTTCCAAATAACTGCAGACCCCTTTCAAGTCTCTATTGTCAAAATATTAATGAACTGGCCAATCATCAAACTCATTCCCCCTGAAATTTTATAATTTTTAGTAAGGGAAGAAAAATGATATTAATTATAAAATATAATTTTATCATAATAAAGAAAATATTATTTGTTAGTGTAATTTAGAAAGGTAATAACTTATTTTATCCAACCTCGGCCACTACTGGAAATATGAATAGATATATTAGTAGCAGAAAACCACAAAAAACACAGGTCTGTCTGTTTACATAGTTGATAGTTGAAATGGTTTTTAGTCCACATGATTAAAATTGAAAACTTCGTATAGATCACTTTCAGAGAAAGCATAGTACTTCTATTTATAATAAGGGATTTCTTTTTAATTTATTACGATGTAATTTCCAGTTCCTAAGGTCAATATTAACTAATATTAACTGATGAAATCACGTTTACCATAGTTCTCAATGCTCCGCCTGGATACCAAATTTCATTAAAATTAATTTTTACCAGTTGGATCAATTGTGTCAAGTTGCAAATTACATAAAAAATGGAAAATTTTCTTTTTTACGCTTGCTCTAAAAAAACTTAAAAAAATCAGGTTTTTACATGCAATTTAGCCCTCAAAAATGACCCTTTTCTTAAATTATTTAAGGCCTGAATTCTAAGGCTACTAACTAGATTAACAACTGTTGTCAAAGGCTTTCTTTTTATATTATAAAGATTAATACTTCATAGTGCTATTTGTGATTGCTTAGTCAACTTTTTTTGGTAAATACCAAGCCTAAAAAATTATGTAAGGAGCTCTGCACAGTGATCAATACAGCACAAAGACCCTCTAACTTTTTTTTGTGCCCCGTGAAGTGCATATCGGATACCACCTTTAAAATAAAAATTAATACCGTTCATGACGTTCACAGTCAAAAATACTCAATAACATTAAAAAGTTGATATAGCCCTAGGGGGTATGGTCTTGTATAATTGATATATTTGCATCCACTTATCAATTCAGACATATACACCACCTTATCAACAAATTCATCATTTTGTAAAACTGTTTATTTTAGGTTCTTAAAGGAAATTTTGATACCATTACGCCTTGTTAACAGTAAACCATGTGAACTTCTTCTCTCTCTCTCCTCTTTCTTTCTTTCTCTCTCTCTCTCTCTCTCTCTCTCTCGCTCCCCCTCCCTCCATCTCCCCCTCGTCCCTCTCCCCTCTCGTTAGGCAAGTGCTTTATCGCTGCGATATCGTACTTCTATAACCTTTAAGTTTTGTCTGGGTAATGCCAGTCGGTAGGGCTGCATGAATAAAAATACTAACAGCGAAGATGAATCATCCCTGCAGTCTCAGTATACGTGAATTGAATAGTAATAATGTTGGTAAATACGAAAAATACCCTTTTTGCTTATTACTATTACTATTATATAAATATAATATAGATTAGCATCTCAAAGAGAATCTAAATTTTGAATAAAATAAAATACAAAATACACAAGTCGCAGCAGAAGCAAGGGATCAATCCTGCGTACATAAAAGGTAACATGTTAAGTTATGTTCTAACGAGCCATACAGCGTCTGAAGAAGTTGACTAATACGACTGAAAATGGGGTCATATATAAACTAATGTATTTCCCACTGGGCGAAAGAATAAAATATTGGATAATACTAGTTAGTATTCTTCTTTTTTTAAGTATTCTTTTTGGTATTCTATTTAAAGTACACAATTGTCTTAGGCGTTTTAAACCAGATGAAGCTAATTACCATTCAGCAACATTTACTCACTTTTATCTTCACCCTACTTACAATTACAGCATACTCGTTTCTAACTGTCTTATAAAATAGATAATGAGTGAGTGCTCATGACAACCTTTTAACTAGACTTACCAAAACCACAACTGTACAAAATAAATGCTATCTCGTATTTTAACATCGTTATAACTTACTATAAATAAATAAAACGCAACAAAATAGAATATACCTGGTCTTCGGTTTCTATATTTTTCCTTTTCCTAGATTTCCTTTTTTGACTTACTAAATATATCAGAACTGCATGCAATGCCCAGCCTTAAATGGATTGGTAATTTTCCATCTAATAAAAATAATAAAATTAATTTGAAACAATAATTATAACGACGAAATACTAAAAAATAAAAAAATCAAAAAAAAAGAAACAAAAAATAAAGAAAGACAATTAATATACCTGAGTAGCAACTGCTTTTAAAACCGAACTTAAACTTTTTATTCTTATAAACTCTTACTTGTCGATTGGACTTTACTGTTAACTGTAATCTACTTGCTATAAAATCGGCAGTGAACAAACTTTTGATAGTCGTCAATTCTAAATAGAAAAATATGTCTCGTTATTTTAAAATTACCGACAGTCTTCATTAACCTATAAATTTTTTACCGATTCTATTTTAGTATTGCTCTCATATATGCAATTTGTGTAATATTATAAGTAGAGGTCGGAGATTTTATTATTTCTTATAAAAAGACTGTTTAGTGATACATAATATTTAGACCTGAATATTTTTTTGCAGCTGTACAGGGTGGTCGAAATTGGACACTTTTAAAGGTAAACCCCTTTATCTAAAGGAGACAGACGAAAACTGATGTCGGTGTCTGAGGCTCAATTTTTATAATAAACTCAATAGTGAACACCGCATATCCATATCTAGTACCGTTTCAGATATACATGGCGTTTTTTAAAAACCTGCATTTTGGAAAAATGTTTGTAATTCTTTTCCTATTGAAAATTTTTGATTTCTGGAAAAACATTCTCAAAGCACTTTTTTACGTGGATTTCAACAGTGTAAGTTACATTTTTTTTACAACTAATATTTTAATAGTTATTAACGCAAAAATATATTTTTTAAATGGGATACCCTGTATATTTTTCCTTATCCGAATAGAGCTTTAAACTACTATTTTAAAAATATAGCACACTTTATATTTTGCTTAAATTTATTTCAAAATATAAAGGTTTTCAGGTTTTACGCGAGTTTTAAATGCACATTTTGAGAAGTAGGCTTCGGACGGAGCGGCCATATGGTTTAATTCAATTGTTTACTCGTAGTTGTCAAATTTTACTTCAGGATCAGTTATTGAATTGTCAAAAAAATCGCAATGAAGTTTGAAAATTACAAACCGGAGAAAATTCGGAAACGGCAAGTAATTTGTACCACGAATGGTATTCAGGGAGGCGTCAACCCTTCAAGGATATATTCGCTTGATTGCGACATAACCTAGTTAATAGTGACCAGTTTGAAAAGAAACGACCCAAAAATTATGCATCAAACAGAGATAAGGAAATAGAAGAAATAGTAGTTTTAGGAACTATCGGAAATAATTCCAATACTTCAACCCGACAGTTAAAAGAATCCACTAGACCACCAAGAATTAACGTAAGTCGTACTTTGAAGAAGCACAAATTCAGGCCATATAGGATAAGAAAAGTTCATCACCTTAGAGACGGAGATTTTCAACGGCGTATGGATTTTTGCCAATGGTTTCTGGAGAATTGAAACCATGTTCCGAATTTTTCATTAAATTGCATTTGGACAGACGAAGCTTATGTAAGCAATGCAGGTATTTTTAACCGTTACAATCCTTATTTAGTTGTGGAGCAAAGAAATCAAGGCAGATTTGGATTTAATGTGTGGGCAGGAATTTTTAGAGGCAGGGTTATAGGTCCATTTATTTACAAAGGAACACTCACCTCTCAGAGATATTTACAAATTTTAAGGCAGCAAATAGACCCTGTTGTGGATGAATTGCCGTTAATGGACATTAGAAATATATTTTTTCAACACGACGGGGCAGTTATCAGTAATTTTTTATCGGCCAATTTCGACAATAACTGGATAGCCAACCAAGGTCCGAACCGTTGGCCGGCAAGGTCACCGGATTTAACACCCATGGACTTCTATCTCTGGGGAAGATTGAAAGATCTAATTTTTAAATTGCCGACAAACACCAGGCAAGAGTTAGAAGTTGCAGTGATACAAAGTTTTGCAGCTCTCACTCCTCTTGAACTAATAAACCAAGTAAGAAGTGTACAGAAAAGGTGCCGCCTATGTGTAAATGAAACTGGTCGACATTTCGAACATCTCTTATAGAAAATTGTTTTTTAGTTTGCTCTACTCGGAATAAATTGTTTTATTGTTGTTTTGTTTTAATTTCTACATAGTTTAAAGTACTATAGCATTTAGTAAATGTCATTGTAGTTATGACTCTCAGAGTTACTTCAGGGATTTTTTTTTTTACGATTTGACTGCTATCGGTAAACAATTGATATTGCCGCTCCGTCCAAAGCCTACTTCAAAAGGTGTGCATTTAAAACTCGCGTAAAACCTGAAACCCTTTATATTTTGAAGTAGATTTAAGCAAAATATAAAGTGTGCTATATTTTTTAGAATGGTAATTTAAAGCTCTATTCGGATAAGGAAAAATATACAGGGTATCCCATTTAAAAAATATATTTTTGCGTTAATAACTATTACAATATTAGTTGTAAAAAAATGTAACTTACACTGTTGAAATCCACGTGGAAAAGTGCTTTGAGAATGTTTTTCCAGAAATCAAAAATTTTCAATAGGAAAAGAATTACAAACATTTTTCCAAAACACAGATTTTTGAAAAACACCCTGTATATCTGAAACGGTACTAGATATCGATATGCGATTTTCACCATTGAGCCTCAGACCCAGACATCAGTTTTCGTCTATCTCCTTTAGATAAAGAGGTTTACCTTTAAAAGTCTTCAATTTGGACCACCCTGTACACTATCGTATTTTAATATTTTATTTCAACATATATTTTATTCATGATACTGTCGTTATACTTCTGCAAAACATCTAGAAATCTCTATAATTTTCAATTTAAGAGCCCAGGTAATATGTGCAATTTTAAAAAATATTACAATAATTGAAAACCAATACTTAAAAAAAAATAACAGAAAATGTTTTGAGTTTAGAATTCATTTTAACGATCTAGATTTTTCTTTAATATTTAGTACGAAATTTCTCTAATGTTGGTGAAAGCATATTTACATTTCTATGGTCAATTTCAGTACAATGTATTTAAATAATATAAAGGACTACAATTCTGTGTTAAAAAAGAATATAGGAAATGTGGAAGAACAAAAACAGAAAAATCGTTGAGAAGGCAATAAAAAAGGTGTTAGTAATACCATATTTCATATACGTTTTCGTTTTGAAGCAGATGTTTCATAAAATAAGTTTTTACTGACAGAAAATGTTTAGTTAGGAACTCGGGTATAATCAAGGATTTACTTGGTTCATCGCCCAAAAGGTGTAATTTTATTGTTAGGGTTTGGTATTTTTAAACCTATTTTACACTTCGGAACATGATTTGTTTAATCTACAACTTAATAAATCTTTCAAATCTATACGTCAAACCCGTATGTGTTATGGTTAGTTAGTCCTTCATTTTTAAGGGAATGTTGAACACGTCCTCCTGACAATTTACTATATAAACCTAAGAGAAATGCTTTTATAGGTGAAAAATAAAACAAACTCAAGTGTGGTATAACTTAGTAAGTGACAAGTTTAGTGATTAAATATCGTCCTGGAAGTTCTTAATGAGTTGATCGCCTTTTTAAAAAGTAAGGGAGCTAAAGAAGACACAGGACCTACTCAACGAGATCAAAGAATTGAGAGTCCAAGTGAATAGATTAGCTAATCCTCCAAACTATGATGAAGCTTCTGAGGAGGAATCGACCATAGTAGAGAACGAAGGCACGTCCCCCATTCTGATAATTCAGAATTATCGAAAGTATCAAAAAACTCCGAAAAAAGCCAGAGAGCATCAACCCCGGTCAATGAAAATACCGGTTTTGATCTCCTAAACATTAGGAAGTATTGGCGTAGGAAAAGAAATAACTTTTCTGATGAGGAAATACCTCTGAAACGCCCCAACCAAAAATACCAAGCGAGTGACCTCGAAAAATAGACTCCAGCAAACGACCCTCCTAAGACAAACCGGGGTCTAAGGATAAACCAGGATAAAACTGTCTCGACAGAGAAGAATGATACTGGTAAGTCATCAGCATTTCCTCTCCTGAAAGCCCCAGCTAATCCTCTTAATTCCACGCCTGCCACTTCGGCAAAACCAATTTCTATCCCCACTAGCAATCTCACCTCATGTACAAGAGTCCCACCCATCGTACTCCGTGATAAATCACGGTACAATGCTTTAACTGCTAGCTTCAACGCCAAAAAGTTTGATTATGGCCGCGCAATCACCCTCCCGGAGGCTGTGAAGATTCACCTTGCGACTCTAACAGATTTTAGGAACATAACTAAATTCTTGGAAGACAACAGGGACTCTTTTCACACTTTCGAGTTCCCGGAGGATCAGTTTAATCATGTCGTCTTCAGAGGAGTTGTCGAAACTCTTTCCACAGATGACCCCAAAAAAGTAATTCGCTGACACTATAAATCAGGGGATCCAATGCCCATGGTTTTGATGCTAGTCCCTAAATCAGATAAGGCCACTTTCGCCTTAACTGAGATCAGGCGTAACATAGTAAGAGCTGAACCACAGCATTCTAAATCAAAAAGCACTCAGTGCTTTAATTGCCAATTATTTGGCTACTCATCTCACCTATGCAGAACCCCGCCTAAATGTGTCAAATGCGGCCAGGGTCATCTAACCTCAACCTGCCTAAAACCCCGCGAATCTCCAGCAAAATGCGCTTACTGTCAGGGTGAATACACGGCCTCTACCAGAGGCTGTCCAAAAACACCCTGCACAGAGAGCCCCAATTCCCAGTCCACCTTCTACTGGGCCAAGAGTCACCAGATAGCGGCGCCCGTAGTGAATCAAAATTCAAATAACATGACCGAAGCTCTTTCCTCCATCAACAGCATAAACTCTGCAAACCTCTTTCAAAAGCTTTCTGCCACTTTCATGCCCACTTTAACCGCTAACACTCAAGTATGAATAAGATTTCCTCTAAAACGTTGAATATCCTCTCATGGAATGCAAATGGCATTTGCGATAAAAATATGAGCTCCTTCACTTCCTACAAGAACATTGACATTCGAGAAACCTTTTTAAAGCCCGGCATCCGAATCAGTTTTCCCAATTACACTGTCTAGCGAGATGACAGAATCAGGACCCGCTTAGGGGGGACAATGATTCTAGTCAAGCACTCCCTAAATCACTACCAACCCCCTCTCCTTCTTCTCACCCAAAATGAAACCACATCCATTGCCATAACCATGGCAAACAAATCTACCATCCACTTTTTCTCGGTCTACCAACAAAACGGTGACCGCCACCCGATCGATCCCGCAGATTTCCACCTGTTGTTTGGCCCCAATAACCAAAAGTCCGTTCTGGGCGGAGACTTCACTGCCAAAAACGTTCTCTGGGGAAACCTAACGACGAACGCTAATGGCACTGTCCTTGAAGCCATCCAGAACCAAATCCCTTTCAATCATGTTCCTCCAGATGAGCCTACATATGTCGGGCGGGGAAGACCGGACTTCCTCGACATTTTTCTTCTCAAAAATATCAACCTCCGGCACAACATCTCCATTATTCACGAACTTTCTTCTGATCACCTACCCATCATCTTCATTCTGGGCAATCCGGCCGACAGTATGAATGCCACAGTCACCTCCCCCAGCACAGACTAGGACCACTTCCAACGCCTCCTGGCTACAACAGGTCCCATCCCTATAATTTCTTCAACCCAGGATCTGGACTCGGCGGTCAATAAATTGACCGCTGATATCCAGACAGCCCTCTCCCAGGCCACTACCTCAAGAACCCAGCCAGTTTCTTCTCTATTACCCCAGACATTAAAGAGAAGATTAGGGATAAAAACCGGCTGCTCAGGGAATGGGGGACCCCCGTCTCAAAAGGCTCACAAATCAAGCAACCCAACTAGTTAAAGATTCACTTGGTCAATACCACGGCAGCAGATGGGAGTCCAAAACAGAATCCCTCTCCACTCAGGATTGCTATCTTTGGAAAATGGCGAAAGCCTTTTCCACCGAAGAGCCAAGATCCATTCCCTCCCTCACCCATGCCACTACCGCCTCCTCAACCCAGGAGAAGGCTGAGCTTCTGACAGACCTGCTAGAGGATCAGTTTTCGCCCAACCCTCCTGTTCACACCTGATCCAGCCCGTGATCTTAGGGTCACTACCACCATACGAACCTTCAGTCTTACCCAGCTTCTTCGCAATACATACTTCACTACCCCCTTCGCTGTAAATGAGATTATCCACAGTTCCTCCATCCGCAAAGCATCAGGACACATCATGGCACTACCCACCACACCACTAAACTCGCACAAACCATTTCCAACAGTTTCAACAGACACCATAAAGTTGGAGCTTTTTTTTCTTGATGTATCCAAGGCCTTCGACCGACTCTGGCAGGAGGGTCTCATCCTGAAACTCATTCGACACGGCTACCCCCATTTCATGACTAAACTCGTACAGTCCTTCGTCTCTGATAGGATCTTTCAGGTCAGAGTCGAAATGGCTATCTCCGAGGTCAAGCCCATCAGAGCCGGAGTCCCTAGGGCTCTGTCCTCTCTCCCCACTTCTTCAATATTTTCACTGCCGACATTCCCAAGTCGGATCAGTCTAGTCTCCTCCTTTATGCTGATGACACCGCTATAATCACACAATCTTGTAGAAGTAGCAGACTCCAACGCCACCTGGACAAACTTGATTTCTAGTTTAACCACTGGAGGATCAAGCTGAATCCCAACAAGATCCAAGCCAACATTTTCGCCAAGGGCAACGGAACTCCCCATGGCCACCTCCAACTACAGGGCTCCCGCATCCAATGGGTAAACACCATCAAATACCTGGGGATCCAGTACGACAAACAGCTCATTTGGAAAGACCAGGTCTGCACTGCCACCAAGAAAGCTAAGCAACTGCTGGGCAAATAATACCCAGTTATTAATCGCTCCAGCAAGTTGCCCACCAAAACTAAACTCGTGGTCTACAACACAATTGTGAAGGCAGGCCTCACTTACGTTTGCTTCACATGGTGCCAGCTCTCGAAGACAAGGAGAGCACAAGTTAAGGCAGTGCAGAACAAGGCCCTGAGGATGATTACAGGAGTTCCTTGGTTCATGCGAAATAACCAATTACACAGAGACCTCGGTGTGCCAACCATAAAGGCACATATGAGGCAAACTCCAATTGGGGGAGGAACGCCTTCCTAACCCTCCCCCATGCCCGCAACTAATTCCCGACATCTTCAGACCCTCTCGGGAGAAGACGATGGCACTCCTAACGTGGGTTAGGTATATATATATATATATATATATATATATATATATATATATATATATATATATATATATATATATATATATATATATATATATATTTAATTGGTTTAAGTTGATGTTTTTTATTGAGATCTATTTTTATTTAACGGTTATTTGGGGGCAACTGAATTTCAAATAGATTTTTCTCTGAACTTTTTCGAGATAAATACGTAAATGGCAAACCATTTTTTAATGTACCTTAAAGGTTGATTGGCTATATTTTTGAATAAATCATTTGGGTAATTTTATTTAACTTCAATTGTGCTGTGTGCCATGTAGTTTCATACGAAATAAATAAATAAATAAATAAATGTGCAATGGATCTCTCATATAAAATATCCTAAGTTGTCCGTGATAAATTTACAACTTAGCTAACTGTACCAATGATACAATCTATCTCACTTGCTGCTATATTCTTCGCTTCCTGCAAATTTCTTAATTATTATGTCAGTCCATCTTTCTTTAAAAAACTATTGACCTTTACACCTTACCCGGTAATTGGTAAACATTCACTGAAAAGAAAACACACTGTGGAATGCGAATAACAAAGCAGCCGCAAATTTTTCGGTTTTAGAATAGAAAAATATTTTAATAATTTTTTACAAATTTATTTTAGAAAAGCAGACTGACGGGATCGAAAAAAACGATCTTCTGTCTGATTTACATATCTCGATACTGTGGAGTTCAGCGTTCATCAGTGGGGTGCAAAAAAATGACATTATTTTTTTAGGGTTGATTTTATCCTTTATTATTGAGATCCGCTATTTATTAATTCTGCAATCGGTCTTGCTACAAGGACCCGCCAGTTCCAATATCTTCATCTTCTTCCTTGAGCCGCTTTCTACCCACTGTCGGGTATAGGCCTCTCTCAAATCTTTCTCCATTTTTCTCTATGTTGTGCTTGTTGACCAGTTAAGCCCTCCAATTCTCTTCAGATCGTCGCTTCATCTCTGCTGGGGTCTTCCGATGCTTCGTTTTTCACCCCATGGTCTCCATCTAGTGATTTTGCTACTCCACTTATACGTCGCTCTCGCCACATGGCCGGCCCAGCTCCATTTCAGAGATGTTATCCGTTTGTTGTCTAGTCCATTTGTTAGTTTTCTTGCCCTTCAAAGTAACATTTAACATCCTCCTTTCCATTGCTCGTTGGTGAACTTGTAGTTTTTCTATTGTTCTTTTAGTTAAAATCCACGTCTCGGCTCCATACGTTGTAGCTGGTAAGATACATTGATTATAAATTTGGGTTTTTGATCTTTGAGGAATGTTTATATTCAGTACATATTTCAATTTTCCATGTGCTGCCCATCCCATGCGTATCCTTCTTTCTATTTCAAGCTGTTGGTTTTCCTTTCCTATCGTTATTATTTGTCCCAGATAGATGTGCGTGTTTACTTTTTCTATTGTTGAATGTTCAATCACTATATTTTCATCATTGGTGTATTCGTTACTCATGTAATTTGTCTTGGAGAAGTTTATGTCAAGTCCCACTTTCTTTGCTTGGTGGTGGAGATCTGTAATCATCTGGATCATTTCATTCTTGTTGTTTGCTATAATTACAATGTCATCTGCGAATCTCAGGTTGTTTAGCCGATTGCCAGCTATCAGAAGGCCATTTTCGCCCCAATTCACGTCTTTGAATACATCTTCTAAGATCATTGTAAATAACATTACATCGCCCCCTGCCTTACTCCTCTGCTCACTGGGACCTTGCTTGTCAGTTCTTGGTTTACCATAACTTTGAGTGTTGCTCGTTCATATATTCTGGCTATCAGTTCGCTGTATCTGTGGTCTATACGAGCATTTCTAAGCGCTCTTATAAACGCCCATTTTTCTACTGTGTCGAAAGCCTTGCGAAAATCTACAAATGTGAGCCACATTGGTATATTATATTCGGTGGCCTTCTCGATTAGTATTCTCAATGTGTGCAAGTGCTCAATCGTACTGAAGCCCGATCTGAATCCAGGCTGTTTCTATCGGTTGGTATAATCCATGTTTGTTTGTTATGATTCGCGAGAACAACTTGGAAACTTGGGAGAGTAAGCTAATTGGCCGGTAGTTTTCTAGGTTTTCGGGGTCATTTTTTTTGTATATTAGGATGACTAGGGCGTTTTTCCTAGTCTTCTGGTATATTTCCACACTTGAGGCATTCATTAAAAAGATCTCTTAATTCATTCATTAGGGCTTCACCTCCACATGTTAGCATTTCAGGTATAATATCAACCTCTCCAGCCGCTCTTCCACTTTTCATCTGTTGTAAGGCTTTTTTAACTTCATCCATTTCTATATCAGGAATTTCTTCTGAGTTGACATTAATTTGTCTGTTTATGAATTTTCCCTTTCAACTACGACATTTTGGATTTTTGAGCTGTAGAGGTCTTGATAGAAAGTTGTAATTCTATTCTGGATATTTTTCTTATCATTGATTATGTTTCCTTCTTGGTCCTTCAATTTACTTATCTCTCTTTTACAGGCGGTTGCTCTTCTAAATACTTTTAATCCTCTGTTCTTCTCTATAAGATCTTTAACCATGTTTTCTTTGTATTTGTTTATATCTTCTTTAGCCGCTTTTCGTACTGTCTTATTCAATTCTGCATATTCGACAGTTAATCTCTTTCCTTCGTGTATAAGTTGTCTTTGTTGTTCCAACATTCTTTTTGTTTCTTCACTGAGCTTGTTATTCTTTCACCTAGTATGTTGGGGAGCTATTTTTTCTGCGGTGGTCTTGAGTGTTTCAATCATTTTTCTGTTTCTTTTGTTTATACTTGCTTCTGTAGTTAATGTGTTATAATTGAGGTTGGTTGTAATCTGTTCTTGGTATTGTTCAGCGTTTTCTTTTAGAGTTTGTCTGTCTGTTTTATTTATTTTCTTGTCGTATAAATGTTTTCGTTCGAGTCTTTTGTTAAAAAATACTTTTGCTCTGACTAGCCTATGATCACTACCTGTTGTAAATCTATTTAGGATTTTCACGTCTGTTACTATGTTCTTATGTGTTGTTAGTGCATAATTAATTTCATTTCTTGTCTCACCATCAGGACTAATTTATGTCCATTTCCTCTTCTCCTTTTTCTGAAAGAAAGTGTTCATATTATAGAGTTTCTCCCTTTCCAGAAATGTCATCAGCATATGTCCTCTGTTGTTCCTCTCTCCGAGGCCGAAATTTCCTATATAACTATCTGTATTTTCTGCTTTCTTTCCTATCTTGGCGTTAAAATGAGCTATTACCAGTGTATACTTTGTTCTGTCTTCGTGAAGCGCCTGAGATATTTCTTCATAAAATTCTTGATCTTCATGGCTTGTCGTAGGAGCATAGACCTGTATGACTTTTAGTGTTAAGGTGTTGTTCAATCTTATTGTTATGTATATAACTCTACTAGATATCGCTGGGAATTTCTCAGTATACGGTATTAGCCTTCTGTATATCAGTAACCCAGTCCCTCCATTACTGTTGTCTTCGTAGCCTTTGTTGAAGAGCAAGTGTCCCGTAGGTAACTTCAGGCAGTATACTCCTCTTCTTCTTGTTTCTGAAATTCCCAGTATGTCCCATTTAATATTTTTAAGTTCATGGTCCAGTTCTTCCAATCTTTCCTCATTTCCAATTGTTCTCGCATTATAGGTCGCTATGTATAATCGGCAGCCTGGTCCAGCCCAGTAATTCTTAGCACCCCCTGTTCGAGCCCTGTTCTGACCGCTGCCTTGGTCGGGGTTACTCAAACTGCTGGGGACTGGGGGCCTTCTATAAAGTTTCCGTTCCACAGATTTATGAGAGGTTTTGGCCACCATGTGGGCCAGACGTCTTGGTGAGTGGAAAGAATAGGATTTGGGAATGGAACTGGTAATTTAAGGATATGAAAGGTTGGGACATGATTCCCCGTCAAGAAAGGCCTGAAAGAGAATCAAGGCTCGCGTGGGCAGGGTTGCTTTCCTGAAGTAGGTCTGTCTCCCACTAGGATCATGAGGAGAGTACCTGCACGCTACCCCTATATGTGTGTGTGTGTGTGTGTGTGTATGTGTATGTGTATGTGTATGTGTATGTGTATGTGTATGTATATATATATATATATATATATATATATATATATATGTATATTAGAGTGACCGGATCTCATAGAGGGGGAAAAAATGTCGGAATCTTGTTCGTCTGGACCCCACAAAACGATTCCCCTTTCCAGATATTGAGATAGCCGAAATTTGAGCTCGATTAAACGACGTTAACCCGTGCCGCTCGTCGCTCAAAGTTTGAAAAAATCCAAATTTTTGGCCAAAAAGCTGACATATGGAGCCATAACTCCAGAACGGTAAATAATAGAAACACGCTTAATATCTCAAAAGAAAGCTAATGTTGTTTTTTCAAAATTTATATTCTATACATAATTGTTGTTATTTTAAGTCAAACCGAGTTACAACAGCCTTTAGCCCCAAAAACGTGACCTGGTACCACTAGGAGCATACTTCGTATATTTTGTTATTAAGTGATAAATTTTGCTTTTTTTTGGTATATTTTTGAGTTTAAAGTAGAAATATAATAAAAAAACAAGTAATACTGATAAGTCTAATGACATTTTTTATTTTAAAATATAAAATTAGGTATATAATACATACAAAACAGACACAGAAAAGATACACACGTAGTACCTACATGAGTTGATAATTTTACATAGTTATCTAATCTATTCTAGAGCTTTTGTTAAAGTAGTTTTTTGAAACGTCAGGATATAATGCTCGGCATTTACTTACAACTTGCAGGACATATTGCTTTTGGTCTTCATCTTTTGTCAGAAGGTCGTTAAAGTCGGTTATTAATTTAACACCACGCTCAGCCATATCATTAACTACTCTTAATGTTTTGACAATTTTCAATCCTTCTTGGAAGTCATTATTTTGAGGCCAGGTTTTGGCTGTTGTCTTAGGAAATCTGTTTTTATATTAAATTGGTCAAAAAATGTAAACGTTTCTTTGGTAAGTAAATTTACCAATCCTCCATCAACTACCTCTTTTAAGTTTTCTTTCCTAACTTTTGGATTTACAACCCTAGCGTGCTGTGATGGTTCATCTGTGCTACTGAGCAATTTATTAGCCATTAACAACTTTTCATCGTCTGTAATGGTGGGATCAAAAAACGATAATCCCACCAACTTTGCATTCAAATACCACAAATGGTTCGAAAACTTGGTCAGGGCTATTTCTGCAATGTCGTTGTCACATTCTTTATAGTCTAACAGACTATGCAAAATAGCTAAATCTTGCTTTGGCGCAAGATGAGCTTTTGGAGCATTGAACCAAGCTTTACAATAAATTTTAACTAGGAAAACAGAAATGGCACGCACAGAACTTTCTTCTTCTTTAGACATCTTAAATTGACGACGAAAAATGAACATTTTTAAGCAGTAAATAGCCTTTGCCATCCACCTAGCGTGATGAATGGCTCCTGGAGTTCTAAAACCCACAACATTGCCGTCTAGTGATCCAACAAATACGAGAACCAACTGCAATAGCTCCTTGTAGTCATCTCTGGGGTGACTCTCAGTTAATTTGGTCTCGAATTCAGCAGTAACATTTGCAATTACTTCTGGAGTTAGCTGCTTTTGTATCAGATTATCACTGATACCTGTGTCGTATTTTCCTTTGTCTATCTTGGGCCACGCAGTGAGGAATCTCTTCAAAATGTCTGGATGAGGTCCAGTGGTTGATCCCATTTTTGTGTCGAATACGCCTCTTAACAGAATTTCCAAGATATGGTGACGGCAAGCTAGGTATA
The DNA here is from genome assembly GCA_019049505.1 of Pachyrhynchus sulphureomaculatus. Classification (NCBI taxonomy): domain Eukaryota; kingdom Metazoa; phylum Arthropoda; class Insecta; order Coleoptera; family Curculionidae; genus Pachyrhynchus; species Pachyrhynchus sulphureomaculatus. The sequence continues at coordinate 69,395,649 of CM032455.1, forward strand.
ACAATTATCTTCCTAACATTTGCTCCAATATGACGCATGCTCCTTTGAGTCTTCCCGTGTTGGATGCTGTAGTGTCGAAGCACATCGCCTTGACGGTGTTGAGAAGACCCCATTCATGTAGGCATTCATATACGGCTACGGCTTGCTCCTCTCCAGAGCTGTTTGCTGTTACAGGAACTCCCAGCAGCTGTTCCTTTTCGCCATATGAAATAGCTATAGCTATTCGCTCACATTGTTCATTTTTTTAAAACACCCGGTAAAAGTTTACCGTCCCAATGGACAACCACGGGCTCTTTTTCAGGAATGTTTACTTTATCAAAATTTTTTTTATTATATTGTTCTCTGAACATTTGCCTTCTATCATGTAATAAAGTTTTCGAGACTTTGTACTCAAGAGGGTCAAGGTTTAGTGCTTCTAGAGTAGCTATTAAAATTCTTGTGGCATTTCTGTCGGATAACTTACATCGATCTAATAAAATGGACAATTTCATGTTTAAAATCTCTTTAACGCCCCTTGCAAATGAAACTTTCATCCTCTTGCTCTCAGAGGGTCCTGGATCTTCTGCAGCTTCTTCAGGGATGTCCATTTCCTCCAAGCTCTCAAGTTCCTGGTAGATGCTGTCCTCTTCAGTGTCTTAAAATATCTTCACTAGATAATTGTTCGATCTAACCAGCTCAAAGGCACTTTAGAAACTAAACTGAATAAATAAAAGGTCGGTTGTACGCTAAAGTAAAAATCACCATCCCTAAAATAGAAATTAGATTCATCCTCCTTTTTACCTGTCAAACGGGTCTTTCTTTGGTAAACTAGGCAGGTAATCCCCATATAATAAAACATTAAATTTGAACAAAAGGCTCTTTATGTTTGAAAATTGAGTTCCAAAACACTTTTTTTTTTAACAAAAAAATGTTAATTCCGAGACACATTATGTAAAAACCCGTAAAATTCTTAGAATACTCCCAAACTGGGCTCCTACTGGTACCAGGTCACGTTTTTGGGGCTAAAGGCTGTTGTAACTCGGTTTGACTTAAAATAACAACAATTATGTATAGAATATAAATTTTGAAGAACAACATTAGCTTTCTTTTGAGATATTAAGCGTGTTTCTATTATTTACCGTTCTGGAGTTATGGCTCCATATGTCAGCTTTTTGGCCAAAAATTTGGATTTTTTCAAACTTTGAGCGACGAGCGGCACGGGTTAACGTCGTTTAATCGAGCTCAAATTTCGGCTATCTCAATATCTGGAAAGGGGAATCGTTTTGTGGGGTCCAGACGAACAAAATTCCGACATCGATTTTTTGCGGTCACTCTAATGTATATATATATATATATATATATATATATATATATATATATATATATATATATATATACGTATATATATACATATATACAGATACATATATATATATATATATATATATATATATATATATATATATATATATATATATATATATATATATATATATATATATACGTATATATATACATATATACAGATACATATATATATATATATATATATATATATATATATATATATATATATATATATATATATGTTTATTTTTGATGAAGTAAACATTCCTGAAAAAGAGCCCGTGGTTGTCCATTGGGACGGTAAAAATTTTACCGGGTGTTTTAAAAAATGAACAATGTGAGCGAATAGCTATAGCTATTTCATATGGCGAAAAGGAACAGCTGCTGGGAGTTCCTGTAACAGCAAACAGCTCTGGAGAGGAGCAAGCCGTAGCCGTATATGAATGCCTACATGAATGGGGTCTTCTCAACACCGTCAAGGCGATGTGCTTCGACACTACAGCATCCAACACGGGAAGATTCAAAGGAGCATGCGTCATATTGGAGCAAATGTTAGGAAGAGAATTGTTATACCTAGCTTGCCGTCACCATATCTTGGAAATTCTGTTAAGAGGCGTATTCGACACAAAAATGGGATCAACCAATGGACTTCATCCAGACATTTTCAAGAGATTCCTCACTGCGTGGCCCAAGATAGACAAAGGAAAATACGACACAGGTATCAGTGACAATCTGATACAAAAGCAGCTAACTCCAGAAGTAATTGCAAATGTTACTGCTGAATTCGAGACCAAATTAACTGAGAGCCACCCCAGAGATGACTACCAGGAGCTATTGCAGTTGGTTCTCGTATTTGTTGGATCACTAGACGGCAATGTTGTGGGTTTTAGAACTCCAGGAGCCATTCATCACGCTAGGTGGATGGCAAAGGCTATTTACGGCTTAAAAATGTTCATTTTTCGTCGTCAATTTAAGATGTCTAAAGAAGAAGAAAGTTCTGTGCGTGCCATTTCTGTTTTCCTAGTTAAAATTTATTGTAAAGCTTGGTTCAATGCTCCAAAAGCTCAGCTTGCACCAAAGCAAGATTTAGGTATTTTGCATAGTCTGTTAGACTATAAAGAATGTGACAACGACATTGCAGAAATAGCCCTGACCAAGTTTTCGGACCATTTGTGGTATTTGAATGCAAAGTTGGGGGGATTATCGTTTTTGTGATCCCACCATTACAGACGATGAAAAGTTGTTAATGGCTAATAAATTGCTCAGTTGCACTGATGAACCATCACAGCACGCTAGGGTTGTAAATCCAAAAGTTAGGAAAGAAAACTTAAAAGAGGTAGTTGATGGAGGATTGGTAAATTTACTTACCAAAGAAACGTTTACATTCTTTGACCAATTTAATATAAAAACAGATTTCCTAAGCAACATCCAAACACCTGGCCTCAAAATAATGACTTCCAAGAAGGATTGAAAATTGTCAAAACATTAAAAGTAGTTAATGATATGGCTGAGCGTGGTGTTAAATTAACAACCGACTTTAACGACCTTCTGACAAAAGATGAAGACCAAAAGCAATATGTCCTGCAAGTTGTAAGTAAATGCCGAGCATTATATCCTGACGTTTCAAAAACTACTTTAACAAAAGCTCTAGAATAGATTAGATAACTATGTAAAATTATCAACTCATGTAGGTACTACGTCTGTATCTTTTTCTGTGTCTGTTTTGTATGTATTATATACCTAATTTTTATATTTTAAAATAAAAAATGTCATTAGACTTATCAGTATTACTTGTTTTTTTATTATATTTCTACTCTAAACTCAAAAATATACCAAAAAAAAAGCAAAATTTATTACTTAATAACAAAATATACGAAGTATGCTCCTAGCGGTACCAGGTCACGTTTTTGGGGCTAAAGGCTGTTGTAACTCGGTTTGACTTAATATAAAAACAATTATGTATAGAATATAAATTTTGAAGACCAACATTAGCTTTCTTTTGAGATATTAAGCGTGTTTCTATTATTTACCGTTCTGGAGTTATGGCTCCATATGTCAGCTTTTTGGCCAAAAATTTGGATTTTTTTTTCAAACTTTGAGCGACGAGCGGCACGGGTTAACGTCGTTTAATCGAGCTCAAATTTCGGCTATCTCAATATCTGGAAAGGGGAATCGTTTTGTGGGGTCCAGACGAACAAGATTCCGACATTTTTTTTCCCCCTCTATGAGATCCGGTCACTCTAATATATATATATATATATATATATATATATATATATATATATATATATATATATATATATATACGAGGCTGGTTTGAAAAGTCCGTGCAAAAATAAAAACTACTTATGTGTTTGGGGTAAACCTTTTTATTTTTCGACATAGTCTCCTTTTAGGCTTATACACTTCGTCCAACGATGTTCTAGTTTGTTGATCCCTTCCGAATAATAGGATTTGTCCAAGTCTGCAAAATATCCATTAGTGTCTGCAATCACCTCCTCGTTTGAATAAAATCTTTGTCCCGCCAGCCATTTCTTCAAATTGGGGAACAAATAGTAGTCCGAGGGAGCCAAGTCTGGAGAATAGGGGGGATGTGAAACGAGTTGGAATGCTATTTCCATTAATTTTGCGACCACAACTGCTGAGGTGTGTGCTGGTGCGTTGTCGTGATGGAAAAGGACTTTCTTGTGGGCCAATCGCGGGCGTTTTTCTTGCAGCTCGGTTTTTAAACGGTCCAATAACGATGAATAATATTCACCTGTAATAGTTTTACCCTTTTCCAGATAGTCGATGAGGATTATCCCTTGCGAATCCCAAAAGACAGTCGCCATAACCTTTCCGGCCGAAGGAACGGTCTTCGCCTTTTTTGGTGCAGATTCCCCCTTAGTAACCCATTGTTTAGATTGTTGTTTGGTCTCAGGAGTATAGTAATGTATCCATGTTTCATCCACAGCGACGAAACGACGCTTAAAGTCCTCCGAATTCTTCTGGAACAGCTGCAAACCATCCTTGCAACACTTCACACGATTCCGTTTTTGGTCAAGCGTGAGCAATCACGGCACCCATCTTGCGGATAGCTTTCTCATGTCCAAATGTTTATGCAAAATATTATGTACCCGTTCAGTCGAGATGCCCACAGCACTAGCAATCTCACGCACCTTAACTCTTCTGTCATCCATCACCATATCATGGATTTGATCAATGATTTCTGGAGTCGTAACCTCCACAGGCCGTCTAGAACGTTCAGCGTCACTTGTGCCCATATGGTCAGTCCGAAAATTTTGAAACCACTTATAAACTGTTCTAATCGAAGGTGCAGAGTCACCATAATATTTATCAAGCTTCTCTTTAGTCTCCTGAGGCGTTTTGCCTTTCATAAAGTAATGTTTAATAACCAAACGAAATTCTTTTTCGTCCATTTCTTAAAAATCACTCGACTTCCTTGATTCACACGAATGCCAAACACAAAGAAATAGACCAATATGGCTGAAACTTGGTGTGCGTTCATTCAAGAGATGCTACTAACTAAACATGACCTCGATACGCGCCGGTGGTGCCATCTCTCGGACTTTGCACGGACTTTTCAAACCAGCCTCGTATATATGTATATATATATATATATATATATATATATATATATATATATATATATATATATATATATATATATATATACGTACATATATATACGCCCTTGGCGAAAATGATGGCTTGGATCTTGTTGGAGTTCAGCTTGATCCTCCAGTGGTTAAACTAGAAATCAAGTTTGTCCAGGTGGCGTTAAAGTCTGCTACTTCTACAAGATTGTGTGGTAATAGCGGTGTCATCAACATAACCGAGGAGATTAGACTGATCCGACTTGGGAATGTCGGCAGTGAAAATATTGAAGAAGTGGGGTGAGAGGACGGAGCGCTGAGGGACTCCGGCTCTATGGGCTTGACCTCGGAGATAGCCGTTTCGACTCTGACCTGAAAGATCCTGTCAGAGACGAAGGACTGTACGAGTTTAGTCATGAAATGGGGTAGCCGTGTCGAATCAGTTTCAGGATGTGCCAGAGTCGGTCGAAGGTCTTGGATACATCAAGAAAAACAGCTCCAATTTTATGGTGTCTGTTGAAGCTGTTGGAAATGGTTTGTGCGAGTTTAGTGGTGTAGTGGGTAGTGCCATGAAGCGGTTGGAAGCCAAACTGTTCGTCAGGGATAACACGGAGGGCTGTGGACTTTGCTCTGATAATTTCGAGGATGACTTTTTCAACTACCTTGCCTAGACCGGGAAGTAGGCTGAATGGACGATAGCTGCTTGCTTCATGGGAGGGGGAGCCTGGCTTTTTTCCAGTAAGGTGAGAAGTAGCTGAGTCTAAGTATGCTGTTAATGATGTTGATGATTTCTGAGATCTGTTTATTGGGAAGTCTCTTGTTTGTGATTTTCTTATGACCTGATGCTTTGCGGATGGAGGAACTGTGGATGATCTCATTAACAGCGGGGGTAGTGAAGTACGTATTACAGGGAAGCTGGGTAAGACTGAAGGTTCATATGGTGGTAGTGACCCTAAGATCACGGGCTGGATCAGGGTGGACAGGAGGGTTGTGTGAAAATTGATCCTCTAGCAGGTCTGCCAGAAGCTCAGCCTTCTCCTGGGTTAAGGAGGCGGTAGTGGCATGGGTGAGGGAGGGAATGGATCTTGGCTCGTCGGTGGAAAGGGCTTTCGCCATTTTCCAAAGATAGCAATCCTGAGTGGAGAGGGATTCTATTTTGGACTCCCATCTGCTGCCGTGGTATTGAGCAAATGAGTCTTGAACTAGTTGGGTTGCTTGATTTGTGAGCCTTTTGAGACGGGGGGTCTCCCGTTCCGCGGGCTTTTCTGAGCAGTCTGTTTTTATCCCTAATCTGCTCTTTGATGGCTGGGGTAATCTACCTAGAAAAGGAACTGGCTGGGTTCTTGAGGTAGTGGCCTGGGAGAGGGTTGTCTGAATATCAGCGGTCAATTTATTGACCGCCGATTCCAGATTCTGGGCTGAAGAAATTATAGGGATGGGACCTGTTGTAGCCAGAAGGCGTTGGAAGTGGTCACAGTCTGTGTTGGGGGAGGTGACTGTGGCGTTCATTCTGTCGGCCGGATTGTCCAGAATAAAGATGATGGGTAGGTGGTCAGAAGAAAGTTCGTGAATAACGGAGATGTTGTGCCTGAGGTTGATATTTTTGAGAAGAAAAATGTCGAGGAAGGCTGGTCTTCCCAGCCCGATATATGTAGGCTCATCTGGAGAAACAAGATTGAAAAGAATTTGGTTCTGGATGGCTTTGAGGACAGTGCCATTAGCATTCGTCTTTAGGTTTCTCCAGAGAACGGTTTTGGCAGGGAAGTCTCCGCCCAGAACGAACCTCTGGTTATTGGGGCCAAACAGCTGGTGAAAGTCTGTGGGATCGATCGGGTGGCGGTCACCAATTAGGTATTTATCTCGAAAAAGTTCAGTGCAAAAACTATTTGAAATTCCGTTTTTATTTTGCCCCCAACAGCCACTAAATAAAAATAGATCTCAATAAAACAATCAACTTAAACCAATTTAATTATATATATATATATATATATATATATATATATATATATATATATATATATATATATATATATATATATAATGTGTGTGTATATGTATATATGTATGTATGTATATATATATATATATATATATATATATATATATATATATATATATATATATATATATATATATATACAAAACAATGTGTCAGTAAATACAAAAATTAATATCTATAAGGCTTACCACCCCAAAGTTAGTCATATGGCTGCACAATACTAGAAACACTGCCACATGCACATTTCATGAAAATAAAAGGAAACATGTAAAGCAAGAAAACAATACCGACATGTAACCAACAATCAAGCGGATAACACTGACTTTCCTTAAACTTCAAACTACTATAAATGAAACAAAATTTTTAAAAAACAGGCAACAAAACCATCTACTACAGTGGTTTGGAGTATTAGTAAAAAATTTTTTATATGTCTAAAATATTACAATAGATGTTGCTTAAACTAATGATGTCCGACTTGAAATTACCACAGTTTTTATGTTTGTTAATGTGACACATTTCAAGAAACAACCAATCTCTATAATCATTTTCTTTTTCCAATATTTTTACATTTACAGAATCAAATGGATGTCCCGTTTTTAAATGGTGATCCACTATGGCACACGATCTCCTTCCCAACTGGCATTCACTTTTATGTTGCATTAATCTCTGCTTCAGCGATTGTGATGTCTGTCCGACATAGCAAGACTGACAGTCTAGACATGACAACCTATAGACAACATTCGTATTATAAAGTATTGGAGCTTTCTGTTTGAGACAGGTAAACAAAGTATGGTTGATGAGACTGTTGTATTTGGTTATTTTTATGTGCGGGAATCCTTTAAAAATGGAGACCACCAAGTCTGCCAAACCACGTACAAACGGTAGTTTTTTATATTTGATTTGATTGTGATTGTCTTCTGTAGGGCCATCAAAATGATTGGAGTTATAAATGAGTTTTTTTAAGATATGTTTGGGATACCCATTATTTAAAAAGATTTGGTATCGCTTCTCCAGATTGGCTTGTAGGGAACTTTTATGGCTAATATGTATCACTGTGTTCTTCAGAGCTATCACAGTATTATATTTTTGATTTGTGGGGTGGTTTGAAAAATAGTTTATGAATCTGTTGGACGCAGTTGGTTTTTGATACCAATTCAAAATAATTTTACTGTCTTCAGTCCTAATGACTTGGGTATCTAGAAATTCGGTCACGAGTTAATTGTATGTAAGTTGATGAGTCGCTTAATAATGTTTCTGTTTTAGTTATGTACTCGAGCTTGTCCATTACTATCATTACACCCGACATATCATGGATGATATAAAGACTATTCACAGGTTGATGTTTACAAACAATAGTGGAATGACTAATAGGGTGGACCACAAACAACAGTGGAATGACTAATAGGGTGGACCGATTTGTGGTTAGATTGAGTTCGGGAATGTTATGTTTAGAAATCAAAATAACACGTGACAACATTTCAAGGTTACAACGCAGTATTAAAGCGATTAAAGAAGATCTTGTTAAGAAAATATCTGCTCATGTGTATACAGATTATGAACATAGACAAGGTATTAGATATGACAAGTTATTTAATAAAATAAGTTATTTATTAAAATAAACTACCGAAACATAATAAAATTTAACAAATTATCAAAAAGAATTTGTGCATCTACTGATGTCCTGTTTCATAACAATGATAAATGGTTTAAAAATATATCTAACATCCAAATTCCGCAAGGTATAACAGATTTCTTATCCTTGGGTCCTAAGTTTCGCATTCCAATAAAAAGCGATGACTTAAAAGTTGATAGATTCTTCGCAAAGGTGGAGAATATAGAATAAATTCCGGACACATCAAGGGATAAATTAAGGGCGAAAGTTACCAATGTAGTTACTAATTACTCCCGCAATTTGCGTAATAGTGAAATATCAACATTCAATCACATCCACAAAAAAACAAAAAAGTTTCTAAAAGAGTATCCCGACATATATCTCTTGCAATCTGATAAAGTGGGGTGCACGGTAGTAATGGACAAGCTCGAGTACATAACTAAAATAGAAACATTATTGACCGACTCACCAACTTACATACAATTAAGTCGTAACCCAACTACGATAATTCAAATATCATACAGCAAGCTAATTAAAGGACTGAAAATAAACAAACAAATTAGCGATGAAGAAGCCAAACATTTAACGATTTATAACTCAAATTTTCCTAAATGGTATTGTCTACCAAAAATCCATAAACCAGGTATACCGTTAAGGCTGATTGTAAGTTCAATTAATCCTACAACTTACAATATCGCAAAATTTCTACCAAATATATTAAAAAATGCTCTATCTGAAATTACAACTTACAACATAAAGGATACCTTCTCCTTTGTTAATACCATAGATAATTTTAAATCATCAGAAGATTATGTATTAATTTCCTTGGACGTGGTTTCCTTCTTTACCAACATATCTGTCGAATTAGTTGTTGGGGTTGTGGAAGACAGGTGGATGCTCATCGAAGCGCACACTTCGTTATCAAAGAAAATTTTTTTTAAAACTTATCAATTTTATTTTTCAAAATACTTACTTCGGTTTCAATGACAAATTTTATAGACAAATATTCGGAACTCCAATGGGATCATCCATTAGTCCAGTTCTAGCCAACATAGTATTGGAGCATCTACTGGATGTTGTATTACCACAATTACCTTTTAAAATACCTCAAATATGTGGATGACATCATTTGTTCTGTACCAGTCCACGGTACCCAACAAATTTTAAACGCTTTCAATTCATTTCATAACCACCTGAAGTTTACCACTGAGCTGGAAAAAACAACACTATTCCATTTCTAGATACCCAAGTCATTAGGACTAAAGACAGTAAAATTATTTTGAATTGGTATCAAAAACCAACTGCGTCCAACAGATTCATAAATTATTTTTCAAATCACCCCACAAATCAAAAATATAATACTGTGGTAGCTCTGAAGAACACAGTGATACATATTAGCCATGAAAGTTCCCTACAAGCCAATCGGGAGAAGCTATACCAAATCTTTTTAAATAATGGGTATCCCAAACATATCTTACAAAAAACTCATTTATAACTCCAATAATTTTGATGGCCCTACAGAAGACAATCACAATCAAATATAAAAAAGTACTGTTTGTACGTGGGTTGACAGACTAGGTGGTCTCCATTTTTAAAGGATTCCCGCACATAAAAATAACCAAATACAACAGTCTCAGCAACCATACTTTGTTTACCTGTCTCAAACAGAAAGCTCCAATACTTTATAATATGAATGTTGTCTATAGGTTGTCATGTCTAGACTGTTAGTCTTGCTATGTCGGAGAGACATCACAATGGCTGAAGCAGAGATTAATACACCATAAAAGTGAATGCCAGTTGGGAAGGAGATCATGTGCCGTAGTGGATCACCATTTAAAACATCATTTGATTTGGTAAATGTAAAAATATTGGAAATATTGGAAAAAGAAAATGATTATAGGGATCGGTTGTTTCTTGAAAAAAAATAAAAAATTTTTACTAATACTCCAAACCACTGTATAGATGGTTTGTTGCCTGTTTTTTTAAAATTTTGTTTTATTTATAGTAGTTAGAAGTGTAAGGAAAGTCAGTGTTATCAGCATGATTGTTGGTTACATGTCGGTATTGTTTTCTTGCTTTACATGTTCCCTTTTATTTTCATGAAATATGAGTATGACAGTGTTTCTAGTATTGTGCAGCCATATGACTAACTTTGGGCTGGTAAGCCTTATACATATTAATTTTTGTATTTACTGACACATGGTTTTGTAATTTATAGTGCTCCTGCTGAAGTTGCAACATAGCAGCGAAATATTGAGTCAACAGCAATTGAGTTTTAATTAGTGAGAGACCGCATACCTGATATATATTCCAAATTTCTTATAGAGTACGCTTGAGAAATCTACTATCGAATATATATATATATATATATATATATATATATATATATATATATATATATATATAAATTGTTATATTTTAAAATAATTATAATTATTACTTACTTACCCACATTTTATATTTCAATATTATAAAGTAAAAATTTTAACACGTAATTCACCAAAATTTTGTTTGCTTCCTGGTAAAAAAAATACTAAAATAAATGTTGGGATGAATTGTTCCCCTTTATTATAGACTAGAAAGAATTTTTTATCAGACGCCGACAAAAAATTGTTTTATTATCGCCAACAGGTTGGGGCTTCAGCTGAGAAAAGCTGACTGAAGGGAACGAAAAAACGCACCTTCTGTCTGATTTACGTATTTCGATACTGTGGAGTTCAGCGTTCATCAGTGGGGTGCGGAAAAAATATTTATGACAATATTTCTTTAGGGTAGATTTTTTCTTTATTATTGAGATCCGCTATTTAAGGTGAATTTTCTGCCATCGGTCTTGCTACAAAGATCTACCAGTTCCAATATATGCAGTGAATTCTATAACAGCCGGTATATGTATATATATATATATATATATATATATATATATATATATATATATATATATATATATATATATATATATCGGGTGATATGGAATTCACTGCATATAATGGAACTGGCACCTCCTTGTAGCAACACCGATTGAAGAAAATTCATCTTAAATAGCTGATCTCCATAATAAAGGAAAAAATCGACCCTAA
>CM032455.1:69412258-69464758 GCA_019049505.1 Pachyrhynchus sulphureomaculatus
GAGATAGTCCTATAATTTTGGTATTGCTCTGTTGAGCCTTTTTTGTGAAGGGGTATAAATACAGACTAAGCCCATTCCTTTGGCCATTTTCCCGTTATCACTGTTACATAGGTCATAACGCAATGGGACACCATCTTCATTTAGAGCTTGTAGAATCTCTGCTGTGATTCCATCAGGCCCCGGACTTTTGTTGATCTTTAACCTATGGATGGCTTTTTCCATCTTGGATCTCAATATGTCAGGTTCTTGAGGTAGCTCCCGAATCTTACCTAATGTGACACAGTCTAATTCTTGTGGGTCGTGGTATAAACTCTCACAGTACGTTCTCCACTTTTCTAACACTTGTTCTTTCTGCCATAAGATGTTTTCGTCTGTGTCTTGTATTGCAAAGGTCTTAGATTTAAATTTTTTTGACAGTAATTTCACCTTTTCATGTAAGTCTTGTGTTTCATTTGTATTTTGATATTTTTCGATGTCTTCACATATACTTTTAATGTTTTATTCTTGTCTTGTCGGCATCTTCTCTGGATATCTTTGTTTAAGCTGTTGTATTGCTGGTTGTCCTCGACTGAACATAGTCCTTTGTTTTTGAGATTTTTGCGTTTATCTATGATGATTTCTGATGTTATCCAGTGTTTATTATTTCTCTCGGACTCTTTTTATCTTAGATATTGTGCTGTCGATACATTTCTTCAGACTTCCCCATTTTTTATTAGTGGTATCGTTTTCTTTAATGTTGTTCTTAAGTTCTTGTAGTTTAGATTTTATTTCGGCTTTAATATTTTCAATTGTGACTTTCGTTGGTTTGTTAAATTTTTATATTTTAACTGGGATTTTGAATTTTATTTTGAAATCCGATAGAGAAGTTGGTGATCCGAACCACATTCCGCTCCAGGATACGTTCTGGTATTGAATACTGATTGATCGAAATCGAGAATTGACCATCAGGTAATTTATCTGATTCTTAATACAGTCTCCCGGCGATTTCCAAGTGTGAAGTCGTCTTATGTGGTGTTTAAAGTAGGTATTTAAAATAGTAAGGCTTTTCTCTTGACAAAATTGTAGCAGTCGTTCGCCACGTTCATTTCTAATGCCTACTTCAAATTTTCCGACTATATTTTTCAGATGATCGGCGTCTTTAGTATTCCCCATTTTTGAATTCATATCATCGAACACCATCAATACTTCTCTACGACCATACGTCTATCTACATCAAGTAATCGAAATTGAAATGGTTTTAAGTCGTTAAAAGGAATTGTGTATTTGTTCTAAAGCTTGTCCTAAATCGCCATAGAAATCTTCTAATTCTTGTACAGTTGAGTCAGATGTTAGACCGTACATTTGCAGTATGTTGATGTTACATGGTGACGAGTTAATTTTATTTTCTTGCTTACAGGGTAATATCCGGTAATACTATTATTCAAAATTGCTGGTACTGGAAAAGCTACTTCCTTTTCGCTTTTGTCTCCACTGGAGAAGTAAACTGTGTTGCCCGATCTTGTGGTGAAATGACCGGTACCTTTCCAGTGTGTTTCGCTAAATCCAAGTAGGGACAAGTTGTAGGCTTTCATTTTATTTTCTAAAATGTATACTTTTCCCGTTTGTAGGAAGCCTCTGACGTTCCACGTGCCTATTTTATTTGTTTTTCTGTTTGTATGTTTGACTCAATCCGAGTAGGTTCCTTCCGGACGTTCGAATGAGGTACCATTTTTACGTCCGGAACATTTAACATTGAATGAAGTCATGATTTTGGGTGGGGAAGGGTTGGGATACAACGGGTTATGGGTGGGATAAAAGGTGGGACATGGTTCTCTCTGAACGTGGGAGTGAGAGAGACTCAAAGCTCACCTGCGCAGGGTCATGTCCCTGTAGTAGTCCTATCCCTGCTGGGATCACAAAGAGTGACTACTCTCTACCCGAACATCTTTGGCAGGAAGTGCTTATAGTAGTTTGTAGTGATCGTAGTACCCGGTTGCCGTCGATTAATAGCAATAACTCCGGCCTTATCGTATGCGAAGATCATCATTTGCTTTACTTTGGATTGCTGCTCTAGCCATCTTTGCACTATACTACAATCAACTATATATATGTATCACTCGCTTCTTTTAAGGTAATTCCTTCAGTTTTTTTTATCACCTAAAGTTTCAATTTTTATAAAGGCATGTTGTTCGATTGCACTAACGCGATCTGAAACGCTTCGAACGTCTTCTTCCTTGGTTTCCAACATTTTACCAATCCACTGAAGCCATGTTGTTCAAGTAGATTCTCAACTACACATTGCTATGTGAACGAGCTCTCTAGGTTACATTTAATGAATGCTAGATCGTCCTGTGCATTGCTTTTGGGACAACCTCCGTTGTAATATAGTAATTTTTTTTTTTTTTTTTATCGGGATAATAAACAAAATTATGCATAAATATTTCTAGTGAAACATAAAAGGGGAATGGCGGGGGGGGATTAGAGAGGTTTCTTGGTATATATAGTAATATTTCAATGTTTTTGAAGTCGAGAAATTAAAATATTGGGATATTTCTTCATTTCTTTTAACCCAAGAAGGGGTTGAAAGGGTTAGGGTAGTTAAATATTGTAGAGTTTTAATAGTATTTTAAGAACTTTTCCAGGTTTTTTGGTTGATATGGGTAATAAATTTTAAGTATATTATTTATAGTAAAATATATAAGGGGTAAGTGAAGCGGGGTGGGGGGTTAGAGGGGTTAGTTCATATATGTCAAGCTATATATCCTTTTCAGAGTTCTTGGACCGTAGAAAACTGACAATTAAATTACTTTTCATTCGCTCGTTGGTTGGTTGGTTGTAAGTGGGGGTAGGAAATTATACCCATTTGTACACGCAACCTCTGGACTTATTGTGCTCCCTTCTTTTGGTTACATGAGCGTTGCCTTTTTAAGAAGGTTTATCAGGTTCGTTCCAAGCCCTTTATTCGGTAATTTATTGTCACGATGTAGATCTCTGAACCGTTTATGTCTGTTCCGAGTTAAAGTGCATAGAGGTTTCTTCCGCTTTACCACATAGTTGGCATGTCGTGGGACTATTATGGATACCCATTTTCTGTAAATGTTTCCTCTGGTGTCAGTGGCCGGAGATCAGTCCCATCACTAATTACAATTATTTTAATAGCTGTGGTGGGGGTGCTATTTATAGCCTCATTGGAACATAAGTAAGGCAACCTCTGCAGCTGATTTAGCTTCATGGTTGTCGTTCTCTGCTCTATTTTCGTCTATCATACAGCAGCTCCGTATCTTTGGTTTAAAGCTCCAGGTTTTCCTAAACAAGGTCTTGCATCTCATAAGACACATTTTTGCTTTATTAAGGTATTGTGTAATTTGTTTGTTCCACGTAAATGTCGTGTCTAGTATCAAGCCTAAATATTTTATACTCATTAATGGGTTTTATCCGTTCTCCAAAGATACTCAGGTTATTCTAATTGCTTTGGATTCTTCTTGTTGTAAACTATATAGTAGTAGTCTTAGCAGCGTTGATTTTCATTCCAGCTCTACACATTCTTCACTGCTTGTTGCACGAGTTCTGCCATAGTGGTGATATACTTGGATGAGTATAACAATATCATCAATATATTCCTGTGAGGTTAGTTGAGACAGCAGCTCATCCATCATTAAGTACCAGAGGAGCCATAGCACTTTTAATTTTAATAGGGGATGGGGGTGAAAGATATGGTAGAATCTTGTATAGTTTCAATAGTATTATAAGACTTTTTCCAGGTTAGTTCAGGTTAGAATTTTAACAGAAATAATATATAGAAGTTGATTGCAGAGTAACCTAAAAAAATGTTGAAGTTTGAGAAATACAAGCAGTTAAGTAAGTGGAAACGTAATTATGACACACCAGCTAAATTATTGTATTTACTTCCCTTGCTAATGCACGTCTTTTGTCGGTCTGTGATTCCGACTGTAGAGCTGTTGATTTGTTGGTATGATAATTCTCGACCGATATGATAATATAGTATTTGAAGTATGGATGATACATATGATTCTAAATTGATATGGTTTCAGGGGAATAGGTGAAAGAGGTGGGAACTTGCTTATTCTTACTTGAGAAAGAAATTAAGGACTCACTTTAGAACTTCCTGTTTGTAAAGAAGGTACTGGGTAAATCACTTTAGCAATTTTTTTTTGTACATCTGATAATTTATATTTAACACTACTAAAATATATTGAGAAACATGAACAATCCCTAACAACAATAAAGTGTATTATATTGAATGAGATTAAGTGCACGGCTGTTCATCGCGGAAAACAAATGTCCGCGTACCAAGCTTTAGAAGACTTGTCACTTATTTTGTATTGTATCTTTGGTATAGAATTATTAATAAAGTAAAAGGAAGCAGAATAACAGACGGACACTTACCTTCACCACCAATAATATTTTCATCTTCTTCATTCTCAACAACTATTTCAGTTTCAAAATCATCCTCATCTTCCGTTTCATTTTTAGTAGCATCGCCTAGTTCAACTTTTCGAATATTTCTATCTTGTCCTTCAGTCTCTGTCTCCTGTTTATCTTCTTTTTCATATTTCGAGGGATTTTTAATTTTAATTTCGATTTTTCTTTCAAATCTTTTAGGTGTTGGATGTCTTTTTGATTTCAGTACTATTCTTTTTTTTAGTTTATCAGATCTACCAATTTTTTTAGCGTTATTAGCCGTCTCAATTGATATTTTTTCATCAGTTTTGTTGTTATCTGTTTTTCTTACAAGTGGACTTCGACTTCGAGCACTTGTTCGCGCAGTATCTTGTTTCGTTTTATTTTCAGTCAAAGGTTTAGGCTTTACTTCATTTTTTGCCCCATTTATCAATTTAGAAAACATAAAAGTAGCAGGTTTAACTATAGTTTGTTCTTTTGCTTTAAACCTGCCTTCATTTTCGCTACCAGATTCATCATCTGAGAACAAATTAACTTTGGATTCCAATTCTAATTCATCATCTTCAAGAAGAGCATCTTCATTCAAAATCTCATCTTTAGTTTGCACTTTTGGCACCTCCGTTGACTTAATTTGCTTTAATTCCCCAGTATCATTTGTAACATTCAATTTCTCTTCAGTTTTTTTAGTACTGTACAATTTATCTTCACATTCCTTAGTAATGTGTAATTTTTCTTCAGATTTTTTAATATCTAAAGGTTTCTCGTCTATTTTTTCATCTTTAGGTTTTAGCCTTATTACTCCCTCTCTCATTTTAATTTCTTTGGATTCAAACTTTCGTCTTCGAGCTTCTAATACCGGATCCACTAGTTTACCTTCTTTTTTCGGACTTGGACTCTTATCATCTTTGCTTTCTTTATTATCTGTTTTAGATGAAGATTTAAACCCAAGTCTATCCCTTATACTTGGTTTGTTTTTAGGGGAATTTCCAGTTTCTAAAAATAATATAAAATAAATTTATTACCAAGCTACTAATAGTGGTTTAAAAAGTGGTCAAAATTTTCTGATATTTCAACTTTTGTGTCTTGTGATAAGGCTAAAAATAAGTATAGTATATACTCTATAAGAACAAGTCTTGACAGTACGTTTAATAAATGGAGTCTTAGCTTGCAATATACCCTACTGTAGTGGGTATATGGTGTTTAGTGTTATTTTAAATTTATTTGAAGAACAATTTTTGGCTTTTAAAAATTTAGGTAGAAAAAAAAGTTATATATATGCAGTTTTTTATTATAGTGTAATAATAATACCCTTGTCTTTACTAATTTATTTAATGAGAGATATTAACTAGTAAAAAGACCAACAGAAGAGTTTTTCTTTAGTTTATAATTATACATACAATAACCGTTACGACGACAAAAATATGTTATTACAAAATTAATAAAAAAAAGGTATTTGTAAAAGTTGTCGATAATGACCTATACATTCTAAGTATATTGTAAATATAGTAGTATATAGTATATAGTAATAACATTCACACCATAATATACGCAGCAGCAATTACCACTCTAACATAAAATAATCAAAAACTACCGCAATGACAAAGAAACCCCAATACCACAAGACCAAAATTTAAATAGCATATAAGAATAGAAAACAAAATCAACAACATCAGAAGAGATCTAGGACACCCTACCCCGTTTATAAATGGGAACGTGTCCAAACGTGGCATACAAGGTGTAGACAAGATCAGACCCAATTCTTCCAACCGAACACTGCCAGAAATCCTTGATACTTTGAAACAAAAACTATCCGTATATGCCGCAAGCCTCCGTAGATATAAAGAATCAAATGAGAGGAAAAAGCGAAAAAAGTTCTACCGAAAAACTATGTACAACGAACAGACAGCAGTGACTGAACCTCCGAACAAATAAGAACTCACAGATTACTGGAAAAGTATCTGGTCAGAACCCAAACTACACAATAATAACAGCCCGTGGATCAAAGCAGAATAAGACAAACATAAACATGTGACAGAACAAGAAAATTCCACATTAACTACACAAGAAATTACAGAAACAACAAACACACACACACACACACACATACAACTGGAAATGCCCTGGAATAGACAATATACAAAACTTCTGGCACAGTTTACCACCACACACGAAGCACTCACACATGAAATCAACAAAGCCATTCTACAACCACAAACATTCTCCACTTTCCTTACACAAGGAATAACATACGTCAAACCCAAAATCTCAGACACCACAAACTCGTCAAACTACCGACCTATCACCTGTCTTCCAACCCTACACAAGATCATCACAGCCACAATTTCCTTCAAAAATCAACCAAAACCTCAGGCAATTTCTCGCGTAAATTATGAAAACATGGAAAACCAAAATCCACCTCAAAACACAAACTGAACGCATCCAAACAAAAGAGCTGTACATCAGACGGGGTATATTTCAGGGAGACTCGCTCAGCGCTCTATGGTTTTGTCTCTCTCTCAACCCACTCTCAAATATACTAAACAGAACAAACCGTCGCTTCTGCATCAGACACCAAAAAGTAAACTAACATTAAATAAACCACCTCATATATGCTCCAAAGAAACATACAAATATCTAGGCTTCCATCAAAGCACCAAACCCATATTTGAAAATAAAGATTATAAGCTCTACTGGAACATCAATATCCATACAGATAAAACAGGTCCCGCCAATAGACCCGATATTACTTTTCAATACAAAAAAGGAAAAATCACCTATCTAATTCACATAGTGATCCCCAACGACACAAACATCAAAACGAAATACACAGAAAAAATCTCCAAATACACAGACCTTGCAACAGAAATAAAAAGGTTATGGAAACAAGAAAAAGTCATCATTGTCCCCCTCGTCATATCAGCCACAGGCCTCACACCAATAACATTCACATCACATTTAGTACAATAGGACTCGACAAAAATATACACAAAAACGTTCAGAAGTCAGTGATTTTGAAGACATGTAACATTGTCAGGTCATTCCTTAATACACAATGGTAATAGCGTTTGTGCTGACTTGGCTTAAGTCCGTCAGCCTAACATGGAGCCACATTGATCAAAGAAGAACACTTATAGTAATAAATTACCTTCATTACCTCTTCTAGTTCGCCTTTTAGGTGAAACTGATCTCCTTCTCGGGCTTGGAGACTTACGTTTAGGACTTATGGGACTAAACTGTCTTGGCTTCGGACTAAACTGTCTTAGCTTCGGACTAAACGGTTTCTGTCTGGGGCTAAGTGATCTTCTTTTAGGAGTTAAAGACTTTCTTTTGGTGATCTTGATCTCCTTCGAGGGGACAGAGACCTTCGGGGTGATACAGATCTTCGGGGTGATATAGATCTTCTAGGTGATACAGATCTTCTAGGCGATATAGATCTTCTAGGCGACAAAGATCTTCTTGGAGACCTAGGACTAAGAGATCGCCTTCTTGGAGATAAACTTCTTGAGTAAGATCTTCTAGGTGATCTTTTTCTCTTTTCTATTATAGCTCTATTCTCTAAAACGAATGCAGCACTTCTTGGAGACAGTGGTGCCATTGTTTGTGTTTGTAAAGTATCAGCATTAATCAAAAGAGGGGAGAGAGGTCTCTCATAAAATGGTGGCACTTTAATTGGTGGAACCCCAAGATTTGGGGGTCCAAAAGCTGAAGTGACGACTGAAGGTAGATTACTACGTGGAAACTGTAGTGGTCCAGCATTCGGTAAAAATGTCTGTTGGTATGGAGGATAAGGTTGTAAATTACGTATTTTTCCTCGATAGTTATGAAAATCTCTTTTAATGGGAGGAGAATACCGTCTTCTCTTAAATTCTGGTTCCCTTTCCTCAGATTTTTCTCTAAGGAGGCTTTCTTTTCTAAGATTTTTTTCTCTCGGATCTTTAACAGGCTCTTTTTTTGTATCAATTTCTAATTTGTCTCCTTTTTGTTGTTCTTGTTTGACACCGTCTACCTTTTTCTCACTTTCGGCTTTATCCCCATCAATATTAATTTCAGAAGTAATTTTCTCTTTTCTTTTTTTTGTATTTGATTTTACTTTAATCGGTTTTTCCGTCTTTTTGTTATTTTTAGAGCGTCCTTGAATTTCGTCATCTAATTCTTGCATTAAAGCCTCTAAACTGTTCGATCTCTCTAGATTGACGGGGCTATCAATATTCCCATCTTCTGAACTCGTATTTGGAGCTTCTTCTTCAGTTTCATCGTCTGACTTATCAACGAAATCATTAAAACGATCAAATTTGCTAGATGTTTCCTCTGATTTGTCGGCTTCCAAAGATTTAGTAGTACTAGAGAAGATTTCCAGCGATTTTGACTTGTCGTTTTCTTCAGTGACGACTGGGGTAATGGAAATTAAATTACTTGATCTAACTCTGCTACCATGGAACTGCCCCTGAAACAAGATTTGATTTGCTTTATTAATAAATTTCTTAAGGAGAGACCTAACTAATCTGGTATGGAGTGCTTAAAATAAATGTATTTTCAGGATATATGCGTTATGACAAATTTAAAACCGAGAGCTTCATAGCGACAAGAACCATGTGTTCTGGAGTTTTTCCGTAGTCGATTATACTGTTAACAATGTTTAGTTCACTGTCGGAACTTTAATGAGCGCCACGTGTATCACCATAACGCCGACATCACATTTTCCTACACTGAAGACCTAAGCGACTTCCAGATTGCGACGGAAAGTGCCACAGACGATGTTAATAATTCAGATTTGCGTTTGTGATCATTACGTGTACCTGCTGGTTTTGTACATTTTTTTTAACTCTACTGTTTTATATTCATGTTTTTTTTCTTAAGTGTATTATTGTATCCTATAACTGAATACATGGATGAGTAGCCATACGATAAATAAATAATAATATGCTTAATATTTATTCAAAAAACCTGTAAATATTTCAATCTCTTCTCTTAAAATTGAGAGCAATGGAAAAAACCTAATTTTGGGATTTTTGTTGTTGTTGGGATGTTATATGTCCTTTTTAGGGTTTTTATTTTATTTTAAAAGCAATCAACACGGAACACTAATTGCGCAAGTCCGACATAATAACAAGGATGTCTTATTGAGTAAAATTCGGCCGGACCGCAACAATTTCAAACTCTATCCTCGTCATAAGTTGCAAGATGTAAGACAAGACGAGTACCGGGAAAGACGCATATTCTGCAGGTGTATTCTCTGTAAAAAAGATAAGACGGAAACATACAAAAATTTTTTATGGTCAGATGAAAGCTGTTTTGTAGTAACGAATAGTTCAATAGGAATAGCCACTAACGATGGGCTGAAGAAAATCTTCATTTTCATCCAGAAACTGCATTCCAAGAAAGATTTAGGATCAACGTCGTTACGGTACTTTAATCGAAGAAACAACTTTGAACTTTTTAACTAATAAATTACAAGATTTTCTAGATAATCTGCTATTAGAAATTTCAGATATTTTCAACAGGGGGTGATTCTAGCACGCCATGATCGTTGGTCAGTCCGTTTTTTAAACCAATTTAAACCGAATCATTGGATTGACAACAATGGGCCTATAAACTGACCATCGCGATCAACTGATTTAATTCCTATGGATTTCTTCATTTGTTTTTACGTGTTGCAAGGAAATCCCTAAAGCGCTACAGGAGCGACACGTCCGCGGAAAAAGCGATATACGTCGGCCTTGAGTCGTTGTAAATTGTACTAGGTCGGAAACTCAGTCCTGGGCAACTTAT
Source organism: Pachyrhynchus sulphureomaculatus (assembly GCA_019049505.1). NCBI lineage: Eukaryota > Metazoa > Arthropoda > Insecta > Coleoptera > Curculionidae > Pachyrhynchus > Pachyrhynchus sulphureomaculatus. Next base: position 69,422,429 of record CM032455.1, read on the forward strand.
TCTAGGAATGAGGTTCTCCGTATAAAGGACTGAAAAGAGTTGTACCAGTAGTAACACGTCGAACCTCATACGGATGTGAAGTATTAGCGCGACAGGTATTTCTAGTATGCAACGCTATGGAAGGAATTAAGTCTCATCCATCAAACACTTTCCATTAAAAATCCGTACATCCGTATGAGGTTCAGCTTGTTACTCCGCGTACAACGCTTTTCAAGCAATCTTTTATATGGAGAACGTCATCCCTTTGGAATAATTTGCCCAGCGCTGTGTTTCCCACCGAGTACAATTTACAGCGATTCAAGAACAACGTGAATCGCTTTTTTTTTCCGCACTCGTGCCGCTCCTGGAGCACTTTAGGGACTTCCCTGCAGCACGTGTGCTAGACCCATAAAAAAAAACAAAAAAAACTTGAAGAATAGACTAAAGTCGTTAACCGTTCTTCGATCTTCCAATGAATCAAGGTTGCTATCCAGTTCCGGGTTTTCACTCAGGCGAACAGCTCTTCTGAATAGAATCCAACAACTGCAGTGTATGTTTAGGAGCAGACCCCCACACCCGGGAGCAGTATTCCATCGTTGGTCGAACTTGAGCTTTGTACAGAATTAACAGTTGTTGTGAAGTGTAAAGCTTTCTAGTTCGAAATAATATTCCTAGCTTTCGAGAAGCTCTCTTTGCTATGCTTGCAACATGGTCATGCCAAGATATATTTGCTCCCAAATTAACGCCCAGCAAATTGACCGACGATGCTAGAGGAATGGAGTGCCCCGACATACTATGTCGGGTCCAGCAACGTTAACTTTTTTAGAAGCTGGGGTTTTTGTAGCGTGAAATTCTTCTACTTGGTTACTGTCACTCCAAGATACAATTTCTTTCAGCTCTTTGTTAAGCTGAACGACTTCCTGCTGTCTGCGGATATTTGCATGAGTAGCCGATGTTCGACCGATAAAAGTGAGTGAAGAGATAAGCATACTGTCATCTACAAAGTTGTAGATTGGATTCCTGGTGTTCTCCAGCAGATCGTTAATGTAAATGAGAGAGTAGGAGACAGTATGGAGCCTAGGGCATACCAGCGTTGATAATGAAAGTGTTAGATCCGTCGACTGTCATTCGCCAAGAACGCTCTTTGAGGAAACATCAGAGCCAACAATCCATCGTGCCAAACCCGGTCGAATGCCTTGGATATATCAAGAGGAACCGCTCGGGATTCTCCAAAGTATTCCATTGCGTTGTTCCAAACATGTGTTACGTTACATAAGTTAGAATATCTCCTGTTGATGTACGTTTACGAAAGCCATATTGATGGTCGCTAATAATATTGGATCCTTCAAGATATTTTAGAAGATGCTGATTGATAGCCTTTTCCATGACTTTCCATATTATTGAAAGCAGTGCGACTGGTTGGCAGTTATTTGGCAAGGTCTTCTTGCCTTTTTTGGGTATCGGCTGAATTGTAGCGCAGTTCAGCAGGAAGAAATATTCCCTTCCTGTAGGATAGGTTCAAAAGTCTACAGAAAATTGGTATTAGTTCTCAGTTAGTTCACAGTTTTTGGGTAGTATGGCAGGTATTCCGTCAGCGGCAGAAGCTTTTTTGATGTCTGGCTTCATTAAGATACGTTTTATGATACGATGTCTGAAGAAGCGACTGACCAACAGGACCTGGAATTGTTGGGGCAAGTAAGAAGTTTGTTTCTAATTCGCTGATTGTGTGCCTTCCTGGTTTCGTAGATAACTTCTTTGCATCTGTTCTGGACTCGAACATACATGTCACGATTTTAGGATTTTCATGCCATTGTCGATAGGCAAGATATTTGAAGCAACAGCTTTTTTACATTTTTTGTCAAACCAAGGCCTGCTGTTGAAAGGGCATTTCTTCGAAAAAGAGATGTTAGTGTCCATACCAGCCAAAATAACATCGGAAACCTCCTTAGCGCACAAACGTCTAACCAAGGGAAAGTTTGAGAAGATTCCACGAGTTCTTTTCAGTTAGCAGATTTGTAGTGCCAAATTTTGGGCGGTTTAGGTGCCTGTCTGTCACTGATTGGTAGGATACTCGATGTTGAAAGCCGTTTATGGTCGGAAGAATTTAACGACTAATTTACGATGACAGTGTAAATCTCTGAATTGGTGGTTCAAAAACCGATCAAGACTGTCGAACTCTCCGTGTCGACCAGGGAATTAGTTAATAAACTGAGTTAAGCTACAACTGATTGAGAATATGATTCAGCTTCACGACTTTGTTTGTTGGTAATATTTGAATACTTAAGCTAGTTGATGTTCTGGACATTGAAGTCGCCCAGGATGGTAATTTCGGCATTTGGATAGTTAATCTGTAAATGATCGATGGTGTCTGCAAGAGAAGCAAAAAGTGTTCCTAAAGTTAATATTACCTGGTGGTCGATAGAGGCAGCAGATAAACCTTGTGGCTCGTCGAGTCATTATTTTTAATCATATAACATCAAAGTTTCGGGGTTCCAGAGCCTGCTTTCATTGGCAAAAGAGGTCGCTCTGACAAAAGGACAGATTCCAAAGTTACGCCTAAACCGGGAATAGGGAAAGTTGACTGTGCTGGTCGATGAGCTGACCTTGGTTTCACAGAAAGCGAGTACATGAGGTTTATTTGATTGCAGGTGTTGGTGTACTGAATCACCCCCCACCTAGAGATCCGAACGGGGGGGCTATTTTACCTCCGAAATTTTTTGTATCCAGGTACCTCATCATGCACAGCCACCAAACGTTAAGCGCCTAAGCCACGTTGGTTTACATCAAAGATAACGTGTATAAAACCACGCCAAATAACGTAGAGAATCTTGATGAGATGATTGAAGAGAAAAAATAAGACATCTTTGCTAAAACTGCATCAAAAATGCTACGAAACATCCAGTGAAAGATGATCAAAATTGCGAGGTTATGACTAAATAATAATGGTGGGCATTTCCAACATTTAAACTAATAGATTAAGTTTAATTATAAATTTGTTGTTATTATATCTTGTTTTGTAATAATTATAAAGATAAATTTTCGTATAGTAAAAACATATTTGGCTCTGCTTCAGTTGTGTGATTCTTTAATTGGTCTCGTTTTCATTATTTTTTAATATTGTAAATTTAAATATTTAGGATATTAGACATTTTTACTTCTTTCATTCAATTTAATTTTTATCTTTCTTCTGTCTAAATCAATTAAGAACAGCATGAATAAACCGTAAATATTATTTGCATTTTCAGTTGTTTATTAGAGAACAAAGGTTCTTGTAAAACGTAGTATTTTTTTTTTTTTATGGGTCTAGCACACGTGCTACAGGGAAGTCCCTAAAGCGCTACAGGAGCGACACGTGTGCGGAGAAGGCGATTCACGTTGTTCTTGAATCGCTGTAGATTGTACTCGGTGGGAAACACAGTCCTGGGCAAATTATTCCAAAGGGATGATGTTCTCCATATAAAAGACTGCTTGAAAAGTGTTGTACGGGGAGTAACAAGCTGAACCTCATACGGATGTGAAGAATTAGCGCGACGTGTACTTTTAACATGCACCGCTCTGGCAGGAATTAAGCGGGCCACATCCTTCGAACACTTTCCATGAAAGTACTTGTAGAATAGGCTCAAGTCGTCAACCGTTCTTCGATGTTCCAGCGAAGCAAGGCCGACGGTCAGTTCCGGGTCTCCAGTCAGACGAACAGCTCTTCTCTGAATAGAATCCAACAAATGCAGTGTATGTTTGGGAGCGGAGCTCCAAACATGGAAGCAGTATTCCATAGTTGGTCGAATTTGAGCTTTGTAAAGAATTAACAGTTGTTGTGGAGTGTAAAGCTTTCTGGTTCGAAATAATATTCCCAACTTTTGAGAAGCTCTCCTTGCTATGCCTGCAACATGTTTATGCCAGGACATATTTGCTCCCAAATTAACGCCCAACAAATTGAGTGACGATGTTAGAGGAATGGAGTGCCCCGATATAACTATGTCGGGTTCAGCAACGTTAACTTTTTTAGAAAAAACTGCCGCCTGGGTTTTTGTAGCGTTAAATTCCACTTGGTTACTGTCACCCCAAGATAGAATTTCTTCCAGGTCTTTGTTAAGTTGAACGACTTCCTGCTGTCTGCGGATATTCGTCTGACTAGCCGATGTCCGAGCGTTCAAAGTGAATGAAGAGATAAGTGTACTGTCATCTGCAAAGCTGTAGATTGGATTCTCGGTCTTTTCCAGCAGATCGTTAATGTAAATGAGAAAAAGAGGACAGTATGGAGCCTTGAGGTACACCGGCGTTGATAGTGAAGGTGTTAGAAAGAAATCCGTCGAATGCCACTCGTAAAGAACGCTCTCTGAGGAAACATGAGAGCCACAAACCGAACTTTTCCGACATACCATAAGAACGTAGCTTAGCCAACAGCCCATCGTGCCAAACACGGTCGAATGCCTTGGATATGTCCAGAGCAACCGCTCGAGATTCTCCAAAGTGTTCAATTGCGTCGTTCCAAACATGTGTTAGATAAGTCAGAAGATCTCCTGTTGATCTATGTTTACGAAAGCCATATTGGTGATCGCTAATAATGTTGAATCCTTCAAGATATTTTAGAAGATGCTGATTGATAGCCTTTTCCATGACTTTCGATATTATTGAAAGCAGTGCGATTGGTCGGTAGTTATTTGGCAAGGTCTTCTTGCCTTTTTTAGGTATCGGCTGAACTGTAGCGCATTTCCAGCAGGAAGGAAATATTCCCTTTCTGTAGGATAGGTTGAAAAGTCTACAGAAAACTGGTGTTAGTTCCCTCGCACAGATTTTAAGAACTATGGCAGGTATTCCGTCAGCGCCAGAAGCCTTTTTGGTGTCTAGCTTCATCAGAATACGCTTTATAATACGCTGTCTGAAGACAACATCGGGCATCCTTGACTGCACTATGGGAATAGTAAGTGGTGTTTTTCTTTGGAAATCGACAGTAGAATGTGAAGCAAAGAGTTCAGCCAACAAGTTCGCTTTCTCAACAGGTGTCGTTGCATAGAATTATCTTCGAAAAAGGGATGTAAGCCTTTAAAACTTAGATTTAATTACCTTTTGCTAAAAATAATAGTGTAAGAAACGTTTTAGATTTCTATTTTTAAAAAACCCGCCAAGTGCAAGTCGGACTTGCGCAATTAGTTATCCGTATGGTGATTGCTTTTAGAATAAAAAAATTTGTAACGGACGTATAAAATGAACAATGACTTCACAAAACAGACCCCACATGAGTTTTTACCAAAGATTGTTTTCGATTTTTGTTGAAAACTGATAACCTTGAAATTTTTGTGTTATGATATACCATATAAAAATATATAAATTATCAAAGGTATTGCACTGGTGTTAATTTTCATTCAATCTATACTTTATACAGAATTTTCCAAAATTTTTTGAACAGTACTTTTCGAGATAGGGTGGGTGGACAGGGGTTTTGACCATTTTTTTTTTAAATAATACAAAGAAAAGTGTGCACAGGTATTACATCATATATATTTTTGAATTCGAAACTAACTCCATAAGTCAAAATTTAACTTTCAAAACTACACGGCTCTGATGAGACCATCAATTCCTATATAACCAAATTTCATTTTTTTATGTCAAATAATTTCGGAGAAAATCGGGTGACAGACGGACGGACGGACGGACAGACAGACAGACATAGAGACAGACAGACGGACGGACAGACACCTAAGTGATCTTATAAGTGTTCCACACGGAACACTAAAAATGAAGTTGACGATAACGAAAAGTCAGTTGTAACATCTGAATTTGTCTTCCAAGAGAAGAATGAATTATGAAAGGTTTGTATTTAAATTTTTTTTATAAATTTTATAAAATTTGGTTTTAACTGGAAATTATATTTTGGCGATTTTTAACAGTTTTTTGGGAATTTAAATGACTTTGTAGTTACTACTCAGTACATATCACCATTACACCAAACACTTTATTTTTGCACACGACGCGGGTTTCGTTAACCATCTAAGCTTCATCAGGAGCGGTGATTGACTAGTCAATCATTGCTCCTGATGAAGCTAATGAGGTTAGCGAAACGCGCGTCGAGTACAAAAATAAAGTGTTTGGTGTAGTGGTGATATACACTGAGTAGTGTCATTATGCCAAAGATTCCAATTCCCAACATAATTGACTTAGCAGTTGTTATCGTTTCGAAGATGACAATATTTGTACCACTTAAAATAGACATCCTGTATATATATATATATATATATATATATATATATATATATATACATATACATATATATATATATATATATATATATATATATATATATATATATATATCTATATATATATATATATATATATATATATATATATATATATATATATATATATAGCCTTACTCCAACGTATTTGCCTTTAGTTTTTAGAAACTAGATGTCTCTTATTTCTCACCGCACTTATGCTTATATCCCTGAATTTGCACATCATATAATCATATAAATTCAAGAAAACAAAGAACAAATTTTTGGAAATGAACAATGGTTGACCTGCTTTATTTTTATAATTATTTAGGTTACTTTGAGATCTCGTAGTGTACATATCGTTAATGATCTGTTAATTTTAGTGGTTTCCACTAAAGGTTATATAAAAATGCCAAAAAAGTGTAAATTGGATTTAGAAATACGTATGTTTGTTTTTGAGAGTGGAAAAAATCAATCAGACATAGCAAAAATAATGAAATGTCCAAACAGTACGGTGAGATATACTATAAATTTTATTTTAAAAACGGTAAAAACAAGCAAAAACTTAACCAAGAGTGGTCGAAAACGCATTATAAATGAGAGAGAAGGCCGGCAGTTGAAACACACTTCTTTAAAAAATCGCAAAAAAAAAACGACTACTGCTATGTGCCGATTTTTCTGAAAACATTGAGAAAATTTGTGCTCGAATAGTAAGGAGAAGGCTTCGAAATGCAGGGCTGAAACGATGTAAATCTAGAAAAAAAACCCTGGCTGTCGGAGAAGAATAAAAAGATGACTTGGCATGGGCTCAGAAACGTAAATCTTTCCACGAAGAGGCCTGGTCTAATATCGTGTGGTTGAACGAACCTAACCTCGACGTATATATTGTTTATTAAATTTGGGTATGTTTAAACCACCACCACCTGGTGCTACCGATGGAAGGCGTTGGATAGGAGAGGAGTATAACTCCGATTGCGTAGTATCCACTATAAAATACGGAGGCAGCAGTATTATGATATGGAGGTGTATGTCAGCAAGTGGCTTGGGCGAAATAGCGGTTTTCGAAGATCGATTAAATTCACGAACGTATATAGAAGTTCTGGATACTGCGCTAGGACTGTCATTTTGAAAATTGTATGGCGATACAAGCTTGAGAAATCTGCATTCGCAACAAGATAATGAACCGTGTCACAAAGCGTGGACATGTCTGGTCAATCCTCAAGCGGAGAATCAAGGAACACTCAATTACATCAAAAAATACTGTCAAACGCGTCTTGTGTGGCATGCTATTTTCCAACCAGATTGCATAAGGTTAATTTCTTCGTTACGAATTGGAACGGTAATAAAAGCCAAAGAAAATTGTATTAAATATTGAGTTTTGTAATCTGTAAATCAGTTTAATTTATGTCTTTCATCTTGTTTCATTTCAACAGTGTTTTAAGATTTTTAATAATTCAATTTATCTACCTAACAAAAATTTAAAAATCTTAAAACACTGTGGAGTAAAACAAAATGAAAGGCATACATTAAATTAAGCTGATTAGATTATTGATTTTTTTAGGATTGAGATCTGGTAAGTGTGGGGGCCAATTCAGAAGCTCTACTCGATTCTCCTAGAACCAGTTCATTGTCGATGCCGTTTTTTAACACAGTGCCTTATCTTGCTGGAAATGCACATTTCCCTAGTTTGTGTTACCATACAATTACAAAATGATGGTTCTAGCGCAGTATTTAGGACTTCTATATAATTTTGTGAAATCATTCGATCCTCGAAAACTACCGTTTTGCCCACGCCTGTTGCTGACATGCACCCCACACCATAATTACTGAGGATGCCACCAAAAACATTTCTTTTTTTCGTGGACAAAGAATGCCGATAGTTTTTCATTAGTTTATAGCGACCGGGCGAAAAGAAAAATGTTTTTTGAACTAAAGTTTTTAGTTCAGTTCCTCTCTGATTATTGGGGAACCATGTTAGGTGTTCGACAGTGTTAACAATATGAGCTCAAAGATATTTAATTACGGAAGCTGCATGGAGTAGGAGAAATCTTATCTCAAAACGATTACGACCACCTGTAAAATCCGACGTAGACGAGACTTTACTAAAGTGATTTACGGTGCAGAGAAATTTAAATGTACCAATCAGTGATACAATGATGCAAGAGCAAGCAGAGGGTTTAGCAAATTTTTTTTCAACTGGAGGTACCAGTACGGAAACCAACGGAGAAGGTAGTAACAATTCAGATAAAAAATTCATTTGTACTACCGGAAGGACTGACCGCTTTAAAAAACGATACAATTCCCTAAAAACTTCTTTGGTAGGGTTACATATTTTTGTAGATGAAATGTCACCTGAGATTAATCTTGTTGGATATTAAGTTTATTAATATAATATTCTCGTTTGTATTATACTTGTACCAAACTGTAATGTCAGGGATTATCAGTGTGTGGTTGAACTTATAGAATCTTGTGAAGCACTATATGGTAAAAATTCAATAATTTTAGAGGACTCTAATATACTAGATTTCACCAATCACTGAGGCTCTAAAATTCTAAAATGTGTATTGGCTTATAATTTTATGGATATGTTTGCCCTCAATCAATATAGCTGTATTTTTTAATTTAAACCGTAGACTCCTAGAGTTGATTTCTGCGAATTTTAGTTGTGTAGTGGAGAGAATTAGAGGTTGGTTGGTCTTTCTGTGATACAGAATGAAGGGTTTGTGGTTGATGAAAATGCAGAGAAACTTTATAATTTTAAAAAGCAAACTTTCAAGTCCGATACTCTGGTGGAAACAATGCTGATTGGAGTGAATTGGACAGCTTCATGAATGGTATTAATTTTTATACATCCTTGTTGGCAATAATTGACAAATCTATATCGCGCTAAAAAAATTAAAACAGAAAATTTCCTCTATGGTACAACATAGATATCATAAAAAAACTTAAACATTAGCTCAATGTTAACAATAAATGGAAAGGACTGGCAATGTCGCCTACCTAAACAGATTTAAGGAATAAAAAAGGGGGATGGATATAATGAATAAGATTGCCTATTCTCGATATATTTCTGATATTGAGAATAATATCGTGCATGATCCAAAGTGTTTCTGAAGGTAGAAGTAGCAAAAGAAGAATATCCGTGTCATCACTTGGGGAATATTTTATTGATGTTTATGGTCTTGTTTCATCCAGCACTGAATATTTGGATATAAAATGTGATCTTAATTATGAATCTAATCAACTTACTGGCATTTATAGAGGCTGAAAATATAGCCAAAAAGTTAAAACCTGAGATGTCATGGCATCTGAATGGTATTCCCAGTTTTATTGTAAACTAGCAGTGCCCGCGGCTTCGCTCGCGTGGACTTGATTCACTATTATCGTCACTGCTTATTCCTTATGTTACCTAACGTAACATAGAACATATGTATTTTATAAGTAGTTCTTGACTGCTAAGCGCACTAACGGACAGACAGAGAGACGTTGACTTATATATACATATATATATATATATATATATATATATATATATATATATATATATATATATATATATATATATACATATATATACATATATATATATATATATATATATATATATATATATATATATATATATATATATATATAATATATATATATATATATATATATATATATATATATATATATATATATATATATATATATATATATATATATATATATATTGCGTATTGCACTATTATTGTCACTGCTTATTTCTTATATTACCTAACGTAATAAAATATATCCTATAACCTGGTCAGAGAACATATATATAAATCTAAAAAAAACACGTAAATCGGATAAGTGGTTCTCGAGTGATAAGCGCACTAACGGACAAACAGAGAGACAGACAGAGTTGCATTTTATATATATTATAGAAGATTATAGATAATCTGGTCAGAGAACAAATGTATGAATTAAAAAAAAAACACTTAAATCAGATAAGTGGTTCTCGAGTGATAAGCGCACTAACGGGCAAATAGACAGACAGACAGAGAGACGTTATATTTTATATATATTATAGAATATTATAGATAACCTAGCCAGAGAACAAATGTATGAATTAAAAAAAAAACATGTAAATCGGATAAGTGGTTCTCAAGTCATAAGCGCACTAACGGACAGACAGACAGGCAGAGAGACGTTGCATTTTATGTATATTATATTCTTTGCTACATAATATTGTTCCTTATTATTATTGCTTTAGGCGGTGGATTGCAAGAGAACGCGCTAGCGGCAAACTTTTTTCCGACTTGATTCACTATTATCGTTACTGCTTATTTCTTATGTTACCTAACCTAATAAAATATAGCCTATAACTTGGCAAGAGTTTTAAAAAAAAGCACGTAAATCGGAAAAGTGGTTTTCGAGTGATAAGCGCACTAACGGACAGACGTTGCATTTTGTATATATTATAGATATAGAAGATACTCTCAAGAGATCTGGCAGAATAATTGCAAAATTTTTTAACTTATTATTAAGGGAGAGCACTTATCTTAAGGGGGGGAAATACACTTACAACCTTTAATCATTTTAATTTTTTTTTTCCACAAAATGTTAGTACAACATCTCAAAAATTTACTCTAAAATAACACTGTTGCATATGAAATTAATCTACTCAGTATATATCACTGCTACACCAAACACTTTAGTTTTACCCTCGACGCGCGTTTAGCTAACCATGTTAGCTTCACCAGGAGAGATGATTGACTGTCAATCATCGCTCCTGATGAAGCTAGCATGGTAAGCGCGACGAGTGCAAAAATAAAGTGTTTGGTGTAGTGGTGACATATACTGAGTAGTGTCATTGTGCCAAAGATTCCACATTCCCAACATAGGTATGAAATTAATGTAAAAACAAACGGTGCAAGTTGGACTTGCGTAATTAGTGTTGGTGATTGATTTTAAAATAAAATAAAATCCTTATCTAGGATGTTATTTAGGTCCCTGGCATGTACATATCTTAAGATCTAATATGTATTTTCACGTTTTTTCTTAGTCAATAATGTATAATAGTTATAGCATCTTAGCTACTTAATAGCCAATAAATCAATCTAGCCCAATCTAGAATCTAGTAATAAAATTATAAATCTATAAAATAAAATTCTTACAGGAGTAATGTACTGAAAAAATACAAACAAAACCTTCACCATATTGTCAAGTCACATAGTTTTCAGAGATTTTTTTTATATCAGATAAATTATCAAAAGTAATGCATTCGTGATAATATTCACTCAATATACACTACAAAGAGAATATTCAAGGATTTTTTTTTCAAAATTTTTTTGATCAGTACTTTTCAAGATAAGGGGGGAGACAGTGATTTTTAGCAAATTATTTTTTAAAATAATACAAAGAAAGTGTGCGCAAGTATTACATCACATACATTTTTGAATTCGTGTTTTCACAAGCTTTCATTTAACACCCTACTCGATGACCTGATAAAAGTTTTTTTTTTCATTTCCGATTTCGCTACTCGAAACTAACCGCTTCAGCAGCAATGATTGACTAGTCAATCAACGCTTCTGATGAAGCTAACATGGTTAGCGATGCACGTTGAGTGCAAAAATAAAGTTTTTGGTGTAGTGGTGATATATACGTTTCGCTAACCATGTTAGCTTCATCAGGAAGCGATGATTGCCAATCATTGCTCCTGATGAAGCTAACGTGGTTAGCGAACGCGAGTCGAGTGCAAAAATAAAGTGTTTGGTGTAGTGATGATATATACTGAATAATGTCATTGTGCCAAAGATTCCACATTTCCAACATAGCTATCCCTTTAAGTCAAAATTTAGCTTTCAAAATTACACGGCTGATTGGGACATCAATTCGTATATTTGTGCCAAATTTCAACTTTCTTTGTCAAATCGGATGGAACATACAGATAGATGGACACCGAAGTGATTCCATACGGAACACTAAAAACTAAATGTTTCGCCTAGTATGACTTTATAAACAGAAATTAATTTGAACTCTTTTTGAAACTTCCATTAAGTTGAAAATATATATTATCTTAATACAATACAGTTTATCTTCAAACTAAGAAGCGATATGTTAAAACGAAGGTGTATTATAGTTAATAATAATATGTTATTTCTGTCAAATGAACCAGTTCATAATTATTTTTTATGAAAAAACAATTCAGAAATATAAAACCATCCAATGGGTTTAAACATCCTTTTCGAGCCTCATGAAGGGTGCTCCAATCTGGAGCCCCTATTTTTAATTTTTTAACGATATCTCTGAAATTAGATGTAAATTATCAAATATTTGCTGATGACTTAAAACAGTACTTAACGGTAGAGAGACTTGAGGACTGCAAAAAATTACAAAAAGCCCTTAACAGAGTTCATAATTGGTGTGTGGTTAATTAACTGATGCTCAACGCTATAGTAGTGATGTCGTTTACCAAAAATTTATGTCCTTTGCTTTATGATTAGTGTTGACGGATCGATGTTAGTTAAAGTAGAAAGTGCACATTGTGCTCACATATGTTAGACAAAATAACAACGAAAGCAACACAAATGTTGAGATTTATCTTGAGAAATTGTAAGTTGTTTAAGAATACTGCTCTACTTAAAACTTAGTTTACGTCCTTGGTGAGAAGGAAATTGGAATGTGGTTCCTTAATATGGTCACCAATTTATAGTAAATATATATAGTAGCATTGGGACAAGTGCAAAATTTCTTTCTTTAAAAGAGGCCGGAGGGTACCCACAAAGAGAGACAGATAATGCAATATTATTCCAGCAGTTTAATGTTGATAGCCTTTAAAAACGCAGAGAACATTTTTATTTAAAATCTTTAATGGTGGTGTTGTTGGTCCTTCTTTATTGAATGAACTGAAGTTCGTTGTTCCTAGAGGTTCTGGTAGATCAAGGAACTATTTCTATTTGCCAAGAGATACCACGAATGTTATGTTAGGATCTCCAGTGTACAAAATATGTTTTTATAACCGAATAGTACATCAATGTAATCTTGGCATGCCTTTTAACTAATTCGTTAGTTGCCTCAGAGATTCGTTATGGCCTTGTATATATATTATTCCAACTAGTAAGATAATCCCCATGTAATTACGTGATAGCCCTTATTTTGATACAAAATCATCTGTTATGTGGGGAATGTGGAATCTTTGGCACAATGATATATATCACCACTACACCAAATACTCTATTTTTGCACTCGACGCGCGTTTCGCTAACCATGTTAGCTTCATCAAGAGTGATCTGTGTTTCTGGATATTTGCCGACAGATGGTGCTGAACCCCAAAACAAATTTTATTAAAACCAATTTTTCAAATACTAAGATTTTCAGCTTACTTTGAGTTGAATAATTTATAGCTATAATTTTATTAACATTTTTTCGATATTGTATAAATAAATTATAAACTCTAGTTTTAGGATTTATTTATTTATTTTATTCAGATTATTACTAACCACATTTCTTGAAGGAAAAGTTTGCCTCTACTTAAGGGGGATCCTGGTCCAGAAATTTTTTTTGAGCATTTTTTTTTCGCTTAAAATACTCCTACTTTCCTTTTTACGAAATACAAACTCTAAGTTTACCTGCCGAGCCTTTTTCCAAGCAAGTATAGTAGCGCGCAGCCGACGCTCGAGCCTGTCTTAGGAAGTATTAAGCTGTAATGGGTTCAGGGCTTCTCCTACCATTGCTGCGAGCAGCTGTTAAGTAAACACTCAATAGGATGTTTTGTGAATGAATATTTTATTTTTTATTTAACGTTTTTTCGCATTTTTTTTGTATTGAAAACTGTAAACGCGTTTTTTTTTTCAAAACCATGTTTTCGGAATTTGGCATACCCGATTACTTCAAAAAACTAATAAATGGATCGACTTGAAATTGATCATACTTTGAAAGTATATAATTATCTTCGATAAGAATCTTCAGTTATTCAAAAATGATGGTTTAAATAATTTTTCCGGGTCATTTTTAACATTTTTTTTTTTTGTAAAAAAAATTGCTTTTTTTCAATTGTTAAAAAATGCGAATTTTTAATTTTTGCGTCTATTCATATAGAAACTGACTTGATTTTTTCAGATTGAAGGATTTTTGCAATCTTGAGGTTGCACGCCAATCAGGGTGTACGTACTGGAGATGCTCCAAGAGATGTGCTGTATTCTTTATTTAAATAAACTTTTCTCATAAAAATTTTTTTTTGTATTCTTTCAGAGTTGTTCTAATATACTAAAAAAGTTTTACATTTATTGCGTTTCTGTATTGCAAATAAAAAAAAACATAAAAAAAAACATGTTCTTTTTTGCGCTGGACTAGGAGTCCCCTTAAGTCATACGATTATTGAACTGTCAGGAGAAAATAGTTAAGGCCCATAGTCGTTCCTTCAGGAGCTTCTAGACCTTCAATTCACCTTGAGTAATGTCCTCGTTTCATAGTCGAGAAAATCACACCTTGAATTATACTTGAGAGATAGTTATAGTGGTTCCAAGACATGCTCCAAGGCGGTTAGTTTATCTCAAGTGATGTTTTTCATTTCATAGTCAGAAAATCTCGCCTCGAAATCCTCTCAAGGGTTAGGAAGGTCTCAATTCGGCTGTATTTTTAGGTTATGTATTTAATTATTGTCTGGCTTCAGGTTGAAACTATTGTTGACATTGAGTAAAATTTATTTTTTTGCATATATAAATAAGATGAAAATAAAATTATATAATTTCATAGCAAGATGTGGTACTCTAAACTTTTTAAAAGCTAAATTTCACAGTAAGTATCCAAGATAATCCAGTTGCATTTTCAGGAGCACTTTAAGAATCAGTAGCAATTTTTACGTTAGTCCTATTATAATGTTAATATTAAATTCCTCAGTATACATAATGGAAACTGACCAGAATCTCTTGTCTATGGTATACATATAGCACTGCAATTTGTGTCCAGTTTAGAATGGGAACTTCGAGAATGGAAAATGTAAATATGCGGAAAATTCTACCAAAACTAATCAGATCAGAATCAGAAACAATGATCCATAATTAATTTAAGCTTATAATAGTACAAGTAAAACAAATAACACTGGGGATTAATAGGTACCGTCTGCACCAGAAGCCAAAATTTTCCCTTTGTGAATAGCCATTACTGCATAAAAAAAACCTGAAGACAGATTGTGAGCGAGTGGTGTGGTATTCATACGAGAGAAATTAAGTCGAACTACTTCATCACCAAAATCAGAAATAGTATAAAAATCCTCTATTGCCATTCGACTTTCACACACGCGCGCATCTTAACTGGCTATGGACAACAGTACTTTGTTATAATTGTTGCTTAGTCACATACATCACTATTTTTAGAATTTCGTATTTTAGTTGGTGAAAATGTAAGCATTATGGTACAACTCTTGCAGTCGTTCCAACAACTACGAATTGGATTAACTCTAAATTAATATTTTGAAAATTTGTCCATTTTTTAATTAACATTCGTGTTTTTCGCAATGGCACATATTTTATATCATTTTAAATTAAGAAGCAAATCATTATATAATCATATAAACGTTGTTCTTAAGGCGAAATTTCTGCAGAAATATGCGAAGTAAAGTCCTGCCTTTAACTGATTCTATATGAAAGAAGAAATATTAGAATTAGAAAAATTCTTAGCTTATCTTCAAAACGGTTCCCTCTTAGGAGGGAAAAATTTTGCCTCCGAAGAGGTAAAATTTTTGCTTCCGCCTCCCATCAACATTCCCACAAATTACCTCTTAACATATAATACCTAATCCCTCTCATAAAAATAAAATATTCAAATCCTCTTTGCATGGAAGCAGGGGAATAGAATTTTGAGCTATAAGAAGACACAGAACTAGAATCTTATTCACTTTTCTTCAATAAACATGTAAATGTTTACACATAAGAAATCTATTAGTGATTTAAATCAACAAGTTGAAAAATTGCATAATAAATTTTTGATTTGGTTGACGAACAGGTTTTTATGCATAGTAGTCCAGAACAAATCCGTTTATATAATGATATGGTTGATTATTATTCACAAGGTTTGTCACAAGTTTGTGTGAAATTATATATATATATATATATATATATATATATATATATATATATATATATATATATATATATATATAACTCAAACATTCTAGAATTTGTGAAGGAATTGGACAAAGGTGGAAGGTGAAGAAATTGTAAGTTTAAAAGATTATGTAGAAGATCCTACAACACTAAATCGCATTAGTGAAGCAGAAGAAGAACTTTGTGAAAATGAGTTAATTTTTCCAGATGGAGGAATTAGTGAAGTAAATATATGAAGAGTTTAATATGTCAGAGGCTTGTTCTCGTTACTATCGAGATGTAGGAGGAGATCATGATAAGACTGGTCATTATATTTTGAACTAACAGATCATATTGAGCTTATTATTGTTAGAGTTTAGATCATTACAATTATATGAAAATATTATATTAATTGAAAAATGTTTAAATGAAAAGGAGAAGAGATTATTAGGGTTATACCTCAAACCATTATACTCGTTTAGTTATCCTAAAATTACTCACCGATAAGATTGAAAAATTAATTACTATGAAAGAAATAACTAAATCAGATCATTTGGTTAAAACAGCAGAAGAGATGGAAATGGAGAAAGTATATGAATTGAAAAAAATAGTGAGAAATATATGTGGAATATGTTTAAAGAATTTAAAATTTGGCTACTCAACATATTATTTATTAATGATTGTTGCTAGGCGAGAAATCGCAGCTCAAGAATTCAACGTTAATTTAAGTGAATATATTAGGAAGATGGAAAGCGTGATTGAAGCATGTAGAGACTTTTTAAAAACGAATGATATAAGCAAACTAATTTCTATGTTAAAAATCTTAAAATTAAATAACAAAAATGTAACGATGTATACTGGAAAGTAAATAAAACAATATTTGTCTTATATTAAAGTTGTTTTATTCATTCATAAAAATTTGGTGTTAAAGCTCCAACAGAGGATTCACCATCTATTTCAATTACAAAATTGGATGAATATTTCTTAATGTATTCTGCTTTTTCGTTTCCTTTAACATAAACAATTGGAGTGTTCTTAGTAAGTTGCTTGATAATATTAGCAAAACAATAAAGAGGAGTGTATCCTTCCTTCCAGTTAATGCAGTGATGAAATTTCATTATCCAAACAGCTTGTTTATGTAATTCTGAAGAAAGAAAGTTTAATGCAAATGGTATGAACATGTAGTGGGTTTTCATATTTCCATCGTAAGCTGCTAATTCTTTAGGTATAAATTTATTTTTTCATCTTTGGATCCTTGTATGCCTAGAATTAGTCTCACAGCCATAATTTTAAGAATGCTAATTAATCTTTAAATTAGAAACAAATTTGAATACAAAAGTTTTTTTGGTATATTCATCTATTCATCATTGAGTTTTTCAAAATCTTTAACAAAAGACTGTAATTTTGGTTTAAGTTGTAAAGTTTTGACAACGCCTTCGGAATTAACTCGATGTGTCAAAGACATAATCAAAACGGAATAATTTTAAAATATATGTGCAATAAATATCTGAATTATTTGAGTTGGTGCGGGTTAAATTCAAACTTGTTCAACTATTTTCGCTAAAGGATTATAGCTAAATATTTTATCATGTATTATGCGACAATACGCTATTGTTTTAGCTACATTTTTTTTTTTTGCTTCGACTTCAATCCTTAAAGTTACTGGACCATTCTACAGTAAATCTCTTTGATGTGAACAGTTAATATAAACAATAGGTGGATTGTTATTAAATTCTATGAGATTAAAAATTGGCCAATATAACTGACGAAATTCGGAAAACATTTCATGTAATGTAGCAAGTTTGTTACTATTAAAATCAAGTTGAAGATCATTATAAGGATATCTGTCCGAATTTAAAAATGGATTTATATTTCATAGTTCAAAATGATCAAATTTACTCATATATATATATATATATATATATATATATATATATATATATATATATATATATATATATATATATATATATATATATATATGCTTCCCCGTCTATTGGTTTGGAAGGCAACTAAAACATGACGCGGTGTTTCAACCTTACTTGAAATTTTTACAGGCCAGTGGTGTCTTGTAGTTTCCAATAATTCAGGATATTCAACCCATTTCCAACTTCGGAAAGTAATAAGTATGTCATTATTTTTATCGATAAGTTTCGTAAGTGCCAGTTCATGCGGGTTGGCTACGGTAAGATGGTAAGAGGTATGCGCCAGCAAAGCTTCGTTATTGTAAGTTCGGGTTTTTCATTATCAAAAGTTGATACTAGAGCATTAGTATCATCATTACTCCTTATTAAAATTAGTTTTTGTTGTGAATCTAAAATGATTTTATTATAATCTTCAAAAAATCCTGAGTACATCTTTAAAGGAATACATAAAGAAACATTTCCCATCCAGCATTTTCTAATTTTGTACTTTCCTTTTTATTGTAAGATATATAACCCTTAAGTGATGAAGTTGTACCAACATCTCGAACAGAATCGATAGTGACACCATTTAAAATATAATGTAGCTCTTTAAATAAGAATGCAGGGGCATTACTGATTAAAACGGTGTTTGTTAGGGGAGTTTTTTTATCCCTTTTCGTAAGTTGTAGTACTAAATAAATCTCACTTTTGCAAGGCAACGGATATTTTCCAGTTTGTTGTAAAGAAATTCTTATTTCATCAGTTGGTCTTAATTTTGTAGGATTGAAAGGATCAAAAGAAAGTACTTCCCAACTTAAAATGGATTCATAAAAAAAATATTTTCTTTTACATTTAGATATTCCATTTCCAAGTTTAAAACCCAAACTTTTCAGAAACTGTCTATTATAAGGTGTTATCCTTTAATTTATTACTAAATAAAATATGTTTGTTTCTTTCTTCTTAAGCTTGTTTATACTAAGCTTTGTAGCCAAATTTATGTTGGATAGTTTTTTGTTCATCAAATTTTTTAAGATGTAGTTTTAACGTTAGGACTTCTAAAATTAAGAAGTTCACCTTCTTGAGCTATTATTTTAATAGTAATATTAATGTAATAAATTTTTACAGTTACTGGAAAATATATGACGTTTTGTGGTGATTTTATTAATTTAAAAATTTAAATTAATTTAAAACCGGTTGGGAAAAAATTGATGTATTATATGAACCGGTTTACCGTTAAGATATGATCCTTCAGCAATATGACAATTGATATTTATAGAATTTACTTTAATAATCTCCGCAGGGTTGCCTGATATACGTTCTACATTCGGCTCTAATCGTTTATTTGTAAAACCTAATAATTTACCAACTGTCGCCTCATTAAACGTTACGCCAACTGATGACATAAGATGTGTGTGTAAGGTATTATTATTTGCCAACATATTAAATTGAATATCTCTTTTACTACACTTACCACGTATAAATTTGTTAAGGTCATTCAATTCATAGCTACCGTCAGGTATCAAAGATACATAATTATTATCAAAAATCATTGTATTATAAAGCTCGTCAATATTAAGTATCGCATTCAATGTTTCAAAATTTACTAGTCTAACAACATACTCAGCATCTTCTTCTAGATATATAGGGATTAAATTCTACCGTTGAAGCAGAATACTTACCGGTAATCAAACCAGATTATATGTCCCTTCAATATATATTATATATCCATCAAAGTAAATCATTTTTTCCATTTTTTTATATATACTGTATAATGAGTGCCATTACCACTGTAGCTATCCAAATTAACAATCCCACTTTCACGTTTGTTAATCTTTTTAGGTAATTTATTCCTCATAATTAATTTCGAAAATTAGGAATTTGTAAAAATGACACTTTATTAGGTCATAATTTGTAAGAGGATTCCGAGGTTTATAATTTAGCAGTTTTTTGAATACGGTTTTAAAAACAATCAACATCCTGTTTTATAAGGTTTCAGAAACAAGCTACTTCCTTTTTTCCAATTGCAACTGATTCCATCATTTCATTATGTCATTTAGCGTCACATAACCTTTCTTTGGCCGATCTCGCATCATTTACAGCTTTTCCAATACCAGCCGCTCCTCCTCCAAGAGTACCCAAAGCAGACAAACCATCAAATATTGGTACAAGTGATAAAAAAAACCTCCAGTACTGGGAATAAGTATTACTCGTCTTAGAATTTACCAGCTTCTCCCTTTTTCCTATTGACTTAAGAGCTATTTTGATACTATTATTTAAAGTTTGAAATTGTTTCCATCATTCCTTTTCTAGCTTATGATATAGCTTCAGATAATGACATTCATCGTCCTAAACGATATTTTTTGTTGTTTTTTCTCTTTTTTTTTAAGTGTCATTCCTAATGTTCTCTTTATCTTCATTGCTGTGGCTATTCCTAGAACAGATGTTTTTTCTTTAAAACTGGCGTCGGTAGCTTTAAACCTCGCCAAAGCTATTTCAGATAATAACTTATCAGAAGAATGTCTCATATTTATATCATTTGAATGAGAGTAAGCAATGTCGTGTTCTTTGCAAACTTCATCTAATGGATTAATTCCTTCCACTCAGTAAGTGTCTTGTAAATGGTAATTTATTTATTAAAGTGCTTAAAAAACCATCTCCTAATCCGAAACATTACCAAAACATTCGTTAGCTGACATATCAACACCAGGAAGGAATGACTTTGCTAGCACATCAACTGCACAAAAAGGCGAAAAAACTGGAAAACGTCCAAATCCTCCATTTAAAACTTCATTTTTTTCATAGTGATTTAACTACAACTAAAGTACAACGTACGAACAAGTACTGTAACAGAAACAACAAATTCTTCACAAGGAACCGAGACAACACCTCATAATCTCGATTATGAAAATGAAAAATTTGATCTAGGTTTAATACAAGTACCTGTTGAGTTGTTATTTAAAAAAGAACCTACAGGCTACACTCAAAAAGATCTTGATAATTATATGGATAGTATAAAAAGATTACCGCTTTTCGTAGAAATTACAATTCTGATGAACGGGTTCAATGAAAGGTTTCACACAAATATATTACAATAGGACCATACTTACAAAAACTGGAAGTATTAATCCTCTTCAGAATTTGTTCCAAGGTGTAATGACAATTAATCCTAGGCACAGGGGGTAGTTTAACTTTAAAAATGAATAAACCGAATACAGACCACGTAGATTGGAATGATGTTAATGAATTGGATGATAAACTGCGTTTATTAGTAACATCTACGTTCCAAGACATAACAATGAAATAATTTCCATTATAAAAGAACTCAAAGAAACCAGTGTTATCATATAAAGATATGTTACCAATTAACTAATACATTTATAACATGGCAGTTTAGGTTCTCATAGTTCAAAATATTACATTTACTCATATATTCCTTCGATTCAAAAATTAATAAGGTCAAATATTGGAAATAAAATATTAAAAAACTTCACGAGCGATACAAAATATGTTGAAAACAAAATAATTGAAAATTTGAAATAAGGTTTAAAAACGAATGTCAAAAAAGTTGATATAGAATTAGCGACAAACGCGGATATACAGAATGTTGCAAAAAAGATAAAAATATTCGAAGATAAAATTATTCCTGAACATCTTGACCAAATAATAAAAATTTTAAAACGTGGAGACGACATAAAAATAATTAAGCAGAAATATGAAGAATTGGATAGTTCGGGACAAGATATAAAAAATGAAATATTTAGGGTTACATCAGAAAAACTACAAGATGATATTTCTACCAATATGGTTCAAAAATTTCAAAATATTACTGATATGCTCCATAATAGTGTTCCACAAGAAGCGGAAAATTTTTAGAAGGTGCACGATGATATGAATAAAAATATTAAAAAAGTTGATAGATCTGTGAAATTTTATTTTCTGGTTCATAAAAAATATTAAGTTGTTGGAACAAAAATTTAAGGAAACTTATAAAAAAAAATGATGATTTCTCAGAACAAATAAAATTATTGAGGGAAAAAATAAAAAATATAGAGGATGCTTGAAATAACCAAAAATTTGATATCATAAAAAATAGTGAAAAAATTGAAGAAGTATTGGCACAATTACATAATCCAGAGTCAGAATATAAAACCAATGTAGATGGTAAATTGTTAAAGAGATACAAAATTTAAATGTAAGATTGGAAATTATAGTCGAGGAATGGAAAAAAGGAAATTTGAATATTAAAAAAATCGATGAGATATTAAAACAGTTAAAAAATCTTGAAAAATAATTGAAAGTGCGAATAGAGGAGGAAATATCGATAATAAAAAATGATCTGGTAGAAACAGTAGTAAAAAATAGTAACCAATGTAGACGATAAGTTTAATGTTTTTGACAATAAGTTTCAGGAATTTGACAAAGCAATTAAAGATCTCATAGATTATAGGTTCAAGGAATTTGACAAAACAAATAAAGATGAGTTCGCTGCTTTGAAAAATGTTGTTGATGATACGGGAATAAAGTCTTCAAGAAATTCAGCAGTTTTGAAAAATGTTAAAGACATCATGGAGTTGATAATCTTAATGTTGCAATAAATAAGTAGTACTAACAAAACAACATGAAGGAAAACATAAAAGAAATTATTGTTGAAGAATTACATAAACCTGATAGAAAAAATTTCCAGAGAAGAACAATTGTAAAGGGTTTAGACGACTTATGGCAAGGCGATTTAGTTGAATTTTTTTTTATTTTATTTTATACAATGAATACTTACAGAGCAACAACTCCAAATAGTTAGAAAAAAAAAGAAAACAAAGATAAATTATTACTGTTGTTGCCTTAGAGTTACTGTATTAATACGTCTATACCTTATTTTGCTTTTAAATGTTGTCATACTATATCTGAACAGATCTAAATCACTAAAATTTGCATTATAATTACTTAACAGTCTATTAGAAAACTTTGTGTTCCGTGCGTAGTACGATGAAAAGTGATACGAAACAGTTGTTGAGATTTAGTGGTCCTGTTTGGAATCCGAAAATCAACATGAGACAGCAGAGTATGACAGTTTATCTGACCGTTAAGTAATTTGTACAAGAATAAAACTAAAGCATTGCATCTTCGTGTTTGAAGCGTTTCTATAGCTACTAATTGAGTACGAGTCAAGTACGGTACATTGCTGTAGGGAAACTTTAGTTTGTATAAAATGAATTTTGCAAACTTATTTTGGACAGATTCCAGACGATTAATATGACAGTTATAAACCCCATATGACACTATTATACTCCAAAACACTCCTAACAAGAGAATTATACATAGACTTAATAGCTCCAGTATCACAGATATTATAACAGGTACGGCGTAGAAAACCTAACGCACGAGATGTTTTCAGTAATATATTATCAATGTGACTATTGAAACTCAAGTCACTGCTAAAAATCACACCCAAATCATTAAAACTATCAACAGCTTGTAAAGGCTTGCTATCTAAACAATAATTCAAATTAATAAGATCTTTGCGTTTATAAAAATTGAGAATCCTACATTTTGAAGTATTAATTTCTAAGTTATTTAAGGAACACCATTTGATTAGCTTGTTCAAATCAGTTTGTATGTCTACAAAGTCTTTTGAAAAATCAACCGCACAGAAAAGTTTAAGATCGTCGGCGTACAGTAAACATTTACATTTTCGAAAAACAGAGGTAACACCATTAATAAATATTAAAAATAAGACCGGACCTAGGTGAGATCCCTGTGGTATACCCGACAATACATTTATTTCACGGTGTACGGTACTACCAAATTTAACACACTGTTGCCGTTTTGTTAAATAGGACTTAATCCATTGAATATATGGCCCGCGCACACCCAGCCTAGACAGTCTTTTGATGAGTAATCGGTGGGATACCCTATCGAAGGCATTGGTCAGGTTTGTGTAGATGGCATCGACCTGAGAACCACTCTCGACGGCGTTCACAACGTAGTCCTGAAACACTCCCAGATTTGTACCGGTAGATCTTCCTTTAAAAAAAACCATGTTGGTCGACCGCTATTTGGGATTTGAGAGCTTCAAACAGCTCATCCGTTATTAGGGATTCAAAAATCTTAGATAATATGGGCAGTAGCGAAATCCCTCTATATTTCTTAATATCCCTCTTTGAACCAGACTTGAATATCGGAACAACCCATGAATGCTTCCACAGCCTTGGGAATGAACCATGATCAAACGAAGATTGATAAATACGGCTCAGAGGAAGTGCCAAGGAATCACAACACTTCTTAAGGAACGATGCTGGTAATCCATCTGGTCCTGTACTCTTGGTGGTGTCCAAGCTGTGGAGTTTTTTCCATACATCATCTCGGCCAAAGGAATGTTGTGCAAGACTCACACACTCATTTTCGGTGACAGCAGACAAGTCAATCCCCCTATCCGACGAGTAGCAGCTCTCAAAGTGATCTGCGAAAGCGTTGGCAATATCTTTGGGTGTTTGTTTGATATTCTTATTTAACTCTATGGTAGCGGGGATACCGGAGTCCTTTTTTAATGAGTTAACAAAGGACCAAAAGAATTTGATGCTCTTAGGAATCATATGTTCCATGTTAGTAACATACAAAAGGTAGCTAAGCTGAATAAAATGTTTTGACGCTCTACGCAGCTTGGAGTATTGTCTATAGTCCTCCAGTGATTTTGTAACCTTAAATTTTTGATATGCATTATTTTTTTTGAGATTATTACTTTAGTATCTGCTGTATACCATCGGAGATATTTCCTCTGTTTTTTATTCCTTCTTGGTACGTAGCTTTCAATATCGTTGTAGATTATCTTATAGAAGGACTCTATCATAGAGTCGACATTTGTACATTCTTGAATCCAGTTCCAGTCAATAGATAAAAAGTGGTTATTTAGTCCGTTGTACTCTGCTTTCTCGAAGTTGAACTCAGGTTCCTCGTCGTCATACGCAAGCTTATTATTAGGAGCCGAGACCAAGAATTGCATTTCCAACGGAATGTGATGCCGCACTACTACACTTAGTAGAAAATCAGCACGTCTGACCGTCCAGTTGTCGAATTCGTCACAGAAGATGAGGTCCAGATACTAGTCGGCTTGCTGTAGCTCGTTCATCATCATACCAGTAATCAAGGATTCTGTCATTGGTGAAGTTAAGTCTGATGGAATAAGTACATTATCCTCTATAGCCCACTTAACAGATGGTAAATTGAAATCTTCTGTAATAAGAAATTTGGCAGTTTTGTACTTAGTTCGGTGCGTTTCCACAGAAGTTAGAAACTTCTGATATAAGTCGACAGATGAATTGGGGCGAAAATAGACACAGCTGGACAAAAGTAAGATGTTCTGCGTCTTGATAAGTACCTATATATCCTCAATAGCTGGATCGTTAGAGTTGGATAACATTCTCGAATCGTACACCACCACGTCTGGAGCAGCTGAGGGATTCATAATCTCTGTCTGATCTGAACACGATGTAATCAGAAGTGAACATCTCAGAATTATGAATACCTTCGGTCAGCCAAGTTTCCGTGAGAGATACGCAGTCGTAATTAGATGTAGATATAGCAAGTAAAAGCTCCAGAGTCTTTGTTCGCAGCCACCAACGTTTTGATAGCACGCCGAGAATAGTCTCGTTGAGCTTACCACCTCAGACAACTTCGTGGCATTCGATGAGCTAAAAAAGTTGTAGGTCCGTGGCCGGGGAAAATATGGTTTGATATGATGGAATATATAAGTTCTTTTTTAGTGGAATAATCCATCATTCCGAAGGTATTGGTGCCTAGGTATGGAACAAAAGTTGTTTCCTTTCCGTAACAATAAGAACTCAATATTGAATTTTGCTGGTGTATGAAGTTGTTTAAAACTGGGCTGTTAGTATGAAATCCACAATCAATCAGAGTTAGATTGGTGTGTGATGTTATTTGAAATAATCGGCTCAATTCCTGCACTGTTATGTGCTTTCTATAGATGGCATTGTGTTCAGATACAAATAGAACTATGTGGTCGTTTTTATTAAAATTTTTTGACAATTGTTGACATTCATTTATAGCCTCGGCAAAGAGCAGTTTGGATCTTAACTGGCAGTTAATGTCGTAGGTGTTATTAGTTCCTTTTTGAAACAGAAATGCACTACCTTTATTGGCATCACTTCCGAGAATAAGCAGTTTCTTCCTTTCTACTTTGGTTTTAAATATGTTGTTCGCGCGGAAGCCAGCAGTTTCAGTGTCAACGCTGATAATGTCGGGCGTTTGGTTCTCCATCCCAACTGAATTATCGCCTAATCTTTTGTTCTGCTGCAGTGTTGTTAATTCTTGCCGAAGATCATTGATCTCTTTAGCAGATATCCCGTTATCATGTTTTAGAACCTCAATTGTAGATATTAGATTCTTGTTTAAGCCCGTTAACTCCTGTATATTGTTGTCTACTGCTATCCTGGTTTCATTCCATATCTCCAGTTCGCGAGCTTCTTCTTCTTCAACAGGTCAATTTCGTTTAACAAGATTTCATTCCGATTTTTCAGTGTCACTAACTGGGTGTGAAATGCAACCTTATGCTAGATTTAATAAATTTTAGTTGTTATAAATGCGTTTACAAAATATGTTTGGGCTGAACCGCTTAAAAATAAAAGTGGGAAAGTAACAGCAGCAATGAAAAAAATTTAAATAAAACCACAAAAACCACTTAATTTACAAACAGATCTGGGAAAAGAATTTTACAACAGTGACCTTCAAAACTTAATGAATGATGATAAAATTAATCATTATAGTAGCTCTTCCAATTTTAAAGCGAGTATGGTGGAGCGTGTTAATAGAATTTTAAAAAACATTATGTAGAAATATTTCAGTAATCAAAGAAATAATAAGTGGTATAATATTTTGCCCAGCATTGTTGAAAAATACAATAATACCATTTACAGAACTACAGGATACAAACCCAGCGAAATTAAAATTAAAAGCGAAGAAAATATATTATTGAATTCGTTTATTTATAAGAAAACTACTGATTTAAAACACACCAAGCTTAAAGCAAATGACTTTGTTAGAATCTCAAAGCAAAAAGAAGCGTTTGATAAAGGATATACTCCGAATTGGTCTACTGAAATCTTTCAAATAAGAAAAGTCAGCTTACAGACCCGACTACTTCCCTCCTAAAAGATGAAATAATGAAGATATTGAAGAAGTTGTTATTCTGAAGAGTTGCAGAAAGTAAAGCATCCAGACGCATATTTGGTAGAAAAGATTTTAAGAAAGAAAGGAAATAGAGTCTTTGTTAAATGGTTAGGATTTGACAAATCTAACAATTCTCTTTCAAAGTCACAAATTTCTTCGAAAATTTTTTTTTAGTTCAATTTCTTGATAATTTATTCTCCAATTCGTTTGGATAGACTCTCATTAACGCCAACATGATATACAACTGTTGACTATCTGGGTTCTGAAGAGGATTTAAAGTGTTATAGATATTTGTTAACAAAGAGGATTGATTACTGAATGACAGGAATATTAAAATATTTCTTAAAATTTCGTTTTTATACATTTGAATTTGGTAATCAATAACTTCTTCTAATTCCTATAACTCGTCTATAGAATGAGAAGACAAACACACATAATAACCACCATTCTCTTGTACCTTTATAATAGGACGATTATTGTAATTTTCAAAAAATATTGTTATATTATCAAATTTTATAGGACTCATATATTCTGTATATGAATGAAAATAATTCACATTAACACCTTCATATCTCAGTAAATTCTTCCAATCTTCTTCATTTAAAGTCCTCCTCAATTCTTCTTGTCCACCAATAACAACTTTTGGTAAAAAATCACACAAACTAATTACAAACTTATAATTTTGATGAAGATTTGTTTAAATAATATATTTCGGAATTCAGGAGAATACTTCTATGTTCAACAGTATCATTCTATATTGTATACTATCCATTATGGAAACAGAGGTGGAATAATTGCTATAATCGGTACTGGATGAATATATTTAAATATCTGAATTAGCCAATATAGTAAGAATAATATTGTAGTATTTTCCCCAAAACTATTCCCCTTCTCCCAAACTTAAACTGAAGAATTCTCAATTCCAATATATATAAATCCTGTTAATGTGAGGAGTAACAATACATAAATGTAATATATTTTTAATTAAAAGGAGTTTTCTTATTTGTAACATTAAAATTATTCCACATGTTTTTGCAGTTATTTCTTGTACACTTTATCATATGAAAATTTTCTATTCAGTTTATGTCAAAAATTGTCTCGTTATTATAGTAATATAAAATTGTGAAAAAATTGTTATTTTGCTTTGAATTAAATTTTTTTTATGAAAATGCGTAGGTCTTATTATTGTTAATTTTTTCAAACATCATATTATAACACAAATCGTTGGTGGTCAGATCACCATCATTTGAAAAATATATCATACCATGTTTTGCATGATATGGGTTTTATATATATTATCTATATATAAAACATACAATTATAAATGTAATATAACACTATAAACCGTGGGACAGAGGCCATAAAAAAATATTATGATTATAACAAAGAGCAATAAAAATATTTACAAATTGTTATATATATATATATATATATATATATATATATATATATATATATATATATATATATATATATATATATATATATATTAAGGTACGTACAGCCAGTTTGGACAAAAATCATAAAAATATACAAATAAAATATATTTTTATAATAATTTGTAATACTTTTAACTTCATATTTTTATTTGTATTATTTTGCAAACAATCTACTAAATCACAATGTTTATAAAGTTTATAATGTTCATCAATGCAACAATTTTCATATATCCATTGAAATATTTCAACACCACAATAATAACATTTACAAATATATTCCTTCATTAAATAATAAAAGCCAGAAGTAGCTAATATTTCAGGATTCGACTTTCCATTCCATATTCCATGTTTTAAAAGAAATTAACCTTTTTTCATAAGTTCTATAGATTATATTATCAATTTTCTTTTCAAAAGATTCTGAAAATATTTTTAGTTTTAAACACGCAATGCAAATAAAATTGAAAACCGAAATACTTTCCGATGTTATATACGTATTAACCAGATAAAGTTAAGGGGATACAGTAAGCATCTAAAAATTCGTGATTTTCTACAACTCATTAATAAAGAGGAATATCGCAATGTCCCCAAGCAAGCATATCGTAAGAATTTGGAATTTTGAATCTTTTAGTATCTACCGATAAGGCAAACTTATTAACTAATTCTGTGTACATATTATGCATCTTCGATCGAAACATATATATCGAACAAAACGTTTTAGAATTACGTTCTACAACATCTTAATAATCGTTAACATCCAATTGTTTATTTATAGTATTTTTTAATTCCCTTAGCCTTTTTAAGTAAATTATTTTTGGTTTTCACACAATATCCTCTGGCTTCAGTTCCATAGAAACATTCTATGGGTTCACCAGGAAATTCATCTTTAAATTTATCTACTACGGACTTAGTTATTGGTATATTGTGAACATTATTCAATTTAAAATTAGAACTGTCAAATAATACATAATGTTTCATCTGTCTCCATTTCCAAAATAAAAGAGTCAGTACTTATGTATAATAATTTTACCTTGTCTTGATATAAGGGTTTTAAGAAATCATAAAAAAAAACCGTAGGCTTGTATTCAATTAATATTTAATTAATTTGAAAAGCAAGTAAATTTTCAATTAAAATTATGGATTATGTAAAGTGTGGTTTTGCAATTAAATATTCAGCGCCATCTTTCCTACCATTTTTTTCAACTTGTGTAACTAATCTGATGTCCGATTGATATTTAACATTTTCCAGCGTTTTTTCCATATATACTATTATTACTAAGCATATAATTGTTTCTATTAAACTCATGCTTAGATTCATTTCTTAAATTAGTGTTTAAATCTATATAGTTCTTGAACCATGGAGATTGTGTGTGTGTCAAGATTCTTTGAATTTTGACCATTTCCAATACATTGTTTTTATAAGGTATAATGAAGAACATATCATTGTTAATTTAATAAATTTGGAATTAATTTTGCATGTTTGAAATTAGGAAACTTACAATTTTCAGGACAAAAAGGAAATTCATTGTGAAAGTCGTTTAAATCAGTAGGATATATTAAATCAACTTCTAAAACATATCCTTTTTCAGATGTATCTAAAATGGTTGTGACATTAAAACTATCAATTTGTTTTTGAGAGAGCCAAATAAAATCCTTCTGTCTAAGATATTGGGACATTGCATAACCATATAAATTAGTTGCGTCAACATATAATAAATATTTATTTGGCTTAGATCAGTCGAAACCTTCAAGAAACTTATTGTTTGTGACAGGTTTTTTAGTAACCCAAGTACTAACTCCTCCTCTTATATTATCCTTAAAAATGTAACATAGGATCAGTTAAAAGCTCTAATTCTACATCTGTTAATTTTAAACCAGCGTCAAAACTTAATACTGGAAAAGTATAATAATGTGTAGGATGTAGCTTATAGGTATTTAAATAGGCTTTTCTAAAATTTTGGAAAATATCTGCCAAAAGCCATACATCAGATTTTAAATAAATATCAGAATATTCACCTATCAAAGTCCACACAACTTAGGCCCTATTATGTTCATCTTCAGTAATTTTGATTTTCTAAAATTTTGGAAAATATCTGCTAAAAGCAATACATCTGACTTTAAATAAATATCAGAATATTCACCTATCGAATTACAATTGAACAAATTCCAAACAAGTTTTGCCCTATTATAGTCATATTCAATAATGTGTTCCCCTGTTAAATCCTTATAAAATTGTTCCTTTTCTGGAAATGCGTTTTAATTTAATTCTGAATAATTAGTAAGATAGTTATAAGGAAAAACCCCCTTTTGACGAATCAAAACGAACTTTTCCTTTTCATCGAAAAATTTTAAAATCTGTCGGTCTTTCTTTTTGAACTTACCAGATTGTTTGTCGAAATATGTGTCTACGTTGATATATTTTCCAAATAAAAATATATATTTTTTTTTGATCTGTGCAATACCTTTCAATTGTTCATTATGTTGACATAAATTTTTAATAAATAAATGAGCATCATAATTTTTTAAGTTACGTAGTATAACCGAAATATAATTTGGTAATTTGAAATTTAAATTACAATTGGAGCGGGCTGGTCCTCTGTAAAGACCCGCTAGGTGATCATGATCTGCAACTTTATCAGATTCGTCAATAATAATCTTATTGTAAATATGACATTTGTTTGTATAATTATGATATATGCTATCTACTCGTTCAATTTACTCATGGGTTTCATTAATTTTAAATATTTATTTTATATGTCGAACACAACTCGTTCTATTAGCTTAATAAAAACCTGATTATAATTAGAACCCCTATAAAGTTCATACTTAGATGCATTGTCATCAAATGAAAATTTTATATAATAAACAAAAAATATGGAATATGGTCGTATTGCTTAATAGGGTAAGGACTGTCAGCATCAAAATCATTTAAGTTGATAACTAATGTATTAAGAATACATTCAAAATCAGCATAGATAACCAAAGGAACTTGAATTTGTTTTTGCATATTAGCAAATTTTAGAATATTTCCAGGCACTATGTAGCCAAAATTATCAATTTTGGGTGCCGGTGATAGTAGATTGATTCTAACATGATCACGATCATAAGCATTATGTCATGTTAAATCGTCATTGTAAACATCCATCGTAAAGAAACTTTTTTCCATGATGTTTTGAAAGTTGATTAGATACTAATCTAAATGAATCTACATGGTCCTACAACTTTACACAATATGTTAGGTCGGCTTTCAACTTTTCTAAACCATAAACATTTATGGAAATATTATTTGAAAGTTCAAATTTAGCTATATCTCTTAACTTAAAAGGGCTATCCATACCAGAAATGTCATATAAAGAAGAAAAATGGCGATAAGATGAATTGTGATATTCTAATCGGTTCTGGTTGTGTAAAGCTGCCGTCACGGACCATAAGAAGCAGTTATGTTCATTGTGCATATTGATGTCATACTTTTTGTCAATTTCATAAGGTAAAGGAATAAACTTCGAAACTCTCAGGGGGTCGTGCTTATTTACATTAACTTCCAAATATAGAAGTTGTTCGATGCCTGTCACACAACATCACTGGTTTTACTTGACCAGTCCAGGTGTACAAGCAAAAGATGGTCACGTGAGTCCGGCAAATTCAAGCATTTCGAATGGGTGGATGGTCACTGAGAGGTGGAGTCCTTTCATGCTACCTACACCAAGTCCAAGTTCCGGTAGATGAGAGTTGGGATATCCCACCGATTGAAGTTTCTAAAGTTTCTTCGGCGGTACTCTCATATAATGTGAAGTGGGATCGCCCAACAATATTTCTCAATTTTGGATTTTTAAATTTTTTTAGTTTAGATTATTTTATAATACAGGATATTTAACATTCTTGATGGTTTTGTTAATATTCTTATCTGAGTTTTCAACCCAGATAAGAAAAGCTGAGAGTTCAAAATCTTCTGGTGTTATTTTAGAGTGAAAATAGCACCTTTTCGTTCAGTCTAGCGTTAATTCGTTATATCCATCCTTAAGAATCTTTTAAAAATTTTTGTTTCTTTTAAAAGATGGCTTAAACAACTTATTTGTACAAGGAATAAGCTGCTAGTTCTGCGACTTCTTATAACTCTAAATTCTATTCTCCTGTATTATACAATTTTTAACTTGTTGACTTCAATGACAAATAGATTTTTCATGTGTAGACATTATTTACATGAAGAGAAGTGAATAGGCTTCTAGTTTTATGTCTTCTTATAGGCCTAAATTCTATTCCCCTACTTCCGTATAGAGAGGATTTGAAAATCTTATTTTTATGAGCATATAATCAGAATGAGAGGGATTAGGTATTATATGTTAAGAGGTAATTTGTGGCAATGTTGATGGGAGCCAGAGGTAAAAATATTTGACTCTTCGGAGGCAAAATTTTTGCCTCTTGCTCCGCCTCCTCCTTGCATTCCTACAAGACACTACCTCCATTCCTTTATGAACTGATCATATTGAAATAACTTTATGGCAAAAAAGATTTTTTTTTTTTAAAACAATATATGCCAATTTCCAAATTGCATTAAAACCATATATAATATGACCTGGTTTTATCATTGACAAAAAAATGTTATTTCTTTCATACTCCATCATTGCCAAGTCATTTTACATTTAATAAAAGAAATACATTTTCAAGACGTCAAACGTGTATATACGGGCGTAGTGGCACTATCTTTTGAAAATTACAAGATATACCAAAGGATAAATTTTAAAAAAAGTTGATATTTTTAAATAAACCTTCATTCACTTTAGGCTATTCTTACTTCCCTTATTACACTAGACTTATTAGTCAGAATATTATATATAAAAGGGGTAGAGTTTTATGAACTTATATTATGTTGTTTCGAGCGTGAGTACCATCCATCATGTGTGTTTGTTGTGCTGTATTTTATTTACACTGTAAAGTATAGACTTATTTTGTGTGGAGTTTAGTTATAAATAAATAAATAAAAAAGTAAACATTAAGGCGCGAAAAATGTATGGTGAATCTAAAAGTGTGGACACTATCAAAAGTATAGTTAACAGTTTTTATGTTTGCAAACATTTGTACTGAGAACAGGAAATTGAGGAAGTGTGGACATTATCAAAAGTATAGTTAACAGTTTTTACGTGTGCAAACATTTGTACCGAGAAGTGGAAATTACTCAGTTTTGGAAAGTAAGGGTCTCCACGATGATTTAAAAACTGTAACAGCCTTCCCGTAAAATATGATGGAAATCGACGAACTAGGAGACGTCAGAGTTATTTGAAAAACAAGAGCGAGATTGGGACAAATGCTTGATTCGATCCAATAGAAAAATAATGTTGCTCGTAGATAATTGCCCCCGCCAACCCTAGGCTAAAAAATTTGCATAATATTGAACTTATATTCCTCCCGCCTAATCTATAGTTAGTATAGAAAACGCCTGACTTTAGGGCTTATATATTTATTTACAAGACTTAAGATTAATAGCTAAGGATGTATATTAGTCAACAAAATCAATAACATAACCATATTAGGCTGTACTCACTGAAGACTAAAAAAACTCTCACCTTGAGTTACTCAGGGATAACCCAAATAAAATATGCAACTCTTCAGTACAGCCATATTATCGTAATAACTTAGCAGATATTAAAGTAGAACTTAAAGTTTTAATACCTCCTCAAGATCAAGACATAAAGGATATAAATATAATAAAATACTGATTCGTGGAAGAGCATGGAACCATATAGCTAAAATATGTACAAATTTTTATGGATGGTTCAATTTAAAACAACAAAACTGGTTGTGCTTTTTACCATAAAAATAAACTTTTTTTAAAACAATTTAGATTTTCTAATGAAGCATGAACTTTCACGGGGGCTATCCAACAGGTACTTAAATATTGTTTAGAGTATAAAGAAAAGAAATATTTTGCAATATTTTCTGACTCCAAAAAGTAATTCAATTCCCAATTATATCATTACAGAGATATTAAAAATATATATCTTACAACAGCATTTGGGTTTGCTTAGTGTGGGTAAAGACCCAAGTATTCCACCTAATGAATTTAGCTAAAGAAGCTATAAAAACTCCACGAATAATTGATAATTTTAAAATTTCATACACAATCACTGTCAGAAATGCAAAAGAAAAATTAGATCAAAATTGGCAAGTGCATTACAATGAATTAACTAAAGGAGTAATTTATCAAGAATTATATCCGTTGATTCCTAAAAATCCTTGGTTTGACAAATTATGCAATAGATATTTTTCTAGAATACGAACATTTCATTCATGCATTGTATCCAAAACAAAAAAAAATAGGCATTAGCGAAAATGAATATTGTGGCTTTGGAGAGGAGAGGTAGGAGACTTGGAACATTGTATTTTAAACTGCCTTTATTTAAGAAACCGTTTAAATATTTTAACTGGCAATCTAGGAATCATTTAATTTAAAGTAACTTATTTCATTGAATAATACAGTAGTATATAAGGTATTGTATAACTTTATAACGGATAGAAAAATAGAATTCTAAGAGAAGCGTTGCAAGTACATGGTTAATATTGTATGATTTTTAAAAGATTAAAAACAAAATATATATGTATATATCCGTATATTATATAAATAACCGGTCAAGTGCAAGTTAAACCTGCGCAATTAGTGTTCCGTACGTTGATTGCTTTTAAAATAAAAATTTGTTGAAATACGTTTTCAACAAAGTTTTTTTCTGATCTTTAGTGAAAACTGATGACCTTGAAATTATTTTTTTTTATGTAAGAGATCAATTATTAAAGTTAATGCATTCGTGATAATTTTCGTTCAATTTACACATTTTCAAAATTTTTTGATAAATACTTTTCGAAATGATGGGGGAAGACAGCGATTTTTCGCACTTTTTTAAAA
Organism: Pachyrhynchus sulphureomaculatus; assembly: GCA_019049505.1. Classification (NCBI taxonomy): domain Eukaryota; kingdom Metazoa; phylum Arthropoda; class Insecta; order Coleoptera; family Curculionidae; genus Pachyrhynchus; species Pachyrhynchus sulphureomaculatus. Next base: position 69,458,090 of record CM032455.1, read on the forward strand.
ATAATACAAAGAGAATTGTGCCCAAGTATTACCTTATATATTTTGTGAACCCGTTTTTTTACAAGCTTTCATTTGACATCCCACTCGATGACCTGGTAAAAAAAAATTCACTTCCGATTTAACCTCCCAAAACTAACCCCTTAAGTCAAAATTTAACTTTCAAAACTACACGGCTCTGATGAGGCCATCAATTCCTATATTAGTGCCAAATTTCAACTTTCTATGTCAAATAGTTTCGGAGAAGATCGGGTCTGACAGACGGACAGACAGACGTACGGAACACTAAAAAAACACTATACAAAAAAATAAAAAATACACAAAAGAAATAAATATATACATAAATAAAAACTAAAACAAGAAAAAGTTAAAAAAAAATAATAATTAATAATACAAGAAAGAAAAAGAAAGCAGAACCAAAAAAGCAAAGGGAGAAAAAAAAGAATTATTGTTTTCATTGATGTATAATATGTACAATGTATTTGATTTCCAGTGACATGAAACATATCAAAAGTATATATTCCATTCCGCATTAAAAATCACATCTGGTGAGAGAGCACTTTAATTGGTTATGGGTAGGTGAAACAGTGCACGATGCCGAATAGAATATAGGCATAATCAAGACCGTTATTCGATATCTTGTATAGTGTTAAAAGAAAAAAGTATTTCCGACGAATGGCTAGCGACGGAAAACGATATTTATTTAAAACATCTTCGTGAGAAAAATTCTGATATGGATAAATGCTTTCAGTTTTAAAATACGGATATTTTAAAAATTTTCGTTAAATTCTTTCCAGGCTGTCAATATGAACTCCGTAATAAGGAGATGAAACCACAGCAGCATATTCTAATTTGGATCGAACAAAAGTACAGAAGTTTCAAGATACCCATTCTGAAATTCTAGTGTGCTCCTGACAATCAAACCATCCGCCTTAGACGTTCCAGCGTTAATTTTATCATGTCGCGAGTGAAAGAGTTTGAAGCCAAGAAGTACACCCAAATCGTTGAATTGGCGACATAGACGTACCGCCTATTGAGTATTAAAAATGTATTATGAGACATTCTTGTGGTGAAAGACAAAACATGTCAATTTTTACATTAAGACTGAATAGTTATTTATACACTAATCATGAACTGAGCTCACGTTATTTTGTAATAATAAGCCGCACTATATAAAATTTATCAGTTTATACTTAAATTGTATAATCATCTGCATAAAGCAAAAAGTCTACGTCAAGATTAAGTGCAATGCCTGGAACAGCAGACCTGACTGGACCTCGACTTTGTTCTGTATATCTCAACGTATTTTGTACAACTGGCCAGATAAGTAAAGATGTCAAACAATGAACCAGATAATCGAAGTTTTGAAAGTTTATGAAGCAAGAACCGATGATCTAGTCGGTCAAAATCCTTTGTTAAGTCCAGGTAGGTAACGCCTGTTTGAGTTCCCTTATCTACATTTTGTGCGAAGTTCTGCATAATAATCATTAAATTTGTTGAAGTAGATCTTCATAAACTCCATGCTGCTGGGGTATATTTGAATTCGAAAATTATACAAGAGTTGCATATTATTGACACTAGTTTTAAAATTATTTATTAATGATCTGTCACCATTTTTAGTGTTCCGTACGGAACACTTATAAGATCACTTCGGTGTCTGTCTGTCTGTCTGTCACACCCGATTTTTTCCGAAACTATTTGACATAGAAAGTTGAAATTTGGTAATAATATAGGAATTGATGGCCTCATCAGAGCCATGTAGTTTTGAGAGTTAAATTTTGACATAAGGGGTTAGTTTTGGGGGGTGAAATCGGAAGTGAAAAATAAATTTTTTTTACTAGGTCATCGAGTGTGGTGTCAAATGAAAGCTTGTGAAAACACGAGTAAAAAATGTATATATAATATAATACTTGCACGCACTTTTCTTTGTATTATTTTTAAAAAATCGCGAAAAATCGCTGTCCCGGGCCTTATTTCGAAAAGTACTTATCAAAAAATTTTGAAAAAATTCCGGAATATTCTCCACAGGGTGTAGATTGAACGAAAATTATCACGAGTGCATTACTTTCAATAATTTTTCTGGAATTTAAAAAAAACAATATTTCAAGGTCATCAGATTTCAGTAAAGATTGGAAACAAACTTTGTTGAAAACTCATTTGGGGTGTGTTTTGCAGCAATCAACGTACGGAACACTAATTGCGCAAGTTCAACTTGCACTTGACCGGTTTTAAAAATAGGACAGACTAGAAATTTTCACTACAGTAGAAATATATTGCCTTTGTAAACAAAGGTTAAAAACAATTTTTAATGGCTTTGCAAGTGCGAATCTATAATATTTGATAAGAAAAGGAGGGATGGAATCTGGTCCAGTTATAAATTTAGATTTAATTTTCTCGATCGCTTTGAGGACTTCTTGTTCTACAAAAGACCAGATATTTATGATCAAAGTGTTACTGATACCCTCATCAAGTGAGGGAAAAAAAGATTGACCAACGAAATCTGCATAAGTTCACAATATCTGTATACAACATACCTTTGGGAATTTCTTTAACTTCTTGCTTCCTTTTCATGAAGTTTCAGAACTGTTTTGAGTCTGTTTTACCTTTTACTTCGTCTTGGAAATGCACTGTTTATAAGAAATACCTATTTATTTTTTTTTAATTTCAGTTCTAAGACTTTTAAAATTATTCAGATCGTTAACGTACCCATATTTTTTATACTATTTAAAGCATTTGTTTTTTTTCTACTTTAGTTTAGCAAATATATTTCCAGAGATCTGAGGAAGCTATTTTCTGCTGTATTTCAAGAAATATTTTTTGTAAATTATATCAACAGCATCATCCACTGAGCTTATAGCTAAGAGTGACCAATCAAATGATAAAAAAGCATTGATAATTCAGAAAAATCTGTTTTTTGATAATTTTATTTGCTCTCCAGATGCGTGTCTCTTATAAGGCGGAAGTTGAGAATATTGAAGAGATATGGAAAAAGCTGGGTGATGACAGTCCTCATCAACAAGTATGTTAAATACCCTATCTATATTGCATAGATACTCTAGAAACTCATTAAGAATTTCAGTTAATTTAGTGTTTTTCCCGTGCAATGAATCGAAATCAAGTTAACAGTCTGTCAAGTAAGAACGTGTCCGCTCGTATTCTTGAAAAATGTGTTTCGAGAACATTTTTTACCATAAATGTATTCTTTGGTGTGCTAACAATGGCGCAATTGCCTTAGTAAGTTGTCCAATTGATTGCCTCTTGCATCAATAATCGCCTGGCATCTTCGAGGCGTGCTGTCGACGCGATTTTATGCATACTTGGTTCGCTGAACGAGACGATTGGTGGCAGTTGTCCGGGCCTGAGGAGCCGTCGCATATCCCCAAAAGGAAACTTCGTCCATGAAGAGCACGTTGTACCAGTCACGGTCGATGTTGTCGTAGGCTCAACCGAACCGCTTCGCGACGCGATTTTCGCCCAGCAAAGGTTTCTCCAACGTGCTTCGGAATTTGACATCATGAGCACGAAGATGTTATCGAATGGTCTCATGGGACACATTCAAACCCGATTTTTTAAATTTTGCTGCTTGTTGACGCAACGTCAATTTCGGGTCCCGTGAAAACAAAGACACGATTCGTTTTTTTTTTTCGACTTTCGGAGTCGAAATTTTTCCTATCTTAAAACCATTTACCCATTTCTTCACAAAAGATACCGACTTTTTAATATATTTAGCGGCCGTGGAATGTGTCATTTTAGGTCCATTTGGATGGGAACATAGAAAGACTGCCTCGAACCGACGGTTCGGAATCGACAGATACTTTTTCTAAAATGCGTCATAGACAAAGGTTCCGTCTACCAATTTTTTGTTGAATCGCTAGACTCGCATCTACTAAAAATGAATTATCGCGGACACGTTCTTACTTGACAGTCTGTAGCTGGGGATATTGCAATCACCCAGAACGCATACATTTTTACAAAATGAATATTGAAGAGTTGTCAAGGATTCAAACAAACTCTCCAATAGTTCAGATGATAATGGAGGTAACAAATACGCCGCGAACATAACAATAGAAGAAAATTAAAATTTACGATTTCTACACACAACAGATCTATTATCGCGTCAAAGTGGTTTTATGGAATATAAATCTGTAACGAGTCAAAACCTTCATCTACTGTAATCAACACACCGCCGCTCCCAGTCTTCGACGTTTCTTTAAAACGTCTGTCTGCCCGAAGACCTGTTCTTTTCTAATAGTGCCAGTAGTAACATGATTACGCAAACTGGAAGGATTTCCTTTAAGACGGATCATATGGAAGGGTTCTGAACCTTAATAGAGTCAACAGACAAGTCACTTTCCAAAAACTCGGTATAAATTAAGGAATTTGTTTTTAATGATGAATAACGGTTACTATAAATTTTGTTTTTTTGTTAAGAATAAATAAAATTTCAGAAATTGACCTATAAAGACAAAATAAAAAAAACTTTTCAAGACTGGAAAAACTCTACTGGATAATCAGCTAATACAAGAAGCCAAAGGAATCATGAGTGCAGAAAAGAACAATTTAAATTTAATTTAAAAACGTAGGATTGACTCATTCAAATCAGGTCCCTTATTTTATTTAATATTAAACAGGAATACTACAATTTTAAATTTTCTATATTTGCTGTGATAAGATAAACTAACAAAATGATCTGCAAAAGTATTAACAATGTTAATTTCATCAGTTTGAATATTGTAACTCATAATCTGAAGAATCCTATTATTGTTTCTTTTTAGAATTTGTATAACTACTTCTTAGTATTTCTATGTATACCATTGCTTATATTTTTATTATACCCTTAATAACACTATTTGGTAAGAATTTTACATTTTGTAGATAACTCACAAAATTTTATGTAATCATCTATTTAGTAGTCACGTCCTATAATATAATTTCTACTTCTTGAAAACCAATTAGTGAAAAAAAAATTTTGGGAGCATATATTTTTTAAATCAATTAGAGGATCAGCTGGTTCAAGGCTACTTTTAAATAATATTTTATTTAACACGTAGGCTGAAAAGTTCTTGGTCTGACAAATAGATGTCGCCCTTTCCAAAAAAAATCCATATGATTTTTAGGAAGTATCAACCTCCAAACGATATGTGTCGAAATTTCATGACATTTCGACGATTAGTTTACAAGTTACAGTGGTTTTAGTGACGCTACTTTTGATATTTTCAAAACAATGGAAAAAATCGAATTTCGTGTGTTGAATAAACACTGTTTTTTTTGTGGGAAAAAATACCGTTCAAGCAAAGCTATTGCTTGCTACGTGTTACGGGGACTCTGCCCCTGGAAAATCACTCATCATTTACTGGTATGCTGAATTTAAACGCGGTCGTACAGATACAAATGATGCTGAACGCTCTGGACGCCCAAATGAGGTGGTATCGAACCATATTTATTTATAGGAAAGAACCCAGATTTATTCTTAGATAGGTATTTATGATACAATTACAACACCAGAAATAAAAATGATCTTCTACACTCAATTAATAAATATCAATACCTCCAAAAAATCTTGAATCTCTCACAATGAAAATATGGAACAAACTACTAGCTCAAGTATTAATCTATCCTGCTTTAAAAAATATCCGAAATTATTCATGGTGTCCAGAGCATCTTACGCGCTAAGTGAATTTTATGAGGATCATAACATAATCTCAGATATGTTAGGTATTTCAATAGTGCAATGCATATTTGTTTATGAAAATGTTATATATAATCTTTTATTTTCATAGGAAACTTTCACAGATTAGAGCTTATAGGTATAATTCTTCTGGATTTCTCCTGTCTCGACTGACAAATTAATGCACTCGTTTCGCCGATCATTCTGTTCAGAGCTTGTTCCGAGATATGACTTCTTTGGAACCTAGCAGGAAATAGTTTCGTGCTAGATTCCAAAGCAGTCAGTTCTCGAAACAAGCTCTGAAAAAGCCGGCAGGATGATCGGCGAAACGTCAACATCCATTTTTGTCAATCGACACAGGGGAGATCCAGTTACTACAGTTTAAATTTATCAACAATATTGTATTGTATTTTATATTTATTTTTGTGACATATTCCCTTGAATCCCTTCTATATACCATTTCTGGTAAAATTGGAAATAATGGGAAATCTAAAACACTGAAACAGAAGTATATATGTATATTACATATATATGTATATATATACATATATATATATATATATATATATATATATATATATACATACATATATATATATATATATATATATATATATATATATGTATATATATATATATATATATATATATATATATATATATATATATATATATGTATATATATATATATATATATATATATATAATATATATATATATAAAGGTATATATATATATATATACTATATAAACACGTGAAATCATAAATATATAAAAAAAGATAATTGTATTTAATATATACTATCGGCCAAAGGTATTAGGCGCTGTCAAAAACACTGAAACTCATGACAATATTAAAAAAAAAGATAATTGTTTTAACAATACAGGTGGCGCTGTCAAAAGTAACTTAAACATAAAACTCCTTTACAGGCCCACAACACCTGGCCCACAAAATTGCGATAATGAAGTTTTTTGAAAAATAGTTTTAATGTTTTATCGGTCTC
>CM032455.1:69469758-69472258 GCA_019049505.1 Pachyrhynchus sulphureomaculatus
CCCATAATGAAAATAGTCCAATTACTTTTTTAAAACACTGCATACAAAATAAACTAATAACTGAGTAGTATAAAACTGTTAAACAAACAATCACAGTCCATAAAGCCACAGAAACACGTCCGTACCTGACTCGATTCCGATCGCGACTGATACAGATTTGTACTTGTTTACGTTCATGTATCACTTTGTCAACACAGTGTTGCCATATGTTAAAAATAAATACAAATATGTAGTCTACAACAATTCTTTTAGATAAAAATCAATAATATTGTAGTTTAAATATACCATTATTGCATAAAAACTCTTAAGAAACATAAAATTACTAAAAAAAATACAGTGCGTCTAATAATTTGCCCAGGGACTGTATGTATATATATATATATATATATATATATATATATATATATATATATATATATATATATATATATACATATACATATATATATATATATATATATATATATATATATATATATATATATATATATATATATATATATATATACATACATATATATATATATATATATATATATATATATATATATATATATATATATATATATATATATATATATATATATATATATATACATATATATGTATATATATATATATATATATATATATATATATATATATATATTATATATATATATATATATATATATATATATATATGTATGTATGTATATATATATATATATATATATATATATATATATATATATATATATATATAACATATATATATATATATATATGCAATCATCCTTCACCTCATCCGTTTCACACCACATATATTGTGCTATAGAATTTATTTTTTAATGAATATCCAGTACCTCAATCAAGAATAACGAAAAATTATCATAATACTATTTAAACGCTACAATTATCTCTACCTCTTTAACCCTCTTCCCAAGTTAACAATAAAGATATTGGAAAAAAGAAGATGTAATGTTTCGATTCCTTAACTGACAGAATCCTAGAAAAGACTTGTAACATGAGAAATACAACAGAACGGAAGGGTGGGAAAAAAGAATGAGGGAATAGAATGGTGCCTGGGGAAACAGGGAGAGACAGTGAGAAATAATAACGGCGAACGAATAATACAGATAAGTTTGGAAAAAAAATCGGTAATACACATTTCAAGAACAAAGGGACTTCACAAAATAACCAGACAAGTGATCTCGAGAAATGAAAACTTGATTATAGACTACTTTTTAATATATAAAGAAATTTGGGATAGAGTAAACAATATTGAAGTAAAAAGTGGCCCAGAGATAGGAAGTAATCACTTCCTTTTAAAAATGGTACTAAAATTAGGAAAAGACAGTGTAAAAGAACATAAACGCAAGATAATAAATTCAAAAATTAAATGTTATGAATTAAGATATAGTGAAATAAGAGAATACCAAAGAATGTGTGAACAAAAACTGAATACAAATAAGAGAGGAGTGGGAGTGGAAGAACGGTGGGAAGAATTTAAAAATACTATTTTGATAGTGGCAGAAAGTACTTGGCACATCAAAAGTAATAAATAGAAATATTAAAAATACAAACTGGTGGACGAATGGGGTCAAGGAAGAGATTAAAAACAAAAAGAAGAAATGGAAAAAATATCTACAAAATAAAGGTCCAACCGATTATGAGGAATATAGACAACAAAGAACACAGGTTAAAACAATAATACAGGAAGAAAAGAGAAAATCGTGGGAACAATTTGGAGAGCAAATGAAAACAGCCTATAAAAATAATCAGAAGCTATTTTTTTGGTATGATTAAGAATATGAAAAAGAAAAAGGTAGAAACAATAGCAAATATAAAAGAAAAAGAAGGAAGTGTCATAAAAGAAGAAGACAAAATCATGGAAAGATGGAGGGAATATTATAAAGAATTGGGAATGACATAGCATATAGGAATCAACATAGAGACATTATACCAGAACAAGATATAGAACTCATACAAACAGAAGAGATTAATACAGAAGAAATAAAAGAGGCAATCGGCAAATTAAAATTAGCAACGGCGCCCGGACATGATAAAATCATAGATATGATGAAAGCGCTCCCTGAGGTAGCAATAGAACCTAAAAATATAATGAACAACGGGGGTGGTAATGATGTACGATGCACCTGTGGACTGGACAACAGGCATCATAACCCCAATATATAAGAAAGGAGCTACTAAAGATTGTAATAATTACAGAGGGATAACCCTAACTAGCACTGTGTCAAAAGTATATACTAGGATATTCAAAAAAATACTAAGAAAGAAACTTGAGCATACATTAGAAGAAACGCAGTTTGGTTTCCGGCAGGTAGAGGGGTGAATGACGGAATATTTATTATGAGGCAGTTATGTAAAAAAGCAATAGAAGATAGGGAAATTCACATGGGTTTTATAGACCTACAAAAGGCTTTCGACAAGATTAAAAGAGAAGACATATGGGAAACACTGAGAAGAAGAGAAAACCATATTAGTTCTAATTAGGGTT
>CM032455.1:69477258-69530368 GCA_019049505.1 Pachyrhynchus sulphureomaculatus
GTTTTCTAAGGACTAAAAATTAATTATTACTTATTCCTACCACTCTCATTTAAAATTAACTTCACTTTATTATTGGTTATAGCAGATAAGAGACAAAAACAATATACTTTGCCGTTATGAAAATTTTCGACTAGATGCATAAACTCTGTACTTATTTTTTCAGAATATTTTCTTAATTATCACTCGAAAATACTTTTTCCACAGTTGTCATCCTGTACTAATCTTAGCCACAGGTTTAGGTTAGTTGAGGATGTAGCTATGGGTAGGTTGCCATAAGTCTAATTATCACATAGTATCTTGAATTACTTCTGTTCTGATGTAAAAAGTTACTCGGCCTGTTATTTGGTCTCCTACTCTGTTAAACTTTTCTTAGTGGTAATACCTACCTTTCCAGTGAAAATTGTTATTGCAGATTCTTGGCGTTAGTGATTAATACTCTTAAGTGTACAATAACAATAAAGGTGTATGTTTTAAAAATATTTTTACGTTTCATGTAAGATTCCTTATAGTTAAATAAAATAGTTGAGATGGATACATTCAGCCATGCTAATTGCTTTGTCACTAATCCAGATTTAACTGAATAGACTGCAGTGTAGAAGCTGGTGTGCAGCAGTTTAATATTTTACCAAGTGTCAAAGGTTTCTCCTGTTTAAAGTAGCAGTTAAACAAGTTAGTTTATGTTAATTTGTCTCTTTGAAAAATCATTAACAACACCAAACTACCCCGAATATTGGTGATTGGGGATCTAAAGTAAGAAGAATGGAGTTAAAGAGGGTCACATCTTGTTACAACCATAGAATGGTAGGTGGAAAATCCATACACCAACATTTATTTATTACACTGGTCTATTATTTTAGATGAATCTTATGTTTGTCTTTTATTTAAGAGGATGCCTCTTTGCAGAGATGATGAACATATTCCACATTAAGTCACATGATTCAGTAAAGTGTTTTTTTGTTATTTTCATACAACATAAAATATAGGGTTTAATGGTTTTACATTAACGTTTTGTTCTTCATGAAGTTCAAGTTGATTGCATTTTATTGTATGTTGGAATCCTAAGTTTTGTTTAAATTATATAATTATATAATTAAATATGAGAAAATACTCTTATTTATACATGGGCACATGCATTTCCTTATATCATTTTTAGCATATAATTACAATATTTTATTAGTAATTTAACTACATATGTGACTGAAAAATTTGTTATTAGATAAATGTAATAATAAGATTCAAAAATTTATAAATTTGAACTTAATTAAAGAAATTAATGATGAAATTTTATATGTGATGAAGAAACATGGCGTGGCAAGGCACAGAGACAGATTTCTTAGATAGAAAACCGAGAAACATCACTAATACATGTAAAACCATATTGGATAATAATAATGAGAAAAAGTCAACTTGTAGAGTAAGAAACAGTTTCCTCATTTAAATGTTTTTAAGTCATTTTTAAAAGAGGTTAAAACTGTTAATTGAATTTTTGTTGTCATTTACAAAGAAGAATCTAAGCTTGAAAAGTAATGTAACTAAATTAAATTTAATAGATGAACATGGTTCTGTCAATTGATGAAAGATCAAGCAGAGGTGACTGTCTCCCTTATTATTCAAAAGTATAAAATCTGGACATTTGGATGGATAGTCTTGAAATTGAATACGATAAGCTCTTGGAACTTAGAGAATCAATAGATACAAGATATTCAAGAAGAAAATATAAAATTATTTAAAACCTAATAAAATATAAAGTTTTGATGTAGAACAAGTTTTATTCTCAATATGTATGTAATATTTGAAGAAAATAAATTTTTTTGGCAATAATTTTTTTGCATATCCATATGAAAATATTATCAGTGTTCATCATGCTTTTCATCTTGATTGTTTTGTGTATAAATATTTCTAAATCAAAAATTTCTGTATCATCCTTCACTATTAATTAAGTTATACATATGATTCCCACTAACAATGATCATGCTGAATTAAACTTTAATTTTAGAAGAGCTAATTTCCCACTTATGTATTACTTAATACTAAATGCGGACTGGTCCCTGTTACTGACTGTCTGTCTCTGGAGGACGCTTGTTAGATCCTGTATGACACACTAAATAACATCTTTTTTGCAAGCGTGCTTCAGAAGTCACAACGTAGAAGGCACTTCCCTCTTTGGTACACCAAGAAAATCATAGATAACATTTATAAAAAAGAAAATGCTTATCGTAATTTTAGGTTGTTCAAACTCAAGTTTTACTATCAGAAATGTTGTCTATAAAGAATACATCCGCAGTACTGAGGATAACATCTCTAATGATCCCTCCAGCTTCTGGGCGTTTATTAAGAGTAAACGCTCTCGATCTGGCATTCCTAATAACATGAGAAATAATGATCGTGTCTATAACGACCCACCTAGCATAGTCACTGCCTTTGGTGATTGCTTTCACAGCATATTTATTAAGTCGTCTAGGCCTGAGGAGTATAGTTATTGGGGAGCTCCCCCTTTCTTTGTTGACGTTCCCGAAATTTCCGAGAGGGATATTGTGGTTCCGACGACATTCCCAGTTTTGTTGTCAAGGATTGCGTGTCCGCTTTATCTGGTCCTTTACTCCATATCTTTAATCTAGTGTTGAGGATTCATACATTTCCTGCTAATTGGAAGGTGGCCAAAGTCCGACCTATCTTGAAGTCTGGGGATCCAGGTGTGGTTGATAATTATCGACCCATATATATTTTATGTAATTTCTCTAAAATTCTTGAAATTATTTTGCATAAATTTATTTTCTCAGAAATGAGAAATACGCTTTCTATTGACGAACACGGTTTTATGCCTCGCAGATTCATCACCACGAATCTTGCCTCATTCTCGCAGTTTGTGTACGATGGTATCAATGATGGGAGCCAGATTGACGTGGTCTATACGGATTTTCGCAAAGCCTTTGATCGACTTGATCACTACTTAGTGTTGGATAAGGTCGGATCTCGTTTCGGGCTCTCAAATAACCTGATTGATCTTTTAAATTCATACCTCCTGGATCACAGGTTCTTTGTAGAAATCAATGGGTTTAGATCACCTCTCCATATTCCCGCTTCATGTGTTCCCAGGGTTCCAATCTGAGACCTCTTCTTTTCAATATGTTTGTTGATGACTTGCTGAGTGAAATGGGTTATCGGAAGCTTGCTTATGCCAATGACCTTAAGATTTTTGTAACGCATAGACTCTGTTTCTGATTGCCACGAATTACAGAGTAGCATTAATGCTCTCACCAACTGGTGCTCTACTAACAGGCTCACCTTAAACGTTTCCAAATGCAATGTCGTCCGATATTCCTGTCATAATCAACCCTATATTTTTCAATTATTCCGTAGGTGATACTATTCTACAGAATCTTCGTTCAGTTGGAGATTTGGGTATCATCTTTGACGAGAAATTCTCTTTTGCTGACCATATTGAACAAATGGTTGTTGGTGCATCATGGATGCTGGGTTTCCTGATTAGGAATTGTAGAGCCTTTACTAACATATCTGCAATCAAGCTTCTCTATTATTCCTTTGTTAGGTTTAAGTTTGACTATGCTTCTATTGCCATAAAAACGTAATCGAATCGATACAGAGGTGCTTCATTAAATATCTTATTTTCAAGAGGGATGGTGTCTATCCGGACCGCGGTGTTGATCACGGTTTAATCAGTTGCCTCTTGCAAAGAGAAGGGACATTCACTCCATCAAATTCTTATATAAGCTGTAAAATCACCATATTGATTGCCCTTTCCTATTAAGCAATGTATCTTTCCATGTACCACGCCTTGGGGCAAGGTACTCGCCTATTTTTAGCCTCGGCCGGCCTAGGTCAAATATATTATTCCACAGCCCTATTTATATAATGTGCAAGAACGGCAATGTCATTGGAAACTCCGGTGATTTCCATTGCAGTAGGCTGTCGGTACTTATTGGTTCTCTGCTCAGTGTTTAGAGGTTGCTCAAATTTATAGTTTTTTTATTATTTCTATTTTTATTATTTTTTTTTAATTTGGAGATTGTTCAAACTGTTTAAATGTACTTACTTGTATACTCTGTTTATTATTTTAATTGTATCATGTTCTTCTTTTATATGTAGCTCATTAGTATAAACGTTATTCCTGTAATTGGGCCCTGGCCTGTTGGAATTGAATGTATAAATAAATAAATAAATATAATGCATTAGTTCGGCAGTAACTTTACCTAGAATACCACCAAAAATATCAATGAGTTCTTTTTTACCACATAGCTAATAAAATTTGAGAAAGATAATTGTTGGTGGTACAGGTTCTACCACTTCTATATTACAGAATTTTGAAATGGAATAGGAAAAATTTGTTGAAAAATATTGAAAATTAGCATTTACATATAATTTAGAGGTTCCATTGTAAGGTTTAAAGCTGTATTTTCGTTTTTTTATAGTGGTTTGTCCTGGTTTTCAGACTATATACATGTATGCTAAGTTTGAAATATTTTTATCTTATTTTTTCTATGTTACTCTCCAAAGGTCAAATCTTAACTCAAAATATAGTATTTGAAATAATAATGTTAAAAATTTTAAAATGCACTATGAATTACTTAATCTACTGTGGGCTACAGTACTCTGCCAATATAAACAAGACAAATGTTTTTTTTAACATAAGACAGAATTTGAAGTATTTTAGGATGCTAAGAATGTATGGGAACCCATTTATCTTAGTTATGCTGGGAATTTGGAATCTTTAGCTCAGTGATACTACTCAGTATATATCACTACTATCGCTAATCATGTTGGTTTTCATCAGAACTACTAGTGTTTAGTGTAGTGGTGATATATACCGAGTAGTGGCATTTACCTTAGTGACCAGGATTAAATATCTAAGTATGAGTCTGGATCATAAACTGACTAGGGGACTATATGTCGACACTATTGTCAGCGAGTTTTACTGGCTGCTACGCCCCGTGGTGTGCGCGAGCTGAGGACCAAGTTACCGCGTCATGGACTGGAGAGGAGGGGATTACATCGGGAAGGATTTAAAGACTTACGGCTGAACGTCTAGTTTCCTATTTTGAATAAAAAAGTGATAGTGGCAGCCTCCCTGCTGATGTGGGAGACCAGATGCTGGAAACAAACCTAGGACATACTAAAATTGCCCTCAAATCGGAAAAAGATTCTTTCGCCAACCCCCAAATTTAATAGGGCTTTTATCTTTACAATTTCCAGTAGGAGACAGTGGGAGGAGCAAAAAATTAATCTGCCTCAAAATGCTTGGGTGTGCTTCAATGAATGATTGGAATTGAGTCTGTGAGGGTAGAAATTTATCTACTAACTGTAGATGTGCATAACATCTTGATGACACCTGCAATGAAGGAGGTGACCACTTGTTATATATCTACTTTGTTAACAAGGTAATTACTTAATTACCTTGTTAATTCAAGAGTGATCTAGGATTAAACATCTGATATGGGTCTCTGGACATCAGGTGGTATAAGGCAAAGAGACGGTGTACAAACCCATTAATCTCAAAGCCGCCACTCCTTTCCAGATTCCTGATCTAGCTCTAAAGGGGAATGGTATTGGAGACCAGGGTCCCATTGGGCCAATGAGTTTACAATGTTGCCGGAAAAGGCCACATCTGATTGCATTGCATTGAACATCACAATGATTGCTTAAATAAAGTAGATGTGTCTTAAATGCCCTTATTGGGATCTTTACGGTACATTGTAGGTTGACAAGGTATAAAATACTGAAGAAGACCATCCCACTTTTTCAGTTTGTCTGGAGGATGAAGAGAGGTCTTTTTACTTTATCAATAAGACCCAGGTAGACTAGTTTTCAACAACATGAGGCCAACACTCTAGCATGCGGCGATATCCAGGCCTCCATAGCGATTTTGAAGAGGTTCCGCTAGGAACGTGCTAGGGCGGTTGGGTAATCATTTACAAGTAGGCAAAAAGTAGCATTCTGGTCTGTTTGCTAGATGTTGAGCTTCCCCACGACTACAGCTACTATTACTACTTCATCTACTATATAGAGCCCTAGCAAATCTTTCACGTTCGTTTTGGTTTGTCCAAAGAATAACATCATATGGCAGGCTTGCTATTACTGTATCTAAAAAATACGATATGTGCTAAGTTAGATATGTCTTGTGCTGCTTTAAAAAAAAAAATCAACAGCATTTTAAAGAATTGCTTCTTTATAATTTGGTTTCTAACTTTTATTTTGCTTGGATTAGAAACCATATTAACATTTGTCATTAATGTATGTATCATTCCATTACATTATAATTAATATGTTAATCTAAAACTTCAATAATTTTCATTTCCAATATACTACATGTTCTTGTCTTTTTAAGGTTAGTTTCAATTTACTTATTCGTATTATATATGATTAGCATCTTATTCGGCAGATTTTAGAACGATAACAAAAGTTCACTCCATTTGGCCGTTATAACTAAACTGCCAAGGGCGGTTGAATGTTTTCATGATTATACTCAATGTTCAAGACTGACTCTGTACCCTACTTTATACATTAAAATGGCTTGTTTAACCGACTTCAAAAATGATTTGTAATTTAATACATGTGTATATAATATTTTACAGATCTCTTAATATTTATGTATGTTAGTTTACATACTCTTTCGAACTGACATACCAAATTTCACTAATGTATGTTTGTTATTAAATATGGACAAAACTACTACTACGATTTTAATGAAACTGTCTTCGATCATGAAGAAACCAGAACCGTTTAAATCGATTTTGGTTGGTTGCGAATCCTAAAAATTGGAAACGAGTTTAAGCTAAGAAGCAGAGGTAAGCATTTTGAATGTTCTTGTTCGTAGAAATGACTAATTAAATAAATTAAGTAAATTTAATTATTGATTTTAATAATTATCTTGTTGACAACTTACATTGTTTATTTTTAGGTATTGTTCTAAGGTATTTCCCGTATTCCCTACATGCACTCACTTAAAAGGAGCATTTTTATGCAGAACGTTAACGAACCAGGATATAAGACGATTTCATCAACGATTCTACGAAAACGCTGAAAAAGTAAGTCAAGATAATTTTCGGCTCATGCATGTATCCATGCAAAGAATCAAAAGACGACGGCCGAAAAACATAAACCAAAGACAAGATGTTCGTGCAATGTATTTTAAATGTTTCTCGATTCAGACTAAATTATTTAACCAAAAAATTTTATCGTAATGATGAGATGCAGAAGGAAAGAAGGGTTAGTAATAGAACAGGCAACCAATATGCAGCTAAAAAGGGGAAATAAATGGAATTTTTAAACCGTTATAACCTTAAATAAAGCTGGTAGGAGGTATCTACCTCCGGAATTGAACATAAGAAAGCTATGGAGATTTTATAAGAAAGAAGTTGAAGAATTTCCAGAGCGTCAAGTCAAAGAATCCGTTTTTCTAACATTTTTTTAACACAAACAACACACCCATGTACCCGGGGGTCATGCTCTTGGGGTGAAAAAATTTTGAAAAAAACCATGTACCTGGGGTCATGCTTTTAGGCTGAAAAAATTTTGAAATATATCAATTACCCCGGTGTCATGCTCTTGGGCTGAAAAAATTTTGAAAAAACCATGTACCCCGGGGTCATGCTCTTGGGGTGAAAAAACTTTGAAAAAAACCATGGACCCAGGGTCATGCTCCTGGGTTGAAAAAATTTTGAAAAAAAAACCATGTTCCCAGGGTCATGCTCTTGGGGTGAAAAAATTTTGAAAAAAATCATGTACCCGGGGTCATGCCCTTGGGGTGAAAAAATTTTGAAAAAAGTCATGTACCCGGGGTCATGCTCTTGGGGTGAAATTTGGGACACCTCATATTGATTTTTGCTCCACTTGTCTGGAATTGTGTGAAGGAATTATAGTTTTGCCAAAACGAACAACAGAAAAATACTTTGATGACCACAAAGAGAATTCGTAAGTTTGGAACAAAAGTATTCTTGTTATTTCAAGAAGATAGAGAAGACTTGTTGATTCTTACCTTTGACTGTCAAAAAACCAACCCCTGTTAAAATTTCCAGACCAAGCGATATATTAGAGTAGGCAGATTTATTTAAACAGTTTCACCATTGTTGGTTATTCAAAATAAAAAATGAGCCCTCAAAACGTGACATCTTTTGTTTGGACAGAAAACGATTTCCCAAAAGGAGCTATTGAATCGTCGTGCACATTTCATTATTTGAGCAATTCAAATTTAACCCCTTATTCTGTCGTTAGGCTAGGCTGTGCTGGTTGTTTGGGGGAGGGGGGGCAAAACAAAAATACTATTTCAATAAGCATGCTAAGCTATGGGTTTTTTAATGCTCCTAGTAATATAAAAGAGGTGCAAATCGTTTTCCCTGTTACAGGACATCACTTTATTCCACCTGATCGTGTATTTGGCAATATTGAAAAAGAAATTAAAATACAATTTCACCTAAGGCATATATCGATATTAAAAATTATTCAACTGTCAAAATAGTCGGTCAAGATTTGGAGGTCAAAGATTGGAAAGGGGCAGCAGAAGAGATAATCAAGTCAGTAGGCTCATGGAACTTTGGAGTGCAGGCTCGCAAAAGAGTATTTTTAAAAAAATCCCATCAAACCATTTTTGTTCGGGAAGAGCCAAGTTACAGAACCGACATGGGCAGTGCTAATTCAATTATTAAACGGTGTTACCCGTTACATCAACTTCAACCACAAATAATTCAAAAAGGGGAATACAATTAAACAGAAAAAAAAAGATAACGTTGAAACATTATAAAAAAAGCTTTACGGGAACGGATGGAGATCATTGGAGGTCCTCGGTTTCTTTAAGCATGTGATTGACTATGCTGAGATTAACCTGGTCGTTCAAGCTGAAGAGGAAAACCTGTGCCAACCCTTGGAGGATGTACCACCTTTTAATGTTTAATTTTAATAAAGTAAATTTTTTTAATTACAAAAACGTATAAAAAAATGTTTACTTTTAAAATAAAAATAGTTTTTTACGAGGTATGATATAATTATTTTTTATCCATCCATTTTATTATTCAAATTAATGTTTTAATTTTTGAAGAAAATTCTGGGAGTAAGAGTTAGAGGTAACGAGAGTGAAATCTACCAGCAGTCTAACAACTTCAGAGCAAAACTTACATTCTCCTTTTCATTCAGTTTCAAAACTAGCATTCTCCGTTTTTCAAATGCAAAACTAACATCCTCCAACATTTAGAGCTTAAAAATGTTAATTTGCCATGAAGCTATTACTTTTTTTAACTCAAAACCATTAAAGACAAAAAAGAAGAATTAAAAAAATGTATGTTTTTTGGACTTCAGTGTTTTTTTTTGCATTCTATCAAATCTGCAAAAGTGGAGAATATGAATTGTAATTAGCAGAAGAAATCTTTGCTGTTATCACTATTAACGAAAAACGCAAGAAATGTAATTAATACTTAACTCATAAAATACTATAGGTAAACGAACAAAATTAAGTCATATTTTTAAGTCGGCGCAAGTCTTGCACTTAAGAAGAAACGAATAAAAAATAAACAGTGTTGAAAATCCATTAATATTCACAAAAGAAAGTACCTAACACAAAATACCTTCTGTACGCTCTTTCGGAACTAAATTTAGTGTGAGGAAACCAGTATACATATATTTTTTTGGCAGGATTACTATTATACTTGCTCAAAAACAAAATCATCTGAAATTATGAGTAAATAAGCTAGGGTGGAAATTTCCTTAATTTTTAATATTTGCTTATTATATTTCATATATTAAGTATCAATTGCATATTGCTTTCATTTTTGGCGTTTTTCGTTTAGAGTTACCACAGCCAAGATTCCTTTTGCTAATTATATTTTTTTATGAGCAAGTAGGTATCAAATTTTTTAAGAGTAAAATAATATATTACTTTGCACTTTTTGCCGGTTTACTTGGTTTTTAATTTTTGATAGATTTAGTTGAATGAAATTGAAAGTTGAAAATCTCATGAAACTGTTCCAGGAAAATCCTTTTATTAGTAACGCACAATTCAGAGAGAGTGCTTTTTCCAAACGCTCAAAAACTTGATAATCGTTAGTTCAGGTTTAATACTCGACGCTTCGAGAAATATTTGGTATTCAACTTTTCACCAGGCTGGCAGCTTTAACATAAGCTATAAGACCGTAGTAATTCCGGGAAATATACAGAAGACACCGCTGAATGGTGTTAAACTATAAGAATGACTTATGAAACTCATATATTTTGAACTTACATTTTGGACAGTTTTGTTGAACTATTTGTTAGGGGTACCGAGATTTTACAGCCACTAAAGATGTTTAAAATTTAAACCCTATCTATTTGTTATGAATCTAAAGCTTCTTGTTGGCCAGGTGTAGTTTATTTACGACGTCACCAAATGTCTGAAAACTCAAAATTTATTTTGATATTTATATATTTAAGACCATGGAATAGGTAACCAAAATAGCCATTTTCTAAAGTTCAAGGTTCAACTTCATTTTTATGGGTTTAATAATAATTTGACATGCTTTCCGGGTCTTGTACTATGAGCTTCATTATGTTGAAAAATTTACTATTGCAATTGTTAAATTAAACCTCTGACAAATAAGATAATTTTTGATGTTAAACCATTTTAATGAATTAGGCTGTTAACGTGTAGGTCTGAATGATTTTAAAAGAAAGTGCCTATTTGTTAAAAATTTAATTTGTAGATCTTAAAATTCTATATTTATTAGGTTGTTGTAGAAAATAATAATTAATTTATTTTCAGCTCTTTATCCTGATGATGCTGCAAAAGCTGTGATACGAGATATAGAAAATTTAAAACGTGCTGGCTTCGGAGGGCCTCCAATTCCCCCTTCTGTTTTATCAATATCAGTGTCTGTACCAGCTGATATTATTCCTATTGAACCAGTTATTCCTATTTCTCTTGGTAAACTTAACATTGACAAATCTCCGTCTATCTCATTAAGTTCGGGTAAGTACTTAACAATTGTGGATATTCTTGGTATAAAATAGGGTGAAAATTCTTGAAACGGAACACCTTCGACCCAACTTTTCGGAAATCCAAAAATAATGATTTATTTTAATACTACATATAGGTAGTGAACAAGCTCTGAAATATTTTCAGTTGATGTTGATTATTATAACTGTTACTACTTTTGGAATGTGGAATCTTTGGCAGAATGACACTACTCAGTATATATCACCACTACACCAAACACTTTATTTCGCTAGCCATGTTAGCTTCATCAGGGGCGATGACTGACAGTCAATCATCGCTCCTGATGAAGCTAACATGGTTAGCGAAACGCGCGTCAAGTGCAAAAATAAAGTGTTTGGTGGAGTATTATAACTGTTAGTTTTTTTTTTCAAAAATTCGTAACTCGCAAAATTATTTTTTTATGGAAATTCTAGTTGAGACCAAAATGGCCAAAAACATTATGAATTTCAAAAAAAAAACATTGCATAATTATAAAAATTTTTTAATGGCAAAAAAAATAAATTTATTATAAACAAATTGGAATTTAATAAGGTTCTTAATCACTTGTCAACAATAGGTTTGATTTTTAGTTTTCTGCAGAAAGTAAAAAAATCTTTCGGCCCTCATTTGACCTTCAAATGGAGTTAGTTTTTATGAGCAAAGGCATTGCGTTGAGGGTGGTGGCGCAACGTAGTGTTATTTAGATGCACATATAATTCAAGATAATCGCATGTTTATGTAATTATTAAGGGTTGACAAACACAGTAATTCTTTAATTAGAAATCGTTTAATTTTCATGGGAAAATACATTTTTTAGAAAACCTTCAACAAAAAAATCTATAGTAATTGAGAAATCTTGTCGTAATGTTAAATTAATGGGTCACGTCATAACTAACAAATCTATCATCTTTCAAATAAATTTTACAAGACAATATTTTTTCATTAATTGGCATGTAACTGTGGAATTGACGTGTGTTTGTAATTGATTGTGTTAGCTTAAAATGAGTTTTCAGGAATTTAGCACGAGTTTCATATTGTTTGTACAAATTTTATATCCTTAAAAAACTTTCGAGAAAAAATATACAGATCTTCGGCATTAAGAATTTTCGCACCATCAATTTGACATGAAATGCTTGGCGTTTTACGGTACCACCTATACTGTCACGCACATTTACCGTGCGAAGTAAAAAAAATGCCACCCCGCTTCTACAATAAAATCCTAACTTATACTTTAATAAATTTACAGAGCTGCAAATTTATTTAACCAGAGTACATAAAAGAAAATCACGGTTGTCAAAGTATAAAAAAAATATTTTATTTTTCGGATGGATCTGGTGCCCAATACAGAAATAAATTCAATTTTTCTAATTTACGCACGGTAAATGTGCGTGTGCCGACTACAAGAATGAAATATATTTGCAATCTACGACCTTAAAGTCCCTAATAACAATTTTAGTCAAAATCGTTTGAAACGAGGAATGATTTATTTGGGCCGCCTTTTCAGATTCTTTATTTTGAATTTTTGTATATAGATTTGTAAACACTTATATATCATCCCACTTTCCCTTGGTTAGACGTTTGTTTTAGATCCGACG
This sequence comes from Pachyrhynchus sulphureomaculatus, assembly GCA_019049505.1. Lineage (NCBI taxonomy): Eukaryota > Metazoa > Arthropoda > Insecta > Coleoptera > Curculionidae > Pachyrhynchus > Pachyrhynchus sulphureomaculatus. The sequence goes on from CM032455.1 coordinate 69,489,808, forward strand.
ACCCATTTGATTGCGCTAAGGAGAGTTCCGATGTCATTTCGGCTGGTATGAAAGCTTACGTCCCTTTTTCGAAGAAATGCCCATCCAACGGCAAGCCTTGGTTCGACCGAAAATACAAAGAAGCTGTTGCTTCTAAACATCTTGCTTACCGACAGTGGCGTAAAAATCCTGACGTGATAAATCGAAACATCTTTGTTCGTGCCTGCAGCAGATGCAAAGAAATTATCGTGCCTGCAACAGATGCAAAGAAATTATCGACGAATCCAAGGAGTCACACAATAAAAGAATTTTTAAAAAATTCTTTAATTCTCCAGATCCTTTTGGTTAGTTACTAAGGCATTAGTCAAAATTTCATTAATACCCCCACTTACATGGCCAGATAATAATATTGTCACCAGTCGAGAAAGCCAACTTGTTAGTTGAACTTTTCGGTTCACATTCTACTTCGATTTCCATGGAAAAACACCACCAACTATTCCCATAGTGCAGTCAAGGATGCTCGATATTGTAGTGTAGACAGCGTATCATAAAACATATTTTAATGAAGTCAGACTCCAAAAAAACTTCTGGCGCTGACGGAATACCTGGCATAGTACTCAAAAAATGCGCTTGAGAACTAACACAAGTTTTCTGTAGACTTTTCAACCTAGCCTACAGAAAGGGAATGTTTCCTTCCTGCTGGAAATGCGCTACAGCTCACCTGATACCCAAAAAAGGCAAGAAGACATTGCCAAACAACTACCGACGAGTCGCACTGCTTTCAATAATATAGATAGTCATGGAAAAGGCTATCAATCAGCATCGTCTAAAATATCTTGAAGGATTTAATATTAGTAGCGACCATCAATATCGCTTTCGTAAGCGAAGATCAACAGAAGATGTCATAACTTGTAACTCATGTTTGGAACAACGCAGTTGAACACCTTGGAGAATCTCGAGCGGTTGCATTTAATATATTCAAGGCATTCGACCGTGTTTGGCACGATGGATTATTGGCTAAGCTATGCTCTTATGGAATGTCTGAAAAGTTCTGTTTATGTCTCTCGTGTTTCCTCAGAGAGCGTTCTTTACGAGTCGCAGTCGACGAATTTCTTTCTAACACTGTCACTATAAACGCCGGTGCATCCCAAGGCTCCACGTGTCTCTTACTCTCTTTCCCATTTACATTAACGATCTGCTTGAAAGGACCAGTAATCCAACCTACAGCTTTGCAGATGACAGTACGATTATTTCTTCATTCACTTTGAACGCTCGAACATCTGCTACTCATGCCAATATCCGCAGACAGCAGGAAGTCATTCAGCTTAACAAAGACCTGGAAGAAATTCTGTCCTGGGGTGATAATAACCAAGTAGAATTTAACGGTACAAAAACCCAGGTGGAGTTTTTTTCTAAAAAAGTTAACGTCGCTGAAGTCGACATAGTTGTGTCGGGGCACTTCATTCCTCGTCGTCACTCAATTTGCTGGGCGTTAATTCGGGAGCAACTATGTCTTGACATGGACATGTTGCAAGCAGAGCAGAGAGGGCTTTTCACGAGCTGGGAATATTATTTCGAACCCTACAGCTTACGCTCACCAACAACTGTTGATTCTCTACAAAGCTCAAATTAGACCAACATGGAATATTATTCCCATGTTTGGAGCTCTGCATTTGTTGGATTCTATTCAGAAGAGAGCTGTTCGATTGATTAGAGACCCAGAACTGACCAGCAACCTTGGTTCCTTGGAACGTAGACCGATTGGCGACTTGAGGCTATTCTACAAGTTTTTCATGGAAAGTTTTCGATGGATGTAGGCTGCTTAATTGATCCCAAAGCGGTAGGAGTACACGTCGCGCTAATATTTTACATCCGTATGAAATTCGGCTTGTCACTTCTTGTACAACCCTTTTCAAGTAGTTTTTTATATGGAAAACTTCATCCCTTTGGAATGATTTGCCCGGGACTTTCTCACCGCGTACAATTTACAGCGATTCAGGACCAATGTGAAACCCTATTTCTGCACCCGTGTCGCACCTGTAGCGCTTTGATGTTTCCCTGCAGCACGTGTGCTATACCCATAAAAAACCTTTTTGTGGAACTCCCCAAAAAACGGTTACGTGCATCGAAATTTTCCATGTATTTCCAAAAAAATTGTAGATGTACGAAACATAATCTAATTCATAACCCCTTTTTGAATTCGGTTTAAAAAGGTTTATCCGAATAAAGTTATCCTATTATGACAATTGTGCTCTAGGCCTGAGTATATTAAAGCATATATGCAGTTATCTTGGAAAATACTTTTAATACTATTTACATAAGACGAGTGTACGATGTTTCAGATTTAGAAGAAGAAAACTTGTTTAAAAAAAAAACGAGAAATTAAATGTCGTAACATAAGAAAGAGTGCAACAAGTAGCAGGCGATCTCCTTCACCGAAAAATTCTATTAAGAATGAAAGATATGGTAGCAATGGCAATAAAGAGAAAAAAGAATATCCATCAAACTGGACTGAGTATAAAGAACTGAATTTAGATCCACAAAAGGATGCATTATTGAAATCAAAGTTATTTAGGAAGCCGAGATCTAAACATTTTCTGTAAGTATCTTATACAAATGTAAAATCTTTTGCATAATACTTAAAACATGTTTTCCCAAATTGTTTATTTTTGGCATGTAACACGTAGGCTGAAAAGTTTTTGGTCTGACACATAGGTGTCGCCCTTTTCAAAAAATCCATATACCAACCTTCAAACGATACGTGTCAAAATTTCATGACATTTTGAAGATTAGTTTACAAGCACAATGATTTTAGTGACGCTACTTTTGATATTTTCAAAATAATGGAAAAAATCGAAATTTGTGTGTTGATTAAACAAGCGTTCAAGCAAAACAATGGCTTCATAAGTGTACAGGGACTCTGACCTGGAATTTAAACGCGGTCGTACAGATACAAATGATGCTAAACGCCCAAATGAGGTGGTTTTCATGCGATATGTGACAATGTGACAATGAACAACTATGTACCGGAATCACTCAGCTGAGTGAACAGTAGCCGGTGAAAGCCACCCGAAGCGACCAAAGACACAACAGTCGGCTGGAAAGGTTTTGGCCTCTGTATTTTGGGATGCTCGTGGAATAATTTTCATCAACGATGCTGAGAAGGAAAAAAACCATCAATAACAAATATTATATAAAGTTAGGAGAAGAGGCTCTGGAGCCCCCCAACTTTGATGTTATGTGGTTAAAAATAACGACTCAACCAACCACAAGGTTCATCTGTATCCTCTATCGACCACCAAGTGATACTAACTTTAGAACACTTTTCGCTTCTCTTGCAGACACCATCGATCATTTACAAATTAACTATCCAAATGCCGAAATTGCCATCCTGGGCGACTTTAATGTCCACAACATCAACTGGCTTAAATATTCAAATACTACCGATGAACAAGGTCGTGAAGCCGAATCATTTTCAATCAGTTGTGGCTTGACTCAGCTTATTGATGAACCAACACGGATCCCTGATCGAGACGGAGAGTTCGCCAGTCTTCTTGATCTGTTTTTAACCACCACCAATCCGGAGATTTACACGGTCAGCGTAAATCCGCCGTTAGGTTCTTCCGACCATAGACTACTTTCGACATCGAGTATTCTACCAATCAGTGATAGAGAGGCGCCCAAACCGCGCAAGATTTGGCACTACAAATCTGCTAAATGGGAAGATCTCATGGAATATTTTCGAACTTTCCCTTGGTTGGACGTTTGTTTTCGATCCGACGACCCATCTGACTGCGCCAGGGAGGTTTCCGATGTTATTTTGGCCGGTATGGAGGCTTACATCTCTTTTTCGAAGAAATGCCCTTCCAACGGCAAGCCTTGGTTTGACCTAAAATGCAAAGAAGCTGTTGCTTCTAAACATCTTGCATACGGACAGTGGCGTGAAGATCCTAACACCATAAATCGTAACATCTTTGTTTGTGCCAGGAACAGATGCAAAGAAATTATCGACGAAACCAAGGAGGTACACAATCAACGGATTAGAAACAAACATCTCGCTTGTCCCGGCAATTCCAGGTCCTTTTGGTCAGTCGCTAAGGCAGTTAGTCAAATTTTCACCAAATCCACCATACCACCACTCACACGGCCAGATAATTCTATTGCAACGACACCTGTTGAGAAAGCGAACTTGTTGGCTGAACTCTTTGCTTCACATTCTACTGTCGATTTCCAAGGAAAAAACACCACCTACTATTCCCATAGTGCAGTCAAGGATGCCCGATATTGTCTTCAGACAGCGTATCATAAAACGTATTTTGATGAAGCTAGACACCAAAAAGGCTTCTGGCGCTGACGGAATACCTGCCATAGTTCTCAAGAACTGTGCAAGGGAACTAACACCAGTTTTCTGTAGACTTTTCAACCTATCCTACAGAAAGGGAATATTTCCTTCCTGCTGGAAATGTGCCACAGTTCAGCCGATACCTAAAAAAGGCAAGAAGACCTTGCCAAATAACTACCGACCAATCGCACTACTCTCAATAATATCGAAAGTCATGGAAAAGGCTATCAATCAGCATCTTCTAAAATATCTTGAAGGATTCAACATTATTAGCGATCACCAATATGGCTTTCGTAAAAATAGATCAACAGGAGATCTTCGGACTTATGTAACACATGTTTGGAACAACGCAATTGAACACTTTGGAGAATCTCGAGCGGTTGCTCTCGACATATCCAAGGCATTTGACCGTGTTTGGCACGATGGGCTGTTGGCTAAGTTACGTTCTTATGGTATGTCTGAAAAGTTCTGTTTGTGGCTCTCATGTTTCCTCAGAGAGCGTTCTTTACGAGTGGCAGTCGACGGATTTCTTTCTAACACCTTCACTATCAACGCCGGTGTGCCCCAAGGTTCCATACTATCTCCTACTCTCTTCCTTATTTATATTAACGATCTGCTGGAAAAGACCGAGAATCCAATCTACAGCTTTGCAGATGACAGTACACTTATCTCTTCATTCACTTTGAATGCTCGGACATCGACTATTCAGACGAATATCCGCAGACAGCAGGAAGTCATTCAACTTAACAAAGACCTGGAAGAAATTCTATCTTGGGGTGACAGTAACCAAGTGGAATTTAACGCTACAAAAACCCAGGCGGCAGTTTTTTCTAAAAAAGTTAACGTTGCAGAACCCGACATAGTTATGTCGGGGCACTCCATCCCTCTAACATCGTCACTCAATCTGTTAGGCGTAAATTTGGGAGCAAATATGTCCTGGCATGAACATGTTGCAGGCATAGCAAGGATAGCTTCTCAAAAGTTGGGAATATTGTTTCGAACCAGAAAGCTTTACACTCCACAACAACTGTTAATTCTTTACAAAGCTCAAATTCGACCAACTATGGAATACTGCTCCCATGTTTGGAGCTCCGCTCCCAAATATACACTGCATTTGTTGGATTCTATCCAGAGAAGAGCTGTTCGTCTGATTGGACACCCGGAACTGACCGACGGCCTTGATTCGCTGGAACATCGAAGAACGGTTGGCGACTTGAGCCTGTTCTACAAGTACTTTCATGGAAAGTGTTCGAAGGATGTGGCCCGCTTAATTCCTCCCAGAGCGGTGCATGTTAGGAGTACACGTCGCGCTAGTCCTTCACATTCGTATGAGGTTCAGCTTGTTACTCCTCGTACAACGCTTTTCAAGCAGTCTTTTATATGGAGAACATCATACCTTTGGAATAGTTTGCCCAGGACTGTGTTTCCCATCGAGTACAATCTACAGCGATTCAAGAACAACGTGAATCGCTTTCTCCGCACACGTGTCGCTCCTGTAGCGCTTTAGGGATTTCCCTGTAGCACGTGTGCTAGACCCATAAAAAAAAAAAAAAAAAAGATCTGTTTGGAGGCAGAAATCGCAAAGAAACGGCCCCAAATGAACAAGAGTGCTCTTTCATCAAGACAGCGCACTGTGTTACAAGTCAATGGTTACGATGGCAAAATTGCATGAATTCAAGTTCGAATTGCTTCTTCATCCACCGTATTCTCTACATTTGGCCCCCAGCGACTATTGTCTATTCGCAGACCTCAAAAAAATGCTCGCGAGAAAGAGATTTGGCTCCAATGAAGAAGTTATCGCAGAAACTGAGGCTTGTTTTGCAGGCAAAGACAAATCCTTCTACAAGAAAGGTATATAAATGTTAGAAAAGCGTTGGACTGATTGTATCGCTCTTGAAGGAGACTATAATGATGAATAAGTCGAATTTTGCAGAAAAAAATGTGTTTTAAGTTGCTAGACCAGGGGTGCTCAAACGGTCGATCGCGATCGACAAGTCGATCGCGAGTGCTTTTTTGAGTCGATCTCGAGAAAAAAATTCCGATATAGAATTATTCACAGATTTTGTTTTAGGTAACTAAAACAAAATGTAATGAATAAACTACTAAAATTTATTCGATCCACAATTAGGCTAGATAGGCTCATCACTTTCTTTTATCGTAATAACCCCCTGCTAGCGGCAAAAGGCGGCTTTATCAAAGGAACGCGCGGTACTTGTCAAAGAAAAGCCGCCGTTTTTGATTCCCGCCGATTTTTCTAGAAACTTCGGGCGGCATGTTTGACGGGAACATTCGAGACTTCGTTCGCGCCGATATAAATGTTGCGCCTGCAGGAATAGGAGTCAGTCTGAGTTGTAACTTGAACGCGATACATCGATACAAAGTTTATTAATAAATAGTCCAAAATGAGTGCGGCGAAGAAAAGTAAAACTTATCATTTTAATAACGATTGGGAGGAAGAATTTTTCTTTTGTATGGTAAAGGATAAGTGCATTTGTCTCATTTGCCGTGCGTCAGTTGCAATACCTAAGAGAGGCATCATAAAACGGTTCATAAAAACTATGAAAAGGATTTTCCGTCACAGAGTGAATTAAGAAAACGAAAAGTACGTGATTTGATAACTTGTTTGAAAAAAGAACAAACCATGTTCACAAGACCAGCCAAACAATCAAAAGCTGCAACGATCGCGTCATTTAAAATATCTCATATATTGGCGAAACACAAGAAACCATTTGATGATGGATTGGTTGTGAAGGAAGCATTTATTGTAGCGGGTGAGACTTTATTTGGAGATTTTAAAAATAAAACAGATTATGTCTGCTATTAGAGAACTTCAGTTATCTCGTCCGACTGTCACAAGGCGTGTTGAAGTTATGAGTCAGGACATGGCAGATAAACTAAAACATGATATCATGGAATGTACATACTTTTCTTTACAGTTCGACGAATCCACCGATATGACAGACACTGCCCAGTTGTGTATTTTTATTCGAATGGTATTCAATGACATGTCGGCTAAGGAAGAGTTTTTGACAATGATTCCTCTGAAAGGAAAGACCCGTGGCGAAGATATGTATGGCGTTTTCTTCAATTTTGTAACAAACTACAAGCTACCAATATATAAACTAGTGTGTATTACAACCGATGGAGCACCAGCAATGACTGGAAACAAAAACGGTTTTGTGGCATTGTGTCGAGCTAATGATGATTTCCCTTCATTTTTCTCCTTCCATTGCATTATACATCAACAAGTTTTGTGTTCAAAAGTTCTAAACATGGAGGAGATTATGGGCATTGCAATAAAAATTGTGAATTCTATCCGTGCACGTAGCTTGCAACGACGGCTCTTTAAATTGCAGTTGGAAGATAGTGAGTCAGCTGAACACACTGATTTAGTTCTTCACACGGACGTCAGGTGGTTGAGTCGCGGAAAATTCCTAGAAAGGTTTCAAGAATTATTGCCCGAAATAACAGCTTTTCTGGACGAAAGAGGTGATGACACTCAGATGCTGAAAAACGGAAAATGGCTGACTGATTTGGCATTTTTGACAGACATCACAATGCATTTAAACACCATTAATTTGGAGCTTCAAGGTAAAGGAAAAACTATTATTGAGATGATTAGCGCAATAAACGCATTCAAAAGTAAATTGCAACTTATGATAGATCAACTGAAAAGAAAGGATCTGAAAAATTTTCCGTCTTTAAAAGCAAGGATTCCTCAGTTGAATTATGATATTTATGCGGCAGAATTATCAAATATTTTGGGCCAATTCGAAATACGTTTTTATGATTTCAGTAAATTGGCATATATCGCATCATTTATGAATTATCCTTTTTCGTGTAAAAACATTGAGGAATTAGCTACTGAAATGTTTGGGTCAACTTACTTGTGCGAGTCTGCATTTTCTGAAATGAAGATAATTAAGTCAAAATATCGCAATCGACTAACTGACGAACATATGTCATCATGCTTGCGATTAGCACTCGGTAATTACGTACCATCTTATGAAAAATATGCTGAGGACATGCAGGGCCACGCTTCAACATCCAAAATCACTCTTTAGTTAAGTTTAGACACTAGAACTCGTTTGTTTTGTAAGAACCAATAAACTCGCAATTTTGAATAATTATGAGTTTTTTCATTGACATTTTAGAGCAGACCAACACTTACCTTGACTAAAAAAATGCATATTGTGCGGAAAACTAATATCTATGCCACGATACACCCTACCTAGACGACAATCCTGCATCACACTTACTTGCAGCCTCTCAGAGTCGATCGATCGTAGTCCAACAATATTGAGGTAGATCGCCAGCAGTTCAAGTTTGAGCACCCCTGAGCTAGACCAAAAACTTTTCAGCCTACGTGTTACGTGGAGCGATCCGAAAGTTTCCGGACTAACACTATATAGTAAGCATGCGAAATAGTATCCATTCGCGCCAATATGTGGCGGTAGATATATCTCTAAAAACGTTGCGTGCCAAGTTTCAAGTTGCTATTCTTCTCTATCAACGTTTGCGTAAATTTATTATTGTGTCTCTGCGATTTTTACAGCTAATCTGAAAAAAGAACGGCTCATGTTTAAGGAGAAATGCTACTGAAACTTATGAAATGATTCGAAAAGCAATTTGGGACAAAGACCTGTGCCGTATGCCACTTTTCGACTGGTTTTCGCGATTTAAGGCCGGCCAAACTTCGGAGGAAGACAACGAGCGTTCCGGAAGGCCTTCGCCAGTAACCACGCCTGAAATCATCGCCAGATCATTCGTGAAGCCCGTCATCGGACAATTATGAGCATCTCTGACGAATTTTCGGTGGGTTAAAAAACGGTCAAAGCTTTTCAGCGAGAAGAGTTTCCTTCTGTACCAGGATGGTGCACCAACTCACAGTTTGTTCCGTATGCAACAGTTTTTGGCGAAAAATGCCATGACTGTCACCCCCAACCCCCCTAATTTTCCCGATTTGGCACCTTGTGACCTCGGGCTATTCCCCCTCATGAAGATGATGGTAAAGAGTCGCTGCGTCGAGACGATACAACGCGAATCGCAGGCTGCGCTGGAGGCAATGACAGCATCATCCTTCCCAGACCAGTCGAAAAGACATAGACAATATTTCTAGTTCGAACGATCATTTGTAATAATAACAATAAATACGGTAACAGTCTGTCAAGTAAGAACGTGACCGCTTGTATCCTTGAAAAAATGTGTTTCGAGAACATTTTTTGCGATCAATCTATTCTTTGGTGTGCTAACAAACGGCACAATTTCCTTAGTAAGTTGTCCAATCGCCTCCTGCATCAATAATCGCGTGACATCTTCGCGGTATACTGTTGAGGAGATTTTCTACATACTCTGCAAATTTTTCGAATCTCACGAGACAACTGAGTCAAAGTCCTCAGAGTCTTTCCTCTGATCTTTACAAGGGACCAAACGTTTTCAATAGGGTTGGCGTTCGGCGATTGTGAGGGCCACTCTAGTCTTTTGTCATGGGCTCAAGCGAGCCTCTTCGCGACGTAATTTTTGCACGGCAAAGGTTTTTTCAACGTGCTTCGGAATTTGACATCATGAGCACGAAAATGTTGTCGAATGGTCTCACGGGACATATTCAAACCTTATTATCTTAATTTTTCCGCTCCTTGACGCAGCGTCAATTTCCAGTCTCGTAAAAACAAAAACACGATTCGTTTTTCGACTTTTGGAGTGATTATGTCTACCGAGCCACGTTTTGGGAAGTCGTCAACATTTTACATCTCGATAAAATGATTTACCCACTTCTTCACAAACGATACCGACTTTTTTAATATATTTAGCGGCCGCAGAAAGTGTCATTTTAGGCCCCTTTGGATGGGAACAAAGAAAGACTGCCTCGAACCGACACGCAAAACAAGTGACTCATTTTGGATTTTACCTGATGTTGACGAAATCGATTGATACTTTTACTAAAATGCGTCGTAGACAAAGGTTCCCTCTACAGATTTTTTGTTGAATCGCTAGAATCACATCTATCAAAAATGAATTATCGCGGACATGTTCTTGACAGACTGTGTATTTAAAATAAACGTAAATGTGATTTTTAATAATTTGTACTCTTACGCCGAACTTTGGATGGCTAAGTTACGCAGCCAACCTTTTGTCGTTTTATTTTTATGGTGCTTTTTAATGTAATTATTTTTAGATTGAAACGGTATTTTAACTTTGAAACACCACCTGCACCAATTGAAATTTTTAAATGTCAGCCAATAAATGGAGAAGCTTCTTGGATAACGTTTCCTTATTTAAGGTAATATTTTAAATACAAAAAAACAAAAATTCCAATGCTACAATTTTTTTTTTTTAGATCTACCGCCTCTAAGCCTCAAATTCTATATAGCACAAATCAGCATGTTACATCTCCAGGATATTTAACCAGAAAACAATTGTTTTCATTAATTCCTCCTGAAAGAGAAGCTCTAATTGAAAGATTATGGAAATCTTCATCTAGGTAAAGCCAAGATGATTTTTAAGATTTTTTTGTTTTTGCTTTGAAAAAAAATTTTGGCTTTATTATACAAGCGTACAAAACTCGTAAAAATAGTAATTTATGTTATGACTTCGAAAAATTACGAGGATCTAATAGCACTGAAGTTTTTTTCAGAAGCCTTGTAGCTTTTACATGCCATCAGAGATTAAAAATGTTTTTATTTTTTAGATTAGGCTAGATTTATGCCACCTTTCATATTCTTCACCTATAAACAGTTACAGGATAAAAATTACAAAAGGATAAACAAAAATTTATATTATTATAAATTACTAAATTTATAAGTTAAAATGTAAGAAGGTTGTGAAATCACAAAGTTATGGCTTTATTTGTATGGCACGGTTCTTGTCTCCTGTCATTTTAGTCCGCTTAAAAATTGCCGTTTTTTTTTTAACAAGTAATTGCAATATAGCAATTATGGCAATTCGACGTTTTTTTTTTTTGGCCAGTGGTGTAGAAGTTAATGTTATTTGAGTTTACGGTGTTGGCTTTCCTTTTTCAGCCAACTCTTTACTTGCCCTTTTCTTTTACAGCGTCATGACAAAAATTTAGAAACTTAAAACGTCACTTTAACTTCAATATAATTTTTTATTTTTTAGTTACAATTCATTAAATTTACACCTAAGATTATAATGAGTTGTAGAAATCTTTCTGAGATTTTATTAGAACTGTAACTCTTACTCTATAATTTTTGTCTTCTACGCTATTCTGTTAATGCGAAGTCTAAACGCAAATTATCTGTATAAACTCTCTAATTAACCCTTTTGCCATAGGTACCTGCCAAGTAATAAAAAATATACTAGTAGAAAATGGTATCCAAGAAACTGGAGAAAGTTTGATAATACGGAAGTTAAATTGTTAGAAAAATCAGTAGGACTTTCATTTCTTCAAAGTTACTCTGATGAAGAAGAAGAAGAAGAAGAGGAAGAAGAAATTGCAGATGACAATAATGAGGAGGTAGATAGAGAAGTAAATGTAATAGAAAATAAAGTTAGTACTTCACCTTCTGCAACACCACAAGAACGTCCAAAGAATTTTGGTGAAGAAACTCCGGACAATATTAAAAATTCGACATTTACAGGTATAAATAGCTGGGATGAATTAAACACTGGTCAGTATGAGAATGCATCATCAGCTATTGTGAAGACTCCGCCGCTGGAAGAAAAGGAAGAAGGTGAAGTATCAGGTGATGAGAGTCCAGTAAATATTTTTGAAGATGAATATGAAAAGACCAAAAATGAACTAGCGAGCTTGGAGGAGGCTTTGAAAGAATCATCATTGAATAATTTTGATATAACGTTGGTAAGCAAGGATGAAAAGAATCAAACAGAAAAAAAGAAAAAAACAACCGTTCAGAAAAAGAATCAAAATCCAAAAACAAAAAGAAGTCTAAGAAGGATAAAAATAAATCAAGACAAGATAGTGAAGATGAAACAGATTCTTCTAAATCTGAGAGAGAATCTTTAAAAAAGAAAAAAACAAAAGAACAAGAAAAAATATTTTAAGGATAAAGCAGAAAAAGAGAAAAGACGCAAATCGAAGAAGAAAATGCCTAAGAGGATAAAAAAGTTTGATAGTAATAGCGAAAGCGAAAGTTATGAAGAAGAGTCTGATTTGGATGAACATCTATATAAAAAAAATAAAAAGAAGAAGAAGAAGAAAAGTACTTACAAATCTAAAAAAGAACGCGTTAGTAAAGAACTAGGCTGTAAAGTACAAGATAGAAAAAATAGTGTTGATATTACACATGAAGGGTATGAGGATGATGTAAAATTCTTTACAGCCCGATTTGTCAAAGAAAATGATCTTAAAGGAAAATTAAGACATAAGAAAGAAGATGCGGATATCAGTGGAATCATTCAAACTAAAAATAAAACAAATATTGATATAGGAGAATTAACGCTACCTTCGAAAGCAGATAATGATAAAACTAGCAATCGTAGATCTAAATGGGATAGTGAAGCTCCTAAAAATGAGAAAAAACATAGTGAAAAAAATAAAGTCAAAGATGATACCGGAAAAGAAGAAATAAAAAAATACGATATTAAGGTTGATCTTCTCAAGAAAAATGAGGAATATTTGAAAGAACAAGATAAATTAAAACTCAAACAGAAAAAAACATCTAGTGATATTACCAGCTCTAGCATAATAAAAACGCCAGAAACTTCTTTCAAGAGTGAAGATGAAGGTTTGATTTTATCTAAGAGTTACAAACAAGAAAAACATAAGTGTAAAGGTACTCATCTAAGCGACGTCGATACTATAGCCAGAGAGCAGGAAAAATATAAGCTTAATAAAGATTTGCGACTTATTAGGTCATCTGACGATGACATGATTTTAACGGATAAAAAAGTGATTAAAAAAGGTGACACTAAGACAGATAATAAAACAGAGCATAGCGATCACACTGAAAGAGAAGAGTCAGAAAGACATCACAAAAGAAATGTAAACGAAGAAGAATTGGGTCAAAAACGTCTTAGTGAACACCTAGAAAAAGAAGATACAATAATTATTCAAAAACAGCCAGACTGGGATCAACTTAAACATAAGAGAAAACGTTATATTTGTGATGCAACTCAAGACAAATTTGACAAACCAAAAGAGTATTCAAAAGTAAGTGAAGGATTAAAGAATGCAGAAGACTTTGATCTAGAAAAAGAACTACCAATCATTCATGTAAAACAGGAAATAGATAGTGATGATGAAATATTTGGTAGTGGGCAGCAAATAAATACATCATGGGAAACTGATGAAGAATTTCATGAAGTTGTGGAACGTTACGATTCTGGAGTTGTGGATAGGTCATTAGAGATTCCATTAAATATAAAACATTTTACTAGAAGGGAAATTAAACTTGAAAAGGATGCCTCTGATAAAGATGAAGAATCAAAGCAGCGAAAAAATTCTCACGATTTAACTGTTGATGACAAAACGCAAACCCCTAGTTTAAAACAAAAAATAGATGCAAAAGACACGACATTAGAAGATGATAGTCAAACTCCAGCTAAGAAAAGAAGATGGGATATAAAATCTTTAGATTCTGCAGTATCCACACCAAAAATTAAAACGGAAGTTATTGATCTGGAAGCCAACATTTGTCATAATGCTGTAACTTTAGAAAACGAGTATGAAGAATTTCTGAAGGCGGTTACATCAACAAAAAAAGATAATCAGAACAAACCAATTGTCATAGACAGTAGCTCAGATTCTTCTGTCACGTTTAACGAGGGCCTTAAATCTGAACGAAAGTTTGAAATTGGTAGTAGCTTAGTAAATGAACAAATACTTCCTAAAAATAGTAGTTCATTTAAACCAGTAATATCAAATATTGATGATCTAATATCAAAGCCGAAAGAAACACAAGTTTTAGATATTCCAATGATTCATATACCGTTACCCCCAGTTAAACCCGAAGAAATAAAACCAGTTCCAGTACCATTGCCTAATTTGACTGTTTTTGATCTTAACAAGCCACTTATAAATCTTAGTTTATCTGCTAATGTTACTCAGAATATAACGCTAAGTCTTGCTACTAGCGCAACAAGTATTTCTGCCCCGATTACTTCTAGTACAGATATTTCTAAAACTAGTGTTGAAATTTCAACGCCGGTTCCAAAAGATACCGTGGTTAATGTGAATACTATTCCGTTGCCCACTAGTAAAACCTTAAATAGTGTTACTTCCTTCAATTCTCCCAAAAATTCATCCGATTTGCAATTAACTCATATACCAGTTTCTTCCAAACCAGATATATTACATCCGGTTAAAATACAACTGCCCAAAGAAAAATCAATTACTTCCCATGTTTCATCTGATGAGGTCGACAAAGTTTTAGTAAACAGAAAATGGGAAGGGATTCCAACGAAACAAAAAATAGTCTTTGCTACTTTAACCCTGCCTTCTAAGAAGCAGTTAATAAATAATTCGAATTTAAATTTAGATGATTCTGATAACGATGACCAATCGATAATTGAAGAATTAAAAAGAAAAAAATTAGAAGCTTTAATAGAGGACAACAAAAAGGAGGCACTAATTGAAGAAAGAAAGAAACAAGTAGCAGTAGAAGAGAAGGTTGAAACGACGAGGGCTAAGAGTCCTGTCAGTACTAAGCATATAAGTAAGGATGAGGCTTTTAGGAAAATTAGTCCTCACAAATCTTATTCTAGACATGAGTCATCCCCAAAAAGAAAGAGAGATTCTCCAATAAAAAGAAGAGAATCATCACCTAGAAGAAGGTCTCCTAGGCGTAGATCTCCACGGAGATCCCCAAGAAGACGAAGTCCTACCCGAAAGCGATCACCTCATAGACGAAGATCGCCTAGAAGGCGAAGTGCTTCGCCTCGGAAAGGACGTAGCATATCTCCAAGAAAACGAAAAAGTCCATCTCCAAGACGAAAACGTAGCATATCTCCCAAAAATAGGCATTCTCCAAGACGAACTTGCAGTATTTCTCCAAAAAATAGAAACAGAAGCGTCTCTCCAAAATCCAAATCAAGTCGGCATAGCCCATCTTCACATAGAAATCAAAGTCCTAAACCTAAGGAACGTAAGAAGTTACAAGTACCACCGCAAATATCATCACCATTTGGTGGTCCTAAACGCAGTGTTGCAGACTCCACTATCAGTGATGATCAATTACCACAAACCACTTCTCACGATGATTATGGTGACACCCTTTTTTTGAATTGTCCAGATAAAAATAGGGTACCAGAATATGATTCTCCTAAAAGGATACCACTGGACATGAGAATTAGTCAAGTTTTAGGTTATGCTATTCCCAATGATGCTTCACCAAAACCAACTAGTTCTACAAGTTTTAACTATGATGCTCATCAGCAGTCTTATCAATACAGCGAACAATATAGTAATATACAGTCACAAGTAACTACACCCACGATGAGAAACTCCTTAAATTGTCAAGGAAAAAGGCAACCTCAGAATTGCTATAGACAAGTGGGCAATATGTTGCAAATTGTGCCAAATGATGACATTATTGATATACCAATGCCTCAGCCAGTGTATCAGACCAAGCCATCACCGTTGTCGCAAGTTAATCACCATCCTATTGTAGAGGTAAGAAAAATTACAAGTATATCTTATAAATAAAAATATTCTTTTCCCCAAATTATTAATTTTAAGTAAGGTACAGGATATCCCTAATATAGGTTATCTCCTTGGCAAATTTATCACTTTTGTACAAACCATGCACGTGTGTGTGTGAAATTTTATTTCAAACTCAGAAGAGCTACTAAAACGTATGCAATGATTTGAAAATCATTCAGAGATGAAGCCCTGAGCACGTAAATTTTCGAGTAATTTTCGCGACTTAAGTTCGGTTGACCTTCGACTGCAACCACTCTGGCAAATTCTAAGCATCTCTGCCGAACTTTCTGTTGGTTAGAAAATGGCCATAGCACACGACAGTTCATTCAGTATGCAACCGTTTTTGACGAAGAATTCCATGACTGTCATCCCCTATCACCTCGAACCCCAGGCGGCGCTAGAGGCAGTTTGTTTGGCCAGTGGAACAAACAGTGGGACCGGCGCATTCGGGTACAGGGGAACTACTTTGAAGGAGACGGAGTTACGTAGCTTAAAAATATCTACTTTAGATTTTATAGCTTTAGTCCGGGAACTTTTGCATTGCCCCACGTATTTTACACCTGCACAACAGTGATAGAATATGTACGTACCGTAGTTGGAGCAGAAAAGAGAAGTATGCCGGGAAATGTATTGTATGGAACTACCGGACGGGCGGTACTGCCCAATTTTCCCCTACACTATATACAGTGACCCCCATGCCATATTCTATTATCGATTCTACAGCGACATTTTTATAATTTGACAGGTTGTAGTAGGTGAATTTTAGAGTAAAACAATTTGTTATTCTCATCTTAGATTTTTATTATCTGCTTATTAATGTTTACTTTCCGTTGTAACCGGATCAATCAGCTTTAGAACCTCGGGTCAAAAACCTAGTAATTAACATTTCTGTATAGGGTGGGAATATCCTAACCATTTTGCTCATGAATGCATCGTTTATACGTTACAGGTTGTTAAAATGTATAAATGTAATTTTTTGGAACTCGAAAACTATTTAAGTATAGGGTATGCCACATAAATTGCTAGTAAATCGGCCGTAGAATACCACTGTCAATAAACAGGTTATTTCTTTGTAAAAAAATCCAACTCTACTCCACGCATTTTTGGTTCGAAAAAAAATTGAGTTTATTCTCTACGTTGTCTCAAACGTTTATTCTTCTAAAATCAATAATACAATATTTTAAGGGTAAATCCCGTGCCATAAAGGTTCAAAGAACGTTACAATATCTCAGAAAAGTGGTTCGTTAAATATATTTTCAATCTTTCTTAGTACTCAAATCAGTATCATAGAAAATATAGCTATTGCTACAGAAAGATGGAACAAAACATCGCTGCAAAACGAACATGGCTGGCTATCACTGGATCGGTAAAATGTGCCTGGTTGAGTTTCTTAGAGATGCCGTGCAAGTAAAAGTTGTATTATACCACAGAAAATATAGTCATCGCTATATTATCTGTCTTACCGTCGAATCGTTAAAATGGGCCCATTATTTTACATATATGGAACTTCTACTTGCGCGGCATGTTTGAAAAACTTGGCTCGGGCACATTTTAGCCATTCAGGGGTAGTACAGAAAATCTAGCGATAGCGATATTTTCTGTTATCTAATAAAACTTCTATTTGCGTAGCATTTCTGAGAATCTCGACGGGGCTTTAACGAACCGGCGGTAGCCAGCCGGCTTTGTTTTGCGGTCACGTTTTGTTCCACGTGTTTGTCCTTTTGTAGCGATAGTTAGACAGTTTTTGTGTCAATACGCATCAACTTAGTCACTTTTCATATTAGGAGTTAGGCTATGGGGATACGGGCACATTCGATGGCAATGCTTCATCCAGAGAGACT
Source organism: Pachyrhynchus sulphureomaculatus (assembly GCA_019049505.1). NCBI lineage: Eukaryota > Metazoa > Arthropoda > Insecta > Coleoptera > Curculionidae > Pachyrhynchus > Pachyrhynchus sulphureomaculatus. Next base: position 69,507,590 of record CM032455.1, read on the forward strand.
ATTTTTCCGCCGTAAATTCAGAAGTATGAATTGTCGAAAGAATCCTGAAAGTTATCGAAGAAGTGATTTTAGCTCCCGCCTAAGTAATACCCACTTGTATCAGAATTGATGACATTTGTTCATCCGCCATGGAAATTCTCTAGCACGTTTATATTTTATTATAAATGATTGTGCCTAAAATTTGCCTATTCGTCCATCCGAAAAACCTGGAAAAATTGTTATAACACTCTTGAAACTATAGAGTCAATGCTTCGACTCCAAAAACCTTGAAAATGGCATATAATATATATATATATATATATATATATATATATATATATATATATATATATATATATATATATACATACATACTAAATAACATCTTTAGCTTTCTCCCCCACCCCTTTTATGTTTTATGAAAAATATTTATGCAAAATATTTGCTTATCAGCTCAGGGGGTTTTAAGAATGATCTTGAAAAAGTTAAAAAGAAAACAGAAAAACATATACGGTGTGCGAAGACTTAAAGACGAAAATGTAACAAACGTAATTAAAAAAGATCTTAAAAAGAACTCCAAGACACAGAGCTAAACGAAGACATAGAATCTGAAATAGCAAAAGTTAAATGAAATAACAAGGGGGCTAAAGAATAAATATCTAACTATGGAATAAACACATAAAAGGAGGGAATGGATGACAAATGACATTCTAAGACTAATGGAGGACAGACGGTTACACAAAAATAAAGGAAGGAAACGTTGTCGATAAAGAAGAGAAACTGAAGATATGGCAAGACTATATTACAGGATTATTTTCTGATGTAAGACCAGATCAGCCGCAATGCTCAATAGTCTTGTTTGGGCCCTGTATTACCACCGATGAAGTGCGCATTGCAATAAATCAACTAAAAAATGGAAAAGCCTCCGGTCTCGATGAATTCCATGGGGAATTTCTTAAGCTCTTAGATGAGGATGGGATTAAGTGGCTTACGGTGATCTACAATAAAATCTATGATTTAGGCAGAATATTAGAAAGCTGGTTAAGCTCTGAGTTTATAACGATCCCAAAAAATGCAGGCGCTAAAAAATGCGGAGAATATCGAATAATTAGTCTCATAAGCTATCTTTTAAAAACATTTCTGAAAATCATTGACAAAATAATATACAAGTTGTGTGAAGAAAACACGTCAGCTGTCCAATTCGGTTTTCATGATGAACCGGAGAGGCCTTGTTTTCTATGCAAGTTTTGATTCAGCGATGTAGAGACGTCAATTGTGAGGTATATTTGTGCCCGATCGACTACCAAAAGGCCTTTGATAGAGTTCAACATCATAAAATTGTCGAAATTCTGAAAGACCTTGGGCTAGATGGAAAGGATCTGCGGATTGTTGGCAACCTCTACTGGAACCAGATGACATTTATTAAAGCAGAAGGGGCGCTCAGAAGCAATATCGATTGAGCGTGGAGGAAGGCAGGGTTGTGTTTTGTCTCCACTATTGTTTAATACTGAGCAAATCTTCAGAGAGGTACTGGAGGAAGCTGATGAAGGAATGCTGCTTAATGAGGAGCGAATAAATAATATTCATTATGCTGACGATACGGCGGTTATGGCTTGATAACTTAAAGGGTCTGCAACATCTTATGACAAAAATAAACGAAGTTAGTAATTGATACAGCCTCGAACTTAGTATCAGCAAAACAAAGTACATAGTAATCAGAAAGTCTCCGGTTCCTGCTACCTTGTTGATGGTTAACAATTAATAAATACAAGGAACTCCACAATACTCATAGCTAGGTACCATGATAAACGAACAGTGGGATCATTCGCAGGAAATTCGTTGCCGTATCGAAAAAGCTAGAGCAGTGTTCCTCAAAATGACATCACTTTTCAAAAGCTCAGCAATAAAATTAAGCACGAAAATAAACTCCTAATATGTTATGTCCTTAGTGTCCTTCTTTATGGTGTGAAATCTTGGACGCTGATTGAAGCCACTTCTAACAAACTTGAGGTATTTGAATTATGGCTATATCGCAGACTTTTGAAAATTTCTTATACTGACCATATTACCAACGAGGATGTATTACGTCGCATGAATAAGAAACTGGAAATTATGGAAACTGTTAAAGTAGGAATATTGGAGTATTTAGGACACATAATGAGAAAGGGGGAAAGGTTTTTGGAAAAAGGAGACCAGGACGCAGACCTATCTCCTGGCTGAACAATCTGCGAAATTGGTTTTGAACAAATATAACCGGTTTTTTCAGAGCTGTAGTGGATTGCCAACATTCGAACCGAATAGGCACTCTAGAAAGAGGAAGCTCAGCAAAAAACTGGGAAAAATTATCATATTACTAATAAAACCATACAAAATTTATCAACCCCCACCCCTTTCATCCACTTCGTTCAAAGTGATATCGTTCAAAAACTATAGGCTTTATCCGATAAAAATGAATGACTATGTTTTTCGACATTTAGGAACCACAAAACGTGAAGAAAAACAAAAATCTCGAAATATGTTTTCTTCACGAATACAATACTCTAAGTAAAGTCAAAATCTCACAGTTTTACACTAAACGCATAAGTAAAACAACTTCATTATTATTGTAACATATGTATTTTAAAATTAATATTTAATTTTAATAGAATATTGTTCAGCAGCAAAATTTAAAATTAACCTCCTAAGAATGTTACTTAGATCGTTTTAGTTGGTATACTTAACATTTAAAATAAAGAAGCTGGTAGGACCCAAGATTCTTAGAACACAGTTCATCAATCAAAATGTAATATAATATAAATTTACTTCATACCACTGAACTTTACTTTTTTCTTTCTTTAGTGCTTTTTAAGATAGAGGTTGTTAATCTTTGGTGAAAGTTCCGTATAGGTTTGTATACAAAGTCAGATTTTTATTTATATAGATAGTATCACAGAAAATATAGTTATCGCTACAGAAAGACAAACACGTGAAATTAAAAGTCGCCACCAAACGAAGTTGGCTGGCTACTGCCGGCGTGTTAAAATATGCGTCGTCGAATTTTTCAGATATGCCAGATAAATAGAAGCTGTATTATATGTAAAAATAATAGGGAAAATATGCGCGGCATCTCTGGGAAACTCGACGAGACACATATTAACGTGCCGCCGGTAATCGTTTTGCGGTGATGTTTTGTTCCATGTATTTGTTTTTATGTTGCGATAGCTATATTTTCTGCGGTAGTATTTACTACTCTTAGAATATCCTAATAACAAATAATTTGTTAGCGTATGGTAATATATGAAAAAAAGCAAATTTATTTAAAATAAAAGGTCTATTTTAAACTCTCTATCCCGTAAAAGTTCCGCCAACAACTCTAAAAAATTTAGACTTTTATCCAATCTCCGGGTAAAAGTTCGGTTTTGACTGTAGTTGAAATCTTTGATGGGAGATTTTGATTTAAAAAAAACGACTTTTGCTTTTTAAAAATTTGTTCTTTTTGAAAAAAACTTTATTTAGACATTGATCTGACAACACTCTCATTCTGCACAGGTTTGTACCTATATTTATAAACTTTATTCTGTTTACTTTACAGAACGATATCTTAGATAAAGGAAATCTTAATAAGTACTTTTTATGCAATTATGAACATTAGAATGTAACTACTAGCGACCCAGTTGGAAGGATAACCTTTTGGTTATATTTTCATTAAAATTCTAATTCAGTATCATTATTGGATTTAATGTTGCTTTTCGTTATTTCTTTAGATTTCCTGAATCTTTTTACAAAATATTTATAGCTGATTACAATCAAAACCAATACAAGCAATATAGAGGTAATTGTCGTCCATTTGTTTTATAGTTATATTTGAAGTGATATTTTCTAAGTTCTTCTTCTGGTCCTTTAGCTCTTGTTTGAGTTCATCATTGATTTTTGGATTTATAGCATTTAAATCTAAAACGTGAGGGTTGAAATAGGGTTGACGTACTTCCTCGTTGTTCCATTTGATTTTTGATAGGAACCATTTATTGGTTTGGTTTCCTCTAATTTTTGGCAAGTTATTTGTATGAGTTCTTCTTTTGAGGTTGTTACTATCCATTTGTCATGGGAATTTTGCGTTATTTGGTGTCCTTCAACCTTAATTTGGAAGGGGTGGCATTGCGTGATGTTTCTCTTATGTCTCAGAAGTTGAACGGTACAGGGTAGTTCTTCGTTGATGGCTTGACCATTTTCTTCACAAATATATTCATTGGGCTGGATTTCTTCGCATTTTGTATCTTGATACTGATATTTATTAGTACTCAAAGCAAGGTAGGGTTTAAGGGGTATGTTAATCATATAGGTATTATTGATTGGGATCGGTATGGAATATAAGTGAAAGTATTGATATACTTCATTATCTACCAGCGGTATTTCGAGTAAAAATATTATTTTATTTTTGTTGACATAACTTTTTTATTTTTATTATTCTTTCTAAAAGTAGAATATTTTGGATATTATTGTCAAATGGTAATTTATCAGTTGTTAGTTGACTTTTTAGTTTATTTATTTCTATTAGAAGTTCGTTAGGATCTACTATTGAGTTATGCAAAATATTTAATTTTGAAAAAGTGATAGCAATCTCTATTTTGTCTAGAACATATAAATTAATTGAAATAACGTAAACAGCTGGTTTAAGCAAATATGTATTCTATTATATTGTAGATCATTTATTTTTGCCAATGACATATCTCTTAATGTTTGTTCTACCTGCATAATTCTTGATCTTAATATTAATTGATTATACGTCAAGTTTGATATTATTTTTTGAAAATTGTCAATCGTTTTGTCTAGGATAGATATTCTATCTACTATTTTTAGTTCATTTCCTTGTACCTGTAACGCATCGATTTTTTTATTTATTATTTCCGCGCCATTTTGATCCATGTTTCCGGTTATACTTTTTATGAATGTACCGAGGGGATAAAAAATTCCTCGTTTAATTTTTTGAAATTTGTTATACGGTATTATTTGTTTTAATAATTTGCTTATTCGATTTTCGATAACATTTACGGTGGTTAGAGAGTTATGGTATTCTTTTTGATATTCGCTTCGGGTTTTTAACGTTGTCAGCATATAATTGGATTGATTCTGAAGAGATGCAAATTTTAGTATTAGGGGTTGTATGTCATACTCTTGTACAAATGTCCAGTGGTTTATTATAATTTTGGCTGTTTTTCATGAATAGCAAAAATTCCTGGATAATTATTTAGTTCATGAAACTTTACATCGCTAGCTTGGATGTAGAGGGTTGTGAAGATGTAGAATAGATACGATTTTAGTTTCATCGATGTGTACAATTTCTTTTATTTTTGTTTTTGGGTTCTCTATTTCGATTTGGTTTCTTTCAAGTATTTGGGTAATTTTGTATGGACCTGTGAACTTATTTTTTATCTTGCTGGACCGTTGGTCTGTCTTTTTATAAACTTGTGCTCCAGTTTCTGGTTTTATTTCAATTTTATTATCATTTCGTCGTGTAATTACTTTTTCTTTCTTTTCTTGTGACTTTTCTTTTATTTTATCAAATAATATTTTGGTGTTATTTTTATGATTGTGTAGATATTCTGTGTATACATGCGAATCTATCAGATTCATTGGATCTCTGGAATTAGTGTGTCCTAATACGAGTTCTTGTGGGGTAAAGTCAATATCTGAATGAATTGTATTATTATATGCCACTATCGTGTAAGGCATTAAATTTGGTATATCCGTTTGTGTGTCCTTTTCTCTCAAAATCCTTATGTGTTCAGAGTGCTGTGTAATCGTTCTATGGGTGAATTGGATTCGTGATGGTATGGACTTGTGAAGTGTATATCGATGTCGTGTGTTTTCAATAAATTTCAATAACTTCATTCTTGAATTCGGTCCCATTATCTGATATTACTTTCTTTGGTATTCCCATGAATGAAAAGAATCTTATCAGTTGATCGCTAGATGATATTGCATCTCCTAATTATGGTAAAGCCTGTTCGTATTTCGAAAATTTGTCAATTATTGTCAAAAATTTATCTTTTCCTATTTTCAAGGTGTCGATGTGAATTATTTCAGAGGGTTTACTTGGTGTTTCTGTGATTATTAAGGGCTGGTTTAATGGCCTTCTGTTGTATTTTGTTCTTTGACAAATTTCACATCTATTGATGTATTCGGTTACGTCCGCTTTTAGGGATTTCCAATAATAATTGCTTTTTAGGAACTTTATTGTTTCTTCGATTCATCTTTCCTTCGTGTTTATACTGTATAAGTAATCTTTCATCTTCTTTAACATTATTAACGAGTTTTTTGCACTCTACTAACTTATAATTTTGGAAGGTGTTTATTATGGCTTTGTTGCATAAGGGCCTTAACTCTTCTGACTGGAAATAGATATGTTATTTTTTCATTGAGATATTCTTTGAAAAATTGTGTTATTTTTTTCTAAGGACAATGGTAGGGTTGTTTTTATGATTTTGTCGTCGAAATTTTTTTTTTCAATTTTGCTATAGTCTGCATACGGGGATTTTTTTTACGATCAGTTGGTTTTTCTTATTATTGATTATTTCATTCAAAATTGTTAATCCGCTGTCGTTATTTTCGGCATTTGTTGTATGAATGGTGTCAATTGGTTTTCGGTCTTTGAATGGTGGTAAAATCTGTATGTCCGAAATTATTTTTATTTTTCCTTTTTCTTTTGGTTTTTCAATTTCTGCAATTATTTTCGGTACTTCTTCTTTAGAAATTTTGGTTCAATCATAACACAGGGCAACAAAAAAATATTTTTGTTTTGGTGCCTGGGATTTTAGAGCTGATTTTAACTATATTTGGAACGCTAAATCTATACATGCAATCCGTTTTTCTCTATCAGCTCTACTTGTTTAGATACATCAACTTATCTACCAATGTGGTTTTTATTCAGTATATTCATGTATGAGAGTTCTAAAATTATTATATATTCATTAATGTAGGTACAATGGTTTTATTGTCAGTCTGTAATTGAGTAAATTCCAGGTAAATCTATAAATAGTGGAACCATTGCCTATCAGGTACCTGAACTGACCCTTTTAATCACCTAACTCGGGTAAGTCTCGTCAGTTTGTGCGTTTCTTACTAATGAGAGTAGATCGAATTCGGCGTGTTGTTTTATGTTAAGAAAAGAGTGTTTTTGTGTTATTGAACAGAATTAAAATGAGTTCAGGTTCCAGTTCAAGAAGAAGTTGTGTAAATCAACCTGATGTGTTTTGGTATATATGTTTCAACAAAACAGACAAACTATTACTGACTTTGTAAAGCAAGCGTATCTTGGATACTTTGGAGTTAAGCTTGGTGATCAGGACAAAACGTGGGCCCCGCATCTCGTATGTAAAACTTGTACAGAGCATTTACGGCAGTGGACTACCGGGAAAAGGAAATGTCTAAAATTCGGCGTACCAATGGTTTGGAGAGAACCAAAAAACCACTTCAATGATTGTTATTTCTGTTCTAATGGAATCAATCGAAATAACCGCAGTAAGTGGACTTATCCCAATTTAGACTCGGCAATACGCCCTATCCCGCACTCAGATGAAATACCGATTCCAACATTTCATCAGCTACCACATATCTCTGATGACGAATATTTTCCCTCTGATCGCTCTGCTGATGCTAATAAAAGTTCTGATGCTAATGAAACTAACAGTGACTATGAGGGGACGTCATCAGTTCCTCAACGCTTCAATTAAAATGGATTAAATGATCTCACCAGGGATCTCAATTTATCGAAAAAAGCTTCTGAAGTACTGGCTTCTAGGTTGAACGACAAAAATTTACTGGAACAAGGAACCAAAATTACCTTTTACCGTACAAGAGAAAAAGATCTGCTACCATTCTTTTCTCAAGAAGACAATCTTGTATTTTGTCACGAAATTAGGGACTCATGAAAGAAATGGGACTTTCTGAATATATTCCAGATGATTGGCGCCTATTTATTAACAGTTCAAAGCGAAGTTTAAAATGTGTCCTTCTACATAATGGGAATAAATATGGTTCAATACCACTAGTTCACTCAACGAAACTGAAAGAAGAATATAATACCATAGCTTTGCTCTTGCAGAAGATAAAGTATTACGAACATCAATGGATGATTTGTGTAGACTTAAAAATGGTAAACTTTCTTCTTGGGCAGCAAAGTGCTTACACGAAATATCCGTGTTTCTTGTGCCTCTGGGATAGTAGGGACAAAACACACCACTGAGTTAGAAAAGATTGGCCTCAGAGAGAAAACATGGACGTTGGGGAAAAGAATGTCATTAACGACGCTTTGGTTGAAAGAGAAAAAATCATACTTCCTCCGTTACATATAAAGTTGGGCTTAATGAAGCAATTTGTAAAGGCTCTTGATAAGAATGGGTCTTGTTTTGCATATATAGGGGTAAAAATGCATCAGTTGAGCACAGAAAAACCCAAAGCAGGGATTTTTGACGGCCCACAAATAAGACAATTAATTAAGGATCCTGCCTTCATAAATTCAATGAATCAAGTTGAACGAGAAGCTTGGACATCATTTGTTGCAGTTGTAGAAAATTTTCTAGGCAAACATAAAGCTCAAAACTATGTTGAAATGGTTAACAAGATGCTTAATAGTTTCAAATCCTTAGGGTGCAATATGAGTATTAAAATACACTATTTACACAGCCACTTAGACCGTTTTCCAGAAAATTGAGAGAGAGACATGAGTGAGGAACAAGGTGAAAGATTTCACCAAGATATATGGGACCGCTACCAAGGAAGATGGGACATGCACATGATGGCAGATTACTGCTGGAGTTTAAAAAGGGACTGTTTAAAAAAAAAACATTCAAACATGTCGCGGAAAAGAAGCTTTTCAAGTGTTGAGTGACTATTTCATTTCTTCAATGTTTTTTTTGTTTGTAAGTACGACATAATATTGTATTTTGTATAACTAAAATAAAAATTTCGTATCTACTTTTGTTTACTACACTTACGGATTTGAGTTACAATAATGTAACTTATATTTCTCTAAAATTGTATATCTTAAAAATTTGAGCTCCTAGGTACAAATGAATACGTTATTTGAATTCAGGACATCAAATTGATATAGAATCAGCTCAAAAAACCTCGACACCAAAACAGCTGTTCCCTTGTGTAATTATCTGATAAAAATTCTGAGATCTTCTTGTCTACATTGCCTGGATAATAAATTAAAGATTCGGTTTTCAAAGCGTTTACTTGAATTCTCTATAATGCGTTTACTTGAATTCTCTATAATGCGTCAGCGTTGGTGTTCTGTTTTCCTTTTTTGTAGATTATCTCATAGTCGTACTCTTCTAATTTCAATCGCCATCTTATTAATTTACTATTGGGCTCTTTTAGATTGAATAGCCACACTAGAGGACGATGATCCATGTAGATTTTGAATTTTCTTCCATATAAGTATGGTCTGAAGTATTTACATGCCCATACTATGCCTAAGAGTTCTGTCTCAATTGTCGAATATTTTTGTTCCGTATCGTTTAAAGTTTTTGATGCGTATGCTATAGGGTTTTCATTTGGGGGGTTTCCTTCAGATAGTACAGCATCAAGTGCTATATTTGAAGCGTCTATCGTTAGTACGAAAGGTTTTTCAAAATCTGGATATTTCAGAATCGGGGTGTTTATTAGTAATCTCTTTAAGTGTTCAAATGCTTTTACGAATTCGGGTGAATGATTTACTTTGGCTCCTTTTTTAAGACATTTTGTGAGGGGTTTCGTGATCTTTGCGAAATCTTTTATGAACTTTCGGTAATATCCTGTTAAACCTAGGAAAGATTTTATTTCCTTTTGAGTTCTTGGAAGGGGGAATTTCTTTATTGCCTCTATCTTGTCTGGGTTAGGTTAGATATGCTATTTCTCTATGCAAAAATTCGCTTTTATCCAATTGTACTTTTAAATTCGCTTTTCTTAATCTTTCGAAAACTTTTTTGAGTCTGTCGATGTGTTCTTGTAGTGACGTAGATAATATTATTATGTCGTCAAGATATACAAAGCATATTTCGTTTTGTAAGCCTCTCAATACGTTATTCATTATTTTCTGGAATGTTGCCGGGGCATTTTTGAGTCCGAATGGCATACGTTTGAATTCGTAGTAACCTATGTCTGTGGAAAATGCTGTCGTCTGCATATCGTTGGGATCCATGTCGACTTGGTGCCAAATGTAAAGTACTGAAGTATTGGGCTTTTCCTAGCTTATCCAATATGTCCGTGATCTGTGGGATAGGAAATCGCTGATCTATCGTTCTTTCGTTGAGTTTTCTGTAATCTATCACAATTCTCCATTTGCGTTGTCCTTTCCATTCATCTGTCCATCTGTTTCGGTACTATCCATATTGGACTACTCCATGGTGAAGTTGACTCTTTTATAATTCCATTGCGTAGCTTTTCAGTAATTTGTTTCTTTACTTCGGCTTTATATATATGAGGGTATCTGTACGTTTTTTTTTAAAAAGTGGTGTTTTATCCATTAATTTAATTTGGTGTTTGACTTGGTTTGTGAATGTTAGGGGAGTGTTTTTGCAGTAAACTGTACTCATACCATAATTTTCTCATTGCGTCATATTCTTCTTGGTTACAGTGATCTAGTCTTAGGTTTTTCAAATTTTGTTTTCTTAAGTTGTCGATGTTTTGGCTTTCTTCGTAATTTCTGTTTAGAGCATGGAAATTTAATTCCGTTTCTTCAAATTTCTCTACCAAAAATGGTTCAAATATTGTTAATTTCATCGGATTTTCGCTAGAGTTTATTATTGTTGTTAGTGCATGATGGACGACCTTGAAATTTTTGTTTTTTTTTTTTATATCAGGTAAATTATTAAAGGTAATGCACTCGTGATAATTTTTGTTCAATCTACACCCCGCGAAAATGTTCCAGAATTTTTTTAAAAATTTTTTGATCAGAACCTTTCGAGATAAGGTGAGGGGACAGCGATTTTTCGCGATTTTTTAAAAATAATACAAAGTGTGTGCAAGTATTACATTATATATATATATATATATATATATATATATATATATATATATATTTTACTCGTGTTTTCACAAGCTTTCATTTGACACCACACTCGATGACCTAGTAAAAATTTTTTTTTTCACTTCCGATTTCACCCCCCAAACCTAATCCTTTAAGTCAAAATTTAACTTTCAAAACTACACGGCTCTGATGAGGCCATCAATTCCTATATTATTACCAAATTTCAACTTTCTACGACAAATAGTTTCGGAGAAAATCGGGTGTGACAGACAGACAGACGGACGGACAGACAGACAGACACCGAAGTAATGTTATAAGTACGGAACACTAACAAGGAGGTAGCACAAACAGGCAAAAAGAAACGCCATAAAACAAACCACATTATAGTTCAGCCAATTCAGACGTCGGAGAGAAATTATTATCACGAGAAGGGGATTGAATTCTGTATATTTCTAAAAACAAAAAGTGAAAAGCTACAGAACCATTAGAGAAGAACATTTATAATGATAATAACGATTAAAAACAGTCAGACAAAGCACTTACAACAAGCAAGTTAGCATCGGTTATTCTTAGTAATTTAAAAGACTATAATTTAGTCAAAGAAGAATTCAATTCTGGAAATTTTGACCATAGGACAAATATGATGAACAGCCAACGACAGCTCTGATGGAGAGTACAGAAAATTAACAGCGCTAATGAATGAGCGTAATCTTGACTGGCATACATACGAAAAGGAAATTATCCGACCTATTAAAGTAATGCTTAAAAATTTGCACTCTTGAATATCTCCAAAAGATATGAGGAATGAATTAGAAAAAAGAAACTTCAAGGTAAAAGAAGTAGTTCCTAAATTTAAGAGAACAATAAATAATAATAAAATAGAACATATTCGTCTATAATTGTACATGCTGATATTTGAAAACACTGAGGGTATTAACAAAATTTACAATATCCAGTATGTAAACCATATAAATGTTAAAATAGAGGCAGCAAGAAGTAATAAACTGATACCGAAATGTAAAAGATGTCAGAGACATGGACATACACAAAGGTTCTTTAGCAGGGCACTTGTCTGTGTTAAATGTGCATAACAGCTGGCTGTACTAAAGCTAAGAATACTCCTGCAAAATGTATCAACAGCTCGGAGGATTATCCTGTCAATTACAGGATATGTACTATTACTAAAGAACTACAAAATCGACGACATATTGCTTTTAAACAAAAGAGGTTGTTCCAGATAATGTCAGACGACTCACAAGTAGCCCAAAATGAATTAACAGAAAACTCGACTACGTCAACATTGACAGATTCATCTATGATGCAGCTTATGTAGAATATGATGAAAACTCTTGAGCAAATCAGTGAGAGACACATACCTACAGAATTTCTCAGCAGATGAAGAGACAAATTATTCTATCTGGAAAGCTATCAGAAAAATTAAAAGACCGATTAGAACATATAACGGAGCATGGGCTAAAGATAATAAACAAAAAGCGGACTTGTTTGCTGAATATTTGTCCTATATTTTCACACCTAATCAGATGCTAGAGGATCACAGTCTGCCTGTAATAAACAATGAAAAATTAGAAAATATCACCTCTGTTACCTCGAAAGCAGTAGCTGCGAAAACTAAAACTAACCATAGCCTGAAGAAAGCGCCAGGCGACATTCTAAAACAGTTGCCCAGGAAAGGTATAGTCATGCTTACATACCTCTTTAATGCAGTCTATAGATTACGACATGTTCCTTATATGCTGGAAAGTTGTGGAGTTAATAATGTTACCGAAACCAGGTAAAGTTACTGTTAAAGCGTCTGAAACCTCTGATTGAAAACAGCAAATTGATCCCAGATTTTCAATTTGGCTTTCGCCAGAAGCACTCTACTATTGACTAAGTACCCTGAATCACGGACGTCATTGAGCGAATCCTTGAAGGAAAACAGGTCTGCTCTGCAGTATCTTGGACGTTGATCAAGCCTTTGACAAGGTACGGTATAAAGGCTTAGTATGACTTAGACTAAACAAAATGCTCCCGAAGCAATATGTCGAGTTTTTAACGTCATGTATCTCAGATAGACTTTTTCGAGTTAAGCAGGAGGAAGAGTATTATAGTTTTAAAGAAATTAGAGCTAAAGTGTCACAGGGAAATGTTCTTGGACCCCTATTTAATTTACATACAAGGGACTTGCGAACGCCGGTAGATACGATTGTAGCTACATTCGCTGATGATACTGCCCTTCTTGCAATTGATCAGAGTCAAGAAGGATCTGTGAGGATACTCCAAATGGCGAGCAATGGGGTAGTTAACTGGAGGATTAGGATTAACGAACTGAAATCAAAGCATGTGAACTTTACCAATAAAAAAATTACAGCACCCCTACCTCTGATTACCAATGGAAGGATTGTAACTCCTGAGCTGAATGCAAGGACTCTTGATGCTAAGCTACATCGGAAAGAACATGTTAAAACTAAAAGATCTGAATTGGGAGTAAAATATAAACAGCACTACTGGCTCATTGGCAGAAACACTAAGCTATCAATACATAATAAATTATTAATTTACAGTAAGTTTCTAAAACCGGTGTGGCTTTACGGTATCCAGTTATGGGGATGGGCTAGCGATGACAACATTAAATCTGTTCAAATGTTCCAAAATAAGGTATTGTGCAACATAGTAAATATTCCTTGGTATGTACGTAATGCAGATCTTCATTGAGACCTTGGCGTACTAACAGTGAAGGAAGAGACCAAAAGATTTGCCGCCATGCATGAATCCAGGCTCCATCTTCATGAAAACATAGAAGGTGTTCAGCTACTGAACAATCAGCACCATATCTGCCGATTGAAGAGAACAAAGCAACAAACACAAAGCAAAGTGTGTTGTACGCGAAAACGAGGCATAGAGCGCGATAGGTGTGATTATATCAAACCAGAACGATCTAAAGGACCTTTATGGATTGACTTTAGTAGATAGGTACTTAATTTAAGATTATATTAGATCAAAATTAATGGTTAGTCCACGAGACTAGTTTTAATGACAGGCACCAATAGGTGCATTAAAAAAAATCCAAACTCGTCGACGGGCTGGTACGGACGGGTTGTTTGATCTTTTAATTTTTCCCACTCTAATTTAAAAGTAGATTAAGCGCGACTTTTTCAGTCGAAAGTTTAAACAGGGTATGAGCTACTGCAAAAGTTATCGGTTAACAATATTTAGTAGAAAGCGACGGCTTGCTGGTTTGATATCTGTGCAGTGAATGAGATTGTCATCTAAGCGTTGGTGGTTTCATTCATTGTCATGCATGCTATTTGTTTATTGTCAAGAATATATATCCAACATTTTTACAAATTTATGTAGATATTTCTCCCAATCTAAAATCATACAAATCAAATTATATATTGTAAAAATGAAACCCAAAAGTCATAAAGACACAATAATCCTCGAAAGTTATTTGAACGAACTTGAAGTAACGTGATTGCTTGACGTTTCCCTTATTAATTGTCGATAAACTCAACTGATTTGTATGTGAGCATCCAGGCAGAGCGTAAGCTTTTTTATGGAAATAAAGTTTTTATTAATTTTAAATTTGAAATAGTGGCTTTTCATTGTAGAAAAATTTTTAACATAAACAAGAAATAAAGAGCTAGCTTTTGAGATTTTGTAAGGACTGATGGCCCACTTTCCATGCACATATATGAAAATAAATCATCGTATCATTCATAAACCTAAAAGTAGCATTTCTTCTAAATATGCCTTATTTTATTAATTATTTTTCAGCCAATGCCTCCTACAAACATTGACATTAAACCCCAAATCGTCCAAGTTGGAAATATGTTGCAAATAGTACCAACTGAAATGGTTCCTATGGAATTAATACCAGTGCCTCCACCACAGATTGAGGTAATAATTCACAAATTTCAAATGAACTTATTTTTAAAGTAACTAAAACTACTCTGAACTAGCATGACATTAGATCGTCATTTTTTATCTTTCTATTGTTAATTAAATTTAGAAATATTATGACGGAGGTTAGTACTATGTTTATTTTATTTATTTTTATTAACTCATTCGAGCAATTTGCAAGTTAAAACCGTACTAGCAGTTTTTGTAATAGCTAACTTCAATATAACAATGTTAATATAAAGACCTCTTTCCTTTATCAGAAAGAAGAGTGCAAAATATTAACAATATTTTTGTTTATAAAGCGTGAATCTATCTAATTTTTTGTATTCTCTTTAGTGTTCCGTACGGAACACTTATACTTATAAGATCACTTCGGTGTCTGTCCGTCTGTCTGTCCGTCTGCCTGTCCGTCTGTCACACCCGATTTTCTCCGAAACTATTTGTCATAGAAAGTTAAAATTTGGTAATAATATAGGAAATGATGGCCTCATCAGAGCCATGTAGTTTTGAAAGTTAAATTTTGACATAAGGGGTCAGTTTTGGGGGGTGAAATCGGAAGTGAAAAAAAAAATTTTTTACTTGGTAATCGAGTGTGGTGTCAAATGAAAGCTTGTGAAAACACGAGTAAAAATATATATATATATATATATATATATATATATATATATATATATATATATATATATATATATATATATAATACTTGCGTGCATTTTTCTTTGTATTATTTTTTAAAAAATCGCGAAAAAATCGCTGTCCACCCGCCTTATCTCGAAAAGTACTTATCAAAAAATTTTGAAAAAATTCTGGAATATTCTCCACGGGGTGCAGATTGAACGAAAATTATCGCGAGTGCATTAACTTTAATAATTTATCTGGTATATAAAAAACAGAAATTTCAAGGTCATCAATTTTCAGTAAAGATTGGAAACAAACTTTGTTGAAAAGTCATTTGGGGTGTGTTTTGTGAAGTCACTGATCATTTTATACTTCCGTTACAACATTTTTTATTTTAAAAGCAATCAACGTACGGAACACTCATTGCGCAAGTTCAACTTGCACTTGACCGGTTATTTGAGGTTAATTCTAGACACATTTCGTGTAATTTGCCCTAAATCCTCATTAATCAGTATTGGAAATATGAACTTGACAACGTTCATTATTGGGATACGAGTAGTTTTGAATGTTGAAAATATCTAAAAAAAATTAAAATTGGAAAGTAACTTTTAACGAAAACTTTATTTACATAGGTATTATTATTACCGAAATTTTACAATGTTAGTCACAATTATAGCCAATTTTGTTATTTGATATGGAAGACTCTATATTGCTTTGGTATTTAGAAATATACACCGTGTTTAGACACATTATGGCAAATACAAAATTAAATGGTGTCTGAGTTACGAGCATCTGAAATATGACAGTTTTTATGCCTTTTTTTATAAACAATTGTCAAAAAATAATGTTTATAATTAACTTTTTATAATTTTTGTACGTTCATTCAGTGGTTAATAGGTTAATGAATATCTGCATAAAATTTCAAGTAAATCTGTGAATTACTTTTTGAGCTACATTGCACGCCGTGCAAAATTTTATGTTTTGAGAAAAACGCGTTTAAAGTTTCTAGTAAGCTTCCGTTACTTTCAATTTCTTAACCGATGCGCTTGGTCCAACTTCTTCTTCTCGCTCAGTGTATGACATATTCTTGGACTTATTACCTGAGTAATGCCGACGGCGAGGGCGACTAAGATGATAATTAGGTTCATTTTTATCAATTTTTTAAGTCAACATTATAAACAAATGAAAAACTCAACACATGAAGCGACTGAACCGATCAGAGACGGTCTCTTTCATGACACGATAGGTGTATTTAAAGTACGAATTTCGATTTAAAACTTGGTGAGGACATTCTTCAGATGTTAAACTAACTTTTTATGAAAAAAAAAATCGTCAAACAATTTTTTTTACATAGACTTCCCCGCTTAAACAAAGTAAACATTTTTTAGAAAACGGTGAAAATTTAGTATATTAACATACACGTTTTTCTACATAATCTGCAGTTTCTTTAAACTGTCACATTTTAGATGCTCATATCTTAAAAATGTTAAAATCTTAAGTACCTGTGCAAGTATTCTATAAAATGTTTTACCTTTTCTTGAAAAGAAATTGAGCTTTACGTTGCCACTTTTTCCTACATTGTAATTTCCTATTTGTAGACGTGTAACTCGAAACTACTCGGACGATATTAATGTGTGCATGAGAACTTGTGTCCTTACGATCTACGCTATATAAAAAAAATGGTAAAGTTATTTTACCCAGTACTTCCTTTGCAAACACGCAGGTCTAAAATAAACCCCTCTATCTATATATCTCATTCTTCTTAATAATTCTAACTAATAGATTAATCAAAGTACTACACTATTTTACATTGAAACTACTTTATAGTTTAAATAATAAAAAAAATTCATTATATCAATCAGAAACCTGGAGAAATTTTCATAATATTGTTTAAACTATAAAAAAATAAACAACTTCCATTTCTTTCAAACCTTTTCTGTGATAAAATTGAAAGTAACGAAATTAATTTTCACATTTCTTGACTCCAAGAACCCTAAAAATACTATAACACGCTATACATGAAACAACAATAATATACTTAAAATTTAGCCATTACAACAATTAAAAACTTGGAGAAATTGTCATAAAACCATTGAAACTATAAAATATTTAACGACCCCAACCTCTTTTATTACCTTTCTATTTTAAAGTGGTAGCAATAAAAAGATAACTTAATTTGCAAATTTCTCGACTTCAAGAACCCTAAAAAGGATATATAGCACGATATATACCAAACCACCCTTTTACCCCCTAATTTATTTACAATAACTATGTGCTTAAAATTTATTTATTACTGAACTAAAAAGTCTGAAAAAATGATCATAATACGGTAGAAACTATACAATATTTAACGACCCCCACTCGTTTCACCCCCTTCCCGAGTTAAAATTGAAAACCAAAATTTTAGATTCCTCGACTTTAAAAATCCTAAAGAGAACATACAACACGATATATCTGAAACGACCCCTCTAATTTCCTCCCCTACTTCTTCAACCCCTGTATGTGTTACTATAAATATGTCTGCACAAAATTGGTGTATTATCTCAACAAAGAATCAGAAAAAATTCCATATTACTATTAAAATCTTACAAAATCTCTCGGCACTCGGCACACCCATCAACGTTGTCCAAGTGCCGAAACATACATTTTTGTATTTCCAACGGCACCTTTTAAGCAACGCGGTAGTGCTGTCACGGACGATATTTGCATTTCGGCAAACAACTACTACCTATGTACGTGGCCAGGCCAAATATACTTAAATAAATTAATAAGTAAGTATACCGACCTGCGGAATTGAACCCTTGACCTTCTGCACAGTAGCAAAGTACTACGCCACCGAGCCGCGGCCAGCCACACGATTTATCTCATCGTTAGGTATTATATATGTGTTCCTAGTTTCGTTCAAAAGTTATCGTGCCAGTAGGCCTATAGATCGATGGAAAAGAATGACTATATTTTTCGTGATCTACAGGTAGGAACCCTAAACCGTGAAGAAAAGCAAAAATCGCGGAATGTGATTTCTTCGCGAATACAATACTTTCCTTTAGCAAGGAAAGTAAAACTAGCAAAATTCATTTCAACTTGTCAAGGTTGTGCGCTATCTAAAAAAAATCAAGATTAAAACATGGTTATTATACTAATTTTAATGTTCGAAAAATGATACAGTTGTAGGAATAAAGTATTTTAAAAATTTAGAGTGGCACTGAGACGACTGAGCAATTTGAAATTGAAAAAACCCTTGGCATGCACTTCTCCAGAAAAACCATCAGCAGAAGCTGCGATGTTACAAAAAATAGCTGAAAGAAGAGCAGAGAGGGAAAGTCGGCGCCAAGAACGAGAGCGAAGAAGGAAAGAAAAGGAAAAAAGACATAAAGAAAAAGAGAAAGCAAGACAGGCAAGACTGAAAATTAAAACTGAAAACATGATAAAGGTAAACAAAAAGTTAATAAATTAACAAAATAAAAAGGGAATTTTCAGTCGTCATTTTCAAGAATAACGTCTTTAATGTAATCATTAATCCTTGAACTAAAAGGAATTGCAAACAAATACTTATTAAACCCGGTTTTTCTCCTCTATGGGTAAAAATTTATTCTAAGTAACATATTACACAACAATTACAAATAAGTTCAAAATTATACTCCATTTTTATCTAGTTATAGTCTTGACAAACACTAACGTAAAAAAATCACTATTCCTGAGTAAGTAAATTGAAACACATTATTATTATTTTTTAATAAATATGATAATGTTTTAGAAGTCCTTTTCTAACATGTAAAAAAGTTGTAAATCAAAATTCATGTAATGTCTAGACATTCATATGTACTGAAACCAAAATTTTGGTGCAGATATGTTAATGATACATTTGTTATCTTTCCACCTAGTGAAGAAAACCTGTATGCCGTTTTGAATTACCCCAGTCAGCAACATTCGACTATAAAATTTACGATGGAAACTAAATCATATGCTGTTCCTTTTATATATATATACTAGCCGTGCCCGCGGCTCCGCTCGCGTGGACTTGATTCACTACTATCGTCACTTCTTATTCCTTATGTTACCCAACGTAATAAAATATCTGCCATTATTTCCCCTTATCTTCCATTATTTCTCCTTATCTCCCATTATCTCTACATAATTTCCATTATCTAAGCTTATCTCTGCTCATCTCCGATTATTTCTCCTTATCGCCCATTATTTCTCCTTATCTCCCATTATCTCACCATAACTCCCATTACCTAGACTTATCTCTGCTTATCTCCCATTATGTCTCCTGATCTCCCATTATTTATACTTATCTCCCATTATATCACCCTATCTCCTATTATCTAGGGCTATCTCGACTTATCTCGCAATATTTTTCCTTATCTCCCATTATTTCTCCTTATTTCCCATTATCTCACCAAAACTCCTGTTACTTAGACTTATCTCTGCTTATCTCCCATTATTTCTCCTTATCTCCCATTATCTTTACATAATTTCCATTATCTAGGCTTATCTCTGCTCATCTCCCATTATTTCTCCTTATCTCCCATTATTTCTCCTTATCTCCCATTATCTAGGCTTATCTCGACTTATCTCGCAATATTTCTCCTTATCTCACCATAACTTCCATTACCTAGACTTATCTCTGCTTATCTCCCATTATTTATACTTATCTCCCATTATCTCACCTTATCTCCCATTATCTAGGCTTATCTCGACTTATCTCGCAATATTTTTCCTTATCTCCCATTATTTCTCCTTATCTCCCATTATCTCACCGTAACTCCCATTATCTAGGCTTATATCGAATTATATAGAACATATCATATGTATAAATTTATAAAAACACGTAAATCGGATAAGTGGTTCTCAAGTGATAAGCGCACTAACAGACAGACAGACAGACAGAGAGACGTTGCATTTTATATATATTATATTCTTTGCAACATGATATTGTTTCACATTTAATGGTTTAGGCAGTATATTGCAAGAAAAGGCGCTAACGGTAGTCTTTTTTCCGACTTGATTCACAATTATCGTCACTGCTTATTCTTCATGTTACCTAACGTAATAAAATATATCCTATAATCTGGCCAGAGAACATATGTATGTTTTAAAAAAAAATGCACGTAACGCACTAACGGACAGACAGACAGAGAGACGTTGCATTTTAACATATATTATAGATAGATAACCTGGTTAGAGAACATATGTACGTTTTAAAAAAAAGCACGTAAATCGGATAAGTGGTTCTCCAGTGCACTATTGGACAGACAGACAGACAGAGAGACGCTGCATTTTATATATATTATAGATATAGATTATTATTATATAACCTGGCCAAAGAATATATGTATGAATTTAAAAAAAGACACGTAAATTGGATAAACGGTTCTCGCGTGATAAACGTACTAATGGACAGACAGACAGACAGAGAGACATTGCATTTTATATATATTATAGATTATAGATATTCTCTGCTACATAATATTGTTCCATATTTAATGGTTTAGGCTGTGTATTGCAAGGGAACTCGCAAGCGGCAAACTTTTTTCCGACTGCATTCACTATTATCGTCACTGCTCATTCCTTATGCTACCTATCGTAATAAAATATAGCCTATAACCTGGCCAGAGAACACACGTATGTTTTAAAAAAAAAGTACGTAAATCGAATAAGTGGTTCTCCAGTGATAAGCGCACTAAACGGACAGACAGACAGAGAGACGTTGCATTTTATATATATATATATATATATATATATATATATATATATATATATATATATATATATATATATATATATATATATATATATATATATATATATAGTTAGTTTTACAAAAGAAAAGTAACGGCATCTTGGGATATTTGATTTATAGAAAGCCACCTCATACCAATAGACACCTAAATGCTAATTCACACCATCGTCATCCTTAAAAACGCTCTGTTAATAACTCGATAATATATAGAACGTTATCAACATATAATGAACATTAGTATTTTCATTATCATCAGAAACAGATAAACTGCTCGGCTTTAAAAACCCGGCTACCAGACAAGGTGATAATAAGGATCCAAAAGTAAATAGTGCAGTTTTACCTTACATAGACGGTATTATAGACAAAATGGACGTGTAAGAAAATTGGACAAAGCTTGAGGGCACCAGACAAAGACACAATTCGTTTACAAACAGAAGGTCTCTATCTTTCCTGTTCATGTGCCACGCTTTAGGTAGCAGAAACTGGAAGATCAATAGCGTTTAGAATTAAGGAACATGAAAGATGTATTAAAAAGAAACAATTTGGACAATCAGCTATAGTTGTCTGTTTTTAATTTTTATGAACGAGTTTAAGGAATCAATCGAAATTTACAAACACCCTAACAATATTAATAGAGATTCGGATTGCGGTCTCCATCATATTTTTTTTATGTTCCTAGGGAAATCTCTAAAGCGCTAAAGGAGGAACGCGTGTGCGGTTCACGTTGGTCTTGAATCGCGGTAAGTTGTATTCGGTGGGAAACACAGTCCTGGGCAACTCATTCCCAATGGATGATATTCTTCATATAAAAGACTGCTTGAAGTGTGTTGTATGATGAGTACAAGCTGAACCTCATACAGATGTGATGTATTAGCGCGACATGTATCAATAGGATGCACCAATCTGGGAGGAAAAAAGCGGGCCACATTCACCGACACTTTCCATGAAAATATATAAAAAGACGCAACCGTTCTTCGATGTATCAAGGTTTCTGGTGAGTTCTGAGTCTCAGGAGGACAGTTCTCTTCTGAATCAGATCCCTTTGTTATTGAATATAAAAATTTGAAAATATTATTTGATAGTAAGCTCAGGTTTATAAAGCAGGTTTCTTTGGTAGCTCAAGGGAAGTATTGTTCGTTACGTAATTTGTATAAGAATCGGCATATCCTCAATTTGAGCTTATAAAAATTTTTGTGCGAGACTCTTGTCCTTTCTCACTCTAATTACTCTAATTTTGTTTACGGTCCGTGTCTGGACCTCATGTCGAACTATAAGCTGCAAAAAATTCAAAACTACTGTGTCCGTTTTATTTTTGGATGCAGGTGGAGGAATCATGTGAGTGGCAGGCTAAAGGAGCTGAAATGGTTACTTATTAAGGATATAGAAAGGCTGCATATGCCACACACACACACACAGTAACTGTATGGAAGGCTGCATCATCGAAGTTCGGTATATCAGCGTAATACTAGGTACAACGACCGCTTTCAAATACCTAGGTATCGTACAAGTGTGTTTAAACAGTCTTTCGGCTATACATCTGCTAAAC
>CM032455.1:69530468-69585468 GCA_019049505.1 Pachyrhynchus sulphureomaculatus
CTCCTTCTTCAAGCTCGTCTTCGTCGTCATTATCGCTTAAAATCTTTTCAGAAAGTCACTTGTCACAATTTGATCATCAGTTAATATTTCTCTCATCATTAATTCATTGTCAGCACATACATATTCTTCAAAATCTTTTTAATCTCAATTTTCCACTGTACTTTGTTGAACGTCAGCATCGTAAACAAATTCTAGACAGTAGGATCTTCTCGATGTTTTCCCAATCCATTGAGTCAACGGTAGCTCATTATCCGAGTCATATCTAAATTCCTTCCTTAAAAATCCGCCATGCTTAAAAACAGTTTGCAATAAATATATATATATATATATATATATTATATATATATATATATATATATATATATATATATATATATATATATATATATATACCGGGTGTTATGGAATTCACTGTATATATTGGAACTGGAAATTGCTGTCCCCCCCTTTTTATCTCGAAAAGTACTGATAAAAAAATTTTGAAAAAATTCTGGAATACCTGGAACAAGGTGTAGATTGACCGAAAATTATCATGAGTGTAATACCTTCGATAATTTATCTGATATATAAAAAAAAAACTAAAATTTCGTGCTCATCACTTTTCAACAAAGATCGGAAACAAACGTTGTTGAAAACTCGGGGAATCAAATTTTTTATTTTAAAGCCATCACCGTACGGAACACTAATTGCGCAAGTCCGACTTGCACTTGGCCGGTTTTTTTTTAAGCTTTAGCGTTAAATCTTGGAGTAGACGATTCATTATTTGTGGTAATCTATTCGACAGGAGCTTGTTGAATAATTTGCTTGTTTTGATTACTGATAATAATAGAAGAGTCTTGTAAAATCGATGTGCTTTCATTACTTAAGTTTGTTTAAGACAGAGAGCATTTATATTTTCAGCTGCTTTAAAAAAAATTTCGGGAAAGACGTTTTTGTTCAAGGACCAAACTCCAGCCGCTTTAAATCCGTTTACAATGGTGCCAATGGTATCAACTCTTTGGTAAGCTTCTGCAAATAAACTTGTAACTTGCTACTGCGTTATTTGACGACCTGGATTTATCCCCGATCGATATTGCTTATAGATTTAAAAAAAGAGACGTCCAGTGGCTGAGACCGTGAGTAGTAAGGCCATAGCAATTACAAGGAAATTATTTATTATTTTACCTCTAAAATTTTATTTGCTTCATTGCCTTTCATGATTTGATAAAATGAAGTATTGAATGTGATTCTATTTAACCCCACGAGTCACCCGTTTCAATATATGCTGTGAATTTCATAACTTCCTATATATGTGTATATATATATATATATATATATATATATATATATATATATATATATATATATATATATATATACATATATATATATATATATATATATATATATATATATATATATATATATATATATATATATATATATATATATATATATATATATATATATATATATATATATATATATATATATATATATATATATATATATATATATATATATATATATATATATATATATATATATATATATATATATATATATATACAGTCGACGGCATTCTAATAAGTCGGGTTAGATGTCATTTCAAAATCTTTTTAATTTCGATTTCCACTGTACTTTGTTAAATGTCAGCATCGTAAACAAATTCTAGACAGTCAGTAGGATCTTCTCGATGTTTTTCAATCCACTTAGTCAACGGTAGCTCATTATCCGAGTCATATCTAAATTCCTTCCTTAAAAATCCGTTATGCTTAAAACAGTTTGCAATGGTTTTTCTACTGACTCTTTGTGAAATCATATGGATAAAGTTAATAGCGTCCAAGAGAGATAATCCTTCCTCTACCATTTTCATAAGTAAAATCATATAATGACTCTTCGACAAAGGCTAAAAACTAATGTCTTAGATCATCAGGCGCTGGATAGTTTGTCAATCATCTTGTAAAACAAACCCGTTTTGTTTTTAAAACATCGATTGGCGCATTAAAAATGTCCACATATTCATAAATCTTTCTCGAAATTTTTCGACAGCCTTACATTGGCCAACCACTGATCAACAACAGTCATATCCACCCCTGCAGTTTCTCTTACTTACTATCTTACCCCCACATTTAACACAGTTAAACTCGGTATCTCTATTTTCCTTCCCAATCCACTATCCTTCTCTTGTAAAGTATAGCCGGTTATAGGACAATGTTCATGTCGTTTTTGACTAAACTATTTAAGGAGTCCTTAGTCATGTATAGATTTTCTTACTTTTTTACAACTAAACTTTTATCATAGATTGATAAGATTTCTTGCCTCTTCTTCCATATGGTAGAAACCGTAGATTTGGTTAAATTCAACTCTTTGCAAACACCACTTTGTTTAACTCCATTTTCTATTTTCCTTATCAAATCAAATCAAATAAAGCTTTATTGTAAAAAAGATTGTTCCTTTATCTACAAAGCTACCTAATCTAACACGCCATATACACACTCAGCAATCAAAGAGTGTCATCAAAAAACCCCATAACTGAATAGTAGGCCTTCTCAATCAAGAGCTTCTGAATCTTCTTCCTAAATCGTTTATTATTTAAAATTTTCCTGACGTTCAAAGGCAAGTGGTTGAATATTTTCTTACTCATATATATTATAGAGTCCCTTATTAAAGCTGAAGAGGGAATGGGTAGTGAGGCCACATAAGATGAACGGGTCATGTATGCACAAAAAGCCCCTATCTCTCCCTCAAACTTACTATGTATAAGGCAGGCTGTTTCAATAATAAATATACAAGGCAATGTCAGAATTCTCTTAGTAATAAACATATTCCTACAGGATTGCCGAGAACTCAATTGGAACATGTAACGCAGTGCTCGCTTTTGTAGCATAAAGACCTTATTCAGTAATTGGTTAGAGCAGGAACCCCCGAAACATACCCCATAACGGAGGTGCGATTCAATCAGAGCAAAGTATACATTTCTCGCGATAGAAACATCTAATTCCCGAGACACTACTGTCAAGGCAAAACATCCCTTGGCAATCCTCTTACAAAGCTGAAAAATGTGAGTAGAGAGTCTCAATTTAGTGTCTATAAACAAACCCAAAAATTTGTTATAAGTCAAGCCTTCAATGCTTTGCGAATCTTATATATCGTGTTTATCTTTTCAAGTAAACCCTTTACGTATATATTTTATATATATACGTGTATATGTATATATATGTATATATATATATATATATATATATATATATATATATATATATATATATATATATATATATGTGCGAAACGTTATTGTAACCAATAGTAAGCTTTTGTTTTATATATATAATGACAACAAAAACTCAAGAAAAATATATATATTTTAAATGACAACAAAAACTCAAGAAAAATATATATATCATATATATATATATATATATATATATATATATATATATATATATATATATATATATATATATATATATATATATATATATATATATATATATATATATATATATATATATATATATATATATATATATATATATATATATATATATATATATATATATATATATATATATATATATATATATATATATATATATATATATATATATATATATATATATATATATATATATATATATCGGGTGATACAAGTATAAGAGTTTAAATCAGTTTTTGCGGGTGACCTGTCATATATAAACAACATATATATATATATATATACAGTACAATCCCGATTATCTGAAATCCGGCTTATCCGAAACAAACTGTTAAAAAGTAAATTGTATTCCCATTAAACGAAAAATCCCCATTATTCGAAACAGACGATGAGTGGTTTTCTTAACGCGTCGGGAACTCCCTGACGTCTAGAATTTCACCGCTGTCTATGTTTTGGTTAGTCGACAAGTGTTATAAGTTACTCATTACATCTATTATTATCGCAGAGGTAATAGTTTCGTTTTAATAGATATTTTAGAAAATGGACCGTCATAATAATAAGCGTAAACGTGTTGTTATTACCTTAAAAGAGAAACTTAAAGCAATTCAACGTTTAGATAATGGTGAACTTCTTACAAATATAGCGAAAGATTTAGGTGTAGCCGTGAGTACTGTTTCAGAGTGGGGAAAAAATCGCGAAAAACTTGAAAAATCGTGTAGTGTTTTGTCATCGCCCACACAGGCACGAAAAAGTATGAAAAGCGGTGAATACCACAAAGTGGATGATTCTTTATTTTTATGGTTTACACAGAATCGAGAACGTGGAATACCAATTTCAGGAACAGTTGCCGGTTATTGAAGCGCCTGTAAATGTTTCTGCAAGTGATGGATGGCTAGACAGGTGGAAAAAAAGACATGATGTACGTCAACTGAAAGTTTGTGGAGAAAATTGTCGGCTGATGTATCTGCTGCAAATAAATATATATATATATATATATATATATATATATATATATAACCGGCCATATATATATATATATATATATACTATATATATATAACACATGGGCTGAAAAGTCCCGGGCCTAACAAAGAAAACACGGTTTTTTTGGTTCAAAATTATTTATTCATCAACGTAATCTCCATCACATTGTTTTGATTGACTTGTGACACGGTGCGTTGTCTTGATGAAACAAAATTTTTTTCTTTGCCATATGCGGTCGTTTCTTTGCAATTTCGGCCTTCAAACGCTCCAATAACGCTATATATATTCACTGTTGATGGTATTTCCTTTCACAAGATAGTCGATGAATATTACACCACGCACATCCCAAAATACCGAGGCCATAACCTTTCCAGCCGATTGTTGTGCTTTCGGGCGCTTTGGACGAGGTTCACCAGTTGCTGTCCACTCAGATGACGATCGTTTTGATTCCGGAGTGAAGTGATGGATCCATGTTTCATCCATTGTCACATATCGACGCAAAAATTCCGGTTTGTTACGTTTAAAACATGGCCAAACACTGCTCAGAATCATCAACACGTTCTTGTTTTTGATCAACAGTGAGCAAACGCGGCATCCACTTTGAACAGAGCTTTCTCATAGTCAAATGCTCATGCAATATAAAGCCAACACGTTCTTTTGATATCTTTACGATGTCAGCTAACTCACGCAACTTCACTTTTCGATCATTCAAAACGATTTTATGGATTTTTTTGATGTTTTCTGGTGTTACCGCCTCATTTGGACGTCCACTACGTTCTGCATCATCGGTGTCTCTACGACCACGTTTGAAGTCAGCAAACCAACGTTTTATTGTTGTTTCTGATGGAGCGCAGTCCCCATAACACTTTTCAAGCCATTGCTTCGCTTGAACGCTATTTTTTCCCATCAAGAAGCAGTGTAAAATTAAAACACGAAATTGTTTTTGATCCATTGTTTTGAAAATAACAAAAGTAGCGTCACTCTTAGCACAATAACTCACAAACTAATGAATAGAATATCATGAAATTTTAACAGCTGTCTTTTGAAGGTTAGTATTAACTGAAAAAAAGGTGACTGCAATAAAACTAGCGCCATCTATGTGTTAGGCCCGGGACTTTTCAGCCCATGTGTTATATATATATATATATATATATATATATATATATATATATATATATATATATATATATATATAATATATTTATATATATATATATATATATATATATATATATATATATATATATATATAATATATTTATATATATATATATATATATATATATATATATATATATATATATATATATAAAAATATATATTATATATATATATATATATATATATATATATATATATATATATATATATAAATATATATGGTGGGGTATGTTTCGGGGGTTCCTGCTCTAACCAATTACTGAATAAGGTCTTTATGCTACAAAAGCGAGCACTGCGTTACATGTTCCAATTGAGTTCTCGGCAATCCTGTAGGAATATGTTTATTACTAAGAGAATTCTGACATTGCCTTGTATATTGATTGAAACAGCCTGCCTTATACATAGTAAGTTTGAGGGAGAGATAGGGGCTTTTTGTGCATACATGACCCGTTCATCTTATGTGGCCTCACTACCCATTCCCTCTTCAGCTTTAATAAGGGACTCTATAATATATGAGTAAGAAAATATTCAACCACTTGCCTTTGAACGTCAGGAAAATTTTAAATAATAAACGATTTAGGAAGAAGATTCAGAAGCTCTTGATTGAGAAGGCCTACTATTCAGTTAAGGAGTTTTTTGATGACACTCTTTGATTGCTGAGTGTGTATATGGCGTGTTAGATTAGGTAGCTTTGTAGATAAAGGAACAATCTTTTTTACAATAAAGCTTTATTTGATTTGATTTGATAAGGAAAATAGAAAATGGAGTTAAACAAAGTGGTGTTTGCAAAGAGTTGAATTTAACTAAATCTACGGTTTCTACCATATGGAAGAAGAGGCAAGAAATCTTATCAATCTATGATAAAAGTTTAGTTGTAAAAAAGTAAGAAAATCTATACATGACTAAGGACTCCTTAAATAGTTTAGTCAAAAACGACATGAACATTGTCCTATAACCGGCTATACTTTACAAGAGAAGGATAGTGGATTGGGAAGGAAAATAGAGATACCGAGTTTAACTGTGTTAAATGTGGGGGTAAGATAGTAAGAGAAACTGCAGGGGTGGATATGACTGTTGTTGATCAGTGGTTGGCCAATGTATGGCTGAAAATTCGAGAAAGTTATGAATATGTGGACATTTTTAATGCGGATGAAACGGGTTTGTTTTACAAGATGGCGCCTGATAGGACATTAAAGTTTGTCGAAGAGAATTGTGCTGGTGGAAGATTATCAAAAGTAAGGATTACTGTGTTGGTAACTGCAAATATGTCTGGAACAGAGAAAAGAAAACTGTTGGTGAAAGGAAAGTCCGCCAATCGCATGTGTTTTAAAAACAAACATTTACCAGTAAAGTACAAATCAAACAGTAAAGCCTGGATGGCATCAGAAATTTTTAAAAACGAACTGATCGAATGGGACAAAGAATTAAAATTCACAAAAAGAAAAATATTACTTTTGATTGACAACTATCCAGCGCACCCTGAAGTTGATCTACAGCAAATAAAATTAGTTTTTATGCCTTCAAACAAGAGTGCAAAGCTCCAGCCTATGGATCAAGGTGTGATACATTCTTTAAAATGTTATTATATAAAGATTTTACTTATGAAAATCGATCGATAAAGGTAACATTTTTTCTGTAACTCTCTTGGACGCTATTAACTTTATCCATATGATTTCACAAAGAGTCAGTAGAAAAACCATTGCAAACTGTTTTAAGCATAGCGGATTTTTAAGGAAGGAATTTAGATATGACTCGGATAATGAGCTACCGTTGACTAAGTGGATTGAAAAAAAACATCGAGAAGATCCTACTGACTGTCTAGAATTTGTTTACGATGCTGACATTTAACAAAGTACAGTGGAAATCGAGATTAAAAAGATTTTGAAATGACATCTAACCCGACTTATTAGAATGCCGTCGACTGTAATATATATATATATATATATATATATATATATATATATATATATATATATATATATATATATATATATATATATATATATATATATATATATATATATATATATATATATATATATATATATATATATATATATATATATATATATATATATGTATATATATATATATATATATATATATGTATATATATATATATATATATATATATATATATATATATATATATATATATATATATATATATATATATATATATATATTATATATATGTATATATATATATATATATATATATATATATATATATATATATATATATATATATATACACACATATATAGGAAGTTATGAAATTCACAGCATATATTGAAACGGGTGACTCGTGGGGTTAAATAGAATCACATTCAATACTTCATTTTATCAAATCATGAAAGGCAATGAAGCAAATAAAATTTTAGAGGTAAAATAATAAATAATTTCCTTGTAATATATATATGTATATATATATATATATATATATATATATATATATATATATATATATATATATATATATATATATATATATAATATATACACATATATATATATATATATATATATATATATATATATATATATATATATATATACAGTCGACACTGTTTATAGTGAAACTCTATATAGTGAAAAACTCTTTATAGTGCAATTTTTTCAATTACCAATATAAAATACATACATAGCAATATATACGGATTTTTTCTTTATATAGTGAAAAACTTTCTATAGTGAAATTTCGGTCAACATTTTGGTCTTTCACTATATAGAGTGTCGACTGTATATATAATATATATATATATATATATATATATATATATATATATATATATATATATATATATATATATATATATATATATATATATATAGTATATTATATATATATATATATATATATATATATATATATATATATATACACATATATAATATATATATATATATATATATATATATATATATATATATATATATATATATATATACATATATATATATATATATATATATATATATATATATATATATACATACATATATATGTATATATATATATATATATATATATATATATACATATATATATATATATATATATATATATATATATATATATATATATATATATATATGTATATATATATATATATATATATATATATATATATATATATATACATACATATATATGTATATATATATATATATATATATATATATATATATATATATATATATATATATATATATATGTATATATATATATATATATATATATATATATACATATATATATATATATATATATATATATATATATATATATATATATATATATATATATATATATATATATATATATATATATATATATATATATATATATATATATATATATATATATATACGTACTCACGTGCACACGTACACACGTGCATACATTGGCGCTAGGAGGCTCGATCGTTCGAGTTCTAACCCAGTAATAAAAATCTATATGAATTGCTTGATCTTCATTTGCTATGAAGTAGTTAGACATCTCGCGACCTATATATCAATTTATCAAGAAAATAAAAACACATACAACTATTTTAATTGCTTTAACCGGTTTTTAAAGAGAAAATACACCTTTGGTTTTTATAGGAAACCGAAAATGTATCAGCGTCCTTAAATCCGAAATCAGGTCAATTAAGTACCCATAGATATATTTCCAAAAAACGAGCAATTCAAGATTACTATTCTTTAAGTGCGCTTTTTAAGTCAGTTCTAGATGAAGAAGAAAAAAATTCCCGAAAACTGTGCTAAATGAAAAGCTACGTTATCACCGAACCTAAAAATATAACGCGCTCCAACAAATAAATGCTATAGGGGCTTGTTATTAAGAGAAACACCATTTTACAAAACTAAACAAAAGAACGCATGGAAAATGTTTATAGCAACCAGAATTTGGTGGAATCGACACTATCAATCAAAACAGACGATCATTCCCACCAAATTCTGGTAGCTATAAACATCTTTCCAACGCCCTTTTATTTACAGCTTTGGAAAATGAAGGTCCTACTTAATTTTAACCGGCTGTAGTTTAGAAGTAGTCATGTAGAAACAAGTCCTGTTAAAAGATGTTTTTAAGGTATAGTCCCTCAGAAACAAGTATTGTCATAAAAAATGCCCAGCATTAGATAATTAAAGTTTCGAGTTTTTTCTTTTTTTTTCATAAGATGAGAAAAAGTTGAATATTAGCAATGATTAGGTAAATAATGAATTTTTCACTATAACGATAACTTATTAGTCATGCTAGTTAAAAATATATAATGATATGTTGGAAATATATCAAGCATTTATCCAAATATTCATAAACGAATCTGTGGCTCTATACCAATCTGTGATATATTTTGTGAAAGTTTTGATATAAGAATTTTAAAGCAACTGTTGTTCATATTCTTGTAAGAGTTTTCAGTCCACGTTTTAACAAAATGCTATGATTTAGTTTCTTTTGACGGTTTATATATATATATATATATATATATATATATATATATATATATATATATATATATATATATATCCATTCAAATGGTTAAAGATATATATAAGGCTCATTTTTATTATCAATGCACATATGCATTTTAAAAAATATTTCAATGTCAATAATGGTATAATCACAGTTTATTAAAAGTAAACCTGTTAGTTAAAATGCATAGATAGGTAGATTTTCACAGGAATTTAAAAAGACAAAATAGATAAAATAACAAGTATGATAACCAGAGATTACTAAATAAACAAGCAATTAGATTAGGTAGATATTGCAGTTAGAGCTTTCAATTAGTAAACAGTGAAATGTATAGTGAAAAATTGGAAATGTTTTGTTATTAAAGTATGATTAAATTTTCTTGGTAAGATCTACAAGAATAAGGCAAATATAAAATAATTCGGATCCAAGTCTATGCTGCCTTGTATGGGTCAACTTCATAATGCATTTTAAAAGTATATATGTCGGGTGAGTACTACACAATCGATTTTAATGAATATTGGTATGAAGGCCTCCAAGATCATCGATTATATCGATATATACGATTCATTTTTATAAATTCAAATTAATTACTTTCTATATCAACCATTTTTGACCAAAACTGCTATTGGAGGTTTTTGATGTCACATAAGCTGCAGGTTGTATTTTCAATCTTCTAGAAAATCAGCGTTTCTAGTGAGTTATGGGTGTGCGATCAGAAGAATAAGTTCTCTCTAGATCTTAAAAATGTAGTTAGCAGCTCTTAATGGCCGAATTTAAGCTTTATATATAATTAAAAGCTGTTGTGAAGTATACAACTTTCCAGTATAAAATAATATTTGGACCTTCTGGAACTTGAGTCTATTCTACAAGTATTTTCATGGAAAGATGTAGCCCGCTAAATTCCTCCCAGAGCGGTGCATGTTAGAAGTACACGTCGCGCTGATACTTCACATCCGTATGAGGGTCAGCTTGTTACTCCTCGTACAACGCTTTTCAAGCAGTCTTTTATATGGAGAACATCATCCCTTTGGAATGGTTTACCCAGGACTGTGTTTCCCACCGAGTACAATTTACAGCGATTCAAGAACAACGTGAATATATATATATATATATATATATATATATATATATATATATATATATATATATATATGTATATGTATATATACTGTGTGCAATACTTCCTTCCTCCAGAAGTATTGCAAATTTAATATCCCAGGTGAAACAACAATGCGGAGAAACGACGTAAGCTCCTTGTATTCACAGGTAATTGAGGAAATTAAAGGTAAAATTCGCAACGAACATTTTTACATATGTATTGATGAAACCACCGATTCAAGAGGACGGTATATTACGCATTTTTTGATTGGAGTTCTTAGCGACGATATTTTGCCAAAATCTTATCTGATTGCTTCCAAACAGTTAGAAAAAACAAATGCATTGACAGTGGCCAGATTTGTTCAAGAGGAACTATCGAAGTTTTTTCTTCCTACGCCTGTTCCAGGAGATAATTTTTTGCTTATTTTGTCAGATGCAGCCCCGTACATGATAAAGGCCGGGCAAAATTTGAATTTTTTATCCAAACTTAATACATGTAACATGTCTCGCTCATGCTTTAAATAGGGCTGCTGAGGAAATTAGGAATCATTTTCCGCTTGTGAATAGCTTAATTTCTAACATTAAGAAAACCTCCTAAAGCGCCTTTAAAGATTCAGTTCTACAAAGAAAAACTACCAAACACGCCTCTTCCACCTCAGCCTGTTATTACAAGATGGGGCACTTGGTTGGAAGCAACATTTTTTTATTGCGACAACTTCTGTCAACTAGATGGTCTAATTGCAGAATTATCAGATGAATCTTCCCAATCCCGTACAGAGCTTAAACGATTATTCAAAAACAAGGAGATAAAACAACAACTTTGCTTTCTTAAAACAAATTATAGCTTTGTTTCTAAAACCATAACTCAAATGGAGGAATCTAATTTGCCATTAACCCGAAGTGTTCAACTAATAAAACAATGTGAGGTCGCTTTTGAAAATTTCGCAGGTAAAATTGGGAGCAAAATTTTTCAAAAATTTCGGAATGTTATGGAAAAAAAATAGTGGGTTTGAATTTGTCAGCCAAGTAGCTAATGTTTTAAAGGGAGATTTTACTGATTCCATTGATTTAGATCCTATGCTATTAAATAATTTTAAAAACGCCCCTATTATATCAGTCGATGTGGAAAGGAGTTTCTCAATTTATAAATTTTTATACAACGATAGAAGACAAAACTTTTTAATGGAAAATTTTGAGAAACATTTAGTAGTTTATTGTTTTTATAACTAACGGCGACCCTGTCTTTTGCAATATTTGCATATTTCCGCTTACTTAGTTGCATCACCCTGTATGTATCAAATTTAAATGTATGTTTTATTATGCTGTATATAATTTTTTATAATATGTACCTACATTATTATTATTATTATTATATGTTCATCTTTAAGTAAAGTAATAAAATACATTATTATTTATATATTTTTTTACTTTATATAATATTATATTTAAATTTAGTTCATTCGCCCTGTATGTTGAAAATTTAAAATGGGTTTTTTATTGCTACATTTGTATAGTACTCGTATCATGTAATGTGAAACAATAAATTTACATTTTTCAAGTCTATTTCAATTTTTTTTATTGCATATTTACAACATGTATTTGCATATTTTGAGAAAATTATTTGCATATTTATGCGCATATTTTAAATTTTTTCACTTGCATATTTGGGTTTCCTTATATATATATATATATATATATATATATATATATATATATATATATATATATATATATATAATATATAATAAAAAATGCAACGTCTCTCTGTCTGTCCGTTAGTGCGCTTATCACTGGAGAACCACTTATCCGATTTACGTACTTTTTTTTAAAACATACATATGTTCTCTGGCCAGGTTATAGGCTATATTTTATTACGATAGGTAGCATGAGAAATGAGCAGTGACGATAATAGTGAATGAAGTCGGAAAAAAGTTTGCCGCTAGCGCGTTCCCTTGCTATACACAGCCTAAACCATTAAATATGGAACAATATTATGTAGCAGAGAAAATCTATAATATATATAGAATGCAATGTCTCTCTGTCCATTAGTGCGTTTATCACGCGAGAACCACTTATCCGATTTACGTGTCTTTTTTTAAATTCATACATATATCTTCGGCCAGGTTATGTAATAAAAATAATAATCTATATCTATAATATATATAAAATGCAACGTCTCTCTGTCTGTCCGTTAGTGCGCTTATCCCTCGAGAACCACTTATCCGATTTACGTGATTTTTTAAATTCATACATATGTTCTCTGACCAGGTTATATTTTTATTACATCTAAAATATATATAAAATGCAACGTACAGTAATACCCCGCTTTACGCGAGGGATACGTTTACCGAAAAAAATCGCGTTAAACTGAAATTCGCGTATATCGAGGTTTATGATTAAACATAGTCAAAATTTAATACAAAAAAATACAAATCATTTTAATCAATCACTTTAATTCTAAGAACACTTTATGCAATACATACTCTTATTTTTTACGGAAAAATACATCTATTGTCTTTTGGGTAACGTTTTGTTTACGTTCTTGTAAAATACGTTCATAACACCCAAACACTGTTTTTAATTGTTTGACACACGGTCAAGACACGGTCATCATTATTGTCTATACTCTGCAATATGTCCAAAACCTGAATAAATTTTTGAAAGTGCATTTTGTATTTCCCCTGAAGATAAAACTTTCTCTTCTACTTGTTCTTCCTCATCGTAGATAGGATTATTCTGTAACTCGATCAGATCTTCATTGCTAATAGGATCGTCGTGCGTTGCTACAAGTTCTACGAGATCTTCTACCGTGACATCTTCAAGTTCAGACCCCTCAATCATTGCAGCAATGTCTTCAAGCACTTGTCTCTGCATCTGGACAATTCTTCTAGGTGCTTCCACTACATCTGGCCAAAGATTACGCCACACCCCATTCATACAACTCATTTTAACTTCCTTCCAAGCCTCTTCTATGTTGTGAATAGACTTCATAATGTTGTATGACTTCCACCACTCTCGCATAGACTGTCTTCCTTCCCCGTCAGTTTCATGAATTAGTTGGCTAAAAGTGCGGCGATGGTAATAAGCTTTGAAGTTTGCTATTGCTCCCTGGTCCATAGGTTGTAATATTGACGTAGTGTTTGGTGGAAGGAACTTTACGTACACTTTTAAGTCTCTGGGCGTATCAAGTGAGGTTGGATGTCCTGGGGCATTGTCTAAGAGTAATATAACTTTAGGTTCAAGCCCATTTCTGTCACAGTATGATTTGACTGATGGGCAAAAAACTATTAGAATACCATTCTTGAAAAATTTCCCGTGTAACCCACGCCTTTCTGTTTGATCGCCACACAACTGGTAGACTTGTCTTGTCTGTGCCTCGCATTGCACGGGGTGTTTCTGAATGGTACACTAGTAAAGGTTTCAGTTTGAAATCACCAGTGGCATTACCACCCAGCAGAAGTGTTAGTCGATCTTTCGCAGCTTTGAAACCACTGGCTTGACGTTCTTCCTTAGAAATGAATGTTCGAGATGGCATTTTTTTCCAGTAAAGTGCGATCTCATCAACATTGAAGATGAGACAAGCAGGAATTTTCTCTCGTCTAACGAAGTCTTGAAACTTGTCTGGAAACTCAGCTGCAGCTTGAATGTCCGCGCTGGCCGCCTCGCCTGTTATGTGGATATTGTGAAGATTAGAACGCTGCTTGAACCGATGGAACCAGCCTCTGCTGGCAGCAAAAGTCGGAGTGGCACTCCCTTCTCCTTCTTTTGTTTTCAGCATCTCATACAAAGATTTTGCTTTTGTGCATATGAGATCTTGACTTAGTGGTGTGTTCTTCTTATTCAAATCTTCGATCCAGACTGACAGTAATTTCTCCATTCTTTCTAAGATAGATGATCTCGAACGAGAAAGTTTTGTTGCACTTATAGGTGTTGAACCTTCGCTGGAGATTTTAATTTTTTCCCGATTTTTATAAATCGTTCTCACAGTCGATTCTGAGAGTCCAAAATCTCTCCCAACAATTGTTGCTTTGCCTCCATTTTCCATTCTTCTTAACACTTTCATCTTCAATTCCAAAGTGACGCTTTTACGCTCTTTTTTCTTTACAGGCGGCATTTTTAACGTAGGGTTAAATTATGTATGTATGTATCTCCAATAAATATTAAAACAAAACTGCCAGCCGACCGAACTAACATTACGGAACAAATGAACACACGAAACGAACGAGGAAATCCCCATAGAACAAAGTCGAAGGACAGGGAATTCCCAATTCTTCAAAGAGAATATTCAGAGAAAGCGGGGATCCCCCCCGCGACCATAGAGAAGTTAATGACTACATGAGCGCGAAATTTGAAATTCGCGTTATAGTGAAACCGCGCGTAACGGGGTCGCGCTAAGCGGGGTATTACTGTATCTCTGTCTGTCCGTTAATGTGTTTATCACTGGAGAACCATTTATCCGATTAACGTGTTTTTTTTTTTAAAAATACATATGTTCTCTGGCCAGCTTTTCTATAATCTTATATCTATAATATATATATATATATATATAAAATGCAACGTCTCTCTGTCTGTCTGTCTGCCTGTCTGTCCGTTAGTGCGCTTATCACTGGAGAACCACTTATCCGATTTATGTATTTCTTTTAAAAACATACATATGTTCTCTGGCCAGGTTATCTATCTATAATATATATAAAATGCAACGCCTCTCTGTCTATCTGTCTGTCTGTCCGTTAGTGAGTTACGTGCTTTTTTTTAAACATACATATGTTCTCTGGCCAAGTTATAGGATATATTTTATTGCGTTTGGTAACATAAAGAATAAGCAGTGACGATAATAGTGAATCAAGTCGGAAAAAGGTTACCGTTACCGCGTTCTCTTGCAATACACTGCCTAAACCATTAAATATGGAACAATATCATGTTGCAAAGAATATAACATATATAAAATTCAACGTCTCTCTGTCTGTCTGTCCGTTAGTGCGCTTATCACTTGAGAACCACTTATCCGATTTACGTGTTTTTATAAATTTATACATATATTCTATATAATTCGATATAAGCCTAGATAACAGGAGATAAGGTGAGATAATGGGAGATAAGTGTAAATATTAGGAGATCAGGAGAAATCATGGGAGATAAGCAGATATAAGTCTAGATAATGGGAGATAAGCAGAGATAAGTCTAGATCAGTGATTCCCAAAAGTGGTTCAGGTGGACACCCAGGGGTCCACGGGAGACTCGACGGGGGTCTACGTTGGCGTGAAAAAAAAATGGGGGTTCACAAGTTGTAAGTGGGGGTCCACGAATATTTATCTGGTTTTTCGATAGTAAAGAACAAAAATGCTGGATTGGCTTTACCTATGAATGTAGGCAGATAATACACTACTCAAAAAAATTAAGGGAGCAAAAAAAATTCCAAATTTTTCGGTGATTTTTGACAGGCTGTATTTCGGTGAAAAATGGTGGTATTGAGACTTTAAAAAAAGCATTTTGAAGCTTTAAGATTCTAATTTTCAGATTTTTTGGCTAAAATTTTTTAGGAGCTACGGTTCTCATGCAATCCTAACAGATAGCGCGAAAAAATAATATTGCAAATATTTTGCTTTTTTTTTGGTCAACGGGCTTGAAAAAAATTTTTTCAGTTAGGCCGGCATATGGATCAGATAGCCTGTTTGTTTAGCATTAATTTCCTTGTTTTAAAACCTCGCTTAATTTTTTGAGTAGTGTATTTTAAGAAGGTCAGCGACTGTTACTTGTAAAAACTTGCATATTCGATATTCAGTACAACGCGCGTCGAGACTTGCAAAGCGCCGCCCGCCCGCCCGCAACGCGTTTAGACGTGCAAAGGGACGAAATACGACTTGTGCTGTGCTTGCAATCTTGCATGAACTTGTTTGATTCTTCACCAATATAAATACGAATGTCAAGGACAAACGTTACTCATTTGTTTCCGGAATTTTGAAAAGAAAAGTGTGAGTGAATCGATGTCAGTGTTTGCCAGTGCCGGAAAAAGTAAGTACCTGCCTATTTGTTATTCATACTTTTATTTTATATTGTAATAATATTATATTTGTTATGTTTGCGTGTAGTAGGTACGTAATAAAAATTAAATACTGAACAGGACCATTATTCGATACTTCTATAAAAGAACAGAAAGCCGAGAAAGATTGAACTTTTAGTACTATTTATTATAAAATTATTTATTTACCCGACTGTGGTGATTCACTAAAGGAGAGATATATGATTGACCTGCATGTTTGTACATATTTCAGTGCCCTCGTAGTTGCTAATGCTAAATGACTAAAAATATTTTCATAAATTGTACGTGTCTTTATGTACCACTCGTAACGTACATCAAAGTAATAAATAAATCATTAAAATCGCGGAGTTTTGATGTCAAAATATTCTTTATATACATTAAAATAGGTTCAGCCGTTTTTTTTTTTTGAAAACCTCTATATGGATCTTAGCAGTTTATTGCTTTTAATAATTAAAATCAGTTTTGCCGCCGGCATTTTGGTTTTTTCATTGCAATAATTAATTAGTCCTATTTTATTCTGTTAAAATAGCCATATCCTGTTAAAGTTGCCTTATGATTACTAAAACAAACATTTTTTTTCTTTACAGGTAGGTAACTGATACGAAACATGGCTGAATCTAAGAAGAAATGTCGACAGTACAGTGCTGATTATTTGAAATTTTGTTTTCTTCCATCAAAGGCAGACAAACGATTGCCCATATGCCTTTTATGCAACAAAGTTTTGACCAATGACTCTATGAAACCATCGAAGCTCGAAGATCATCTAAGAAGGTGTCATCCTGATAAAATAGGTAAAGATTTAAAATATTTTCAAACATTGAAGGAAAAATATTAAAAGAGACCCACCGTGCACAGTATGTTCGCTTCAAACGTCTCAAAGTAACGATGATGGCTTGCGGGCATCTTACAATATCTCATTGCTTATAGCGAAATCTGGAAAACCGCACACCATCGGAGAACAGTTAATTTTACCCGCTGTTGAAGAGGTTTTAAAAAACTGTTCTGCACAAACCTCCATTTGACGTACTCAAAAGAATTCCTTTGAGTAACAACACTGTACAAAGACGTAAAGCTCTGATATTGAAAGCTTCTTGTGTAATTATCTGCAAACAACTCATTTTTCTATTCAACTGGACGAGTCAACTTTACCTGGTAATGAAGCATTACTGGCATATGTTCGATTTGTTATGGACGAAGAAATCCATGAAGAGCTGTTATTCGAGAAAATTTTGGAGACGGACACTAAAGGCGAATCAATATTTAATGTCCTGAGTGATTTTTTTAAGGAAAAATCGATTCAATTTACAAACATGATTTCGATGGCAGTAGACCATCTTCGGGCGATATCGTGGGTTTATAAGCCATCTTAAAAGAATTATACCAGGAGCAACTGCGATTCACTGTGTCATCCACCGACAACACCTGGTAGCGAAAAATTTGAGTGATAGATTGCACCAGTCGCTTCAATTTGTGATTAAAGCAGTTAACAAAATAAGAAGCAATGCGTTGAATACCCGTTTATTTGCACAATTGTGCGACGAAAATTATGAAGACTTCCAACGATTGCTCTTACATACTGAAGTACGCTGGTTGTCGAAAGGTGCATGTTTAACAAGATTTTACTCACTTTTCGAATCAGTTTTAGAGTTTCTGGAAAGTAAAGATCCAGATTTAAAAGAAAACCTGATCAAATTGAAAGCAAACATCGCATATTTGACAGATTTGTTCAAAAAAATTTAATGACATTAACTTGCAGTTACAAGGGGACAGCCTAAATTTAATAAAAAGAAAGGGCTTTTTTTGGAAAATTGAAATTTATGAAGCAAAATATTAGTCGGCGCGAATTCTCCCAGTTTCCAAACTTGTCACAGGCAGAATGTCTTGATGAGGATATTCAGACATACGTTCAACATTTAAATGCCCTGCATGATAATTTCAAAAATAGATTTGAAGATATTCTGACGATGGAAATACCACCATGGATCATAAATCCATTTGATGAAATGGAAGTGGCGAATGTGGTATTACAAGAGGAGCTACTCGAGCTTAGCACCAGTGAGGAGTTGAAGGTGAAATTTAAAAAAGGCTATCAAACATTTTGGCTGCAGGCAGAAATACCCGAAAAATATCCTGGGCTGTGGGAAATTGCGAGAAAACTTTTGATAGCGTTTCCCTCGTCCTTGTCGAAAAAAAGTTTTAATGTCGTTATAAAACCTATTAACAAAAAAAAAAGGAGCAGATTGAACATCACAGAACGGGGAGATTTGCGGTTATTCCTTACAAAACTGAAGCCAAATATTGATAATTTGCTGTCAATCCATCAAGTACATCCCTCCCATTAAAATTATGACTATTTTTTTTTAATTGTTGATTTGCATTGTTGAAGTTACGGTACGTTATTAATGTTTAATTTTAATTCTATTAAGTCTGTAATCATATTATTTTAATAAATAGAACACAAGAAAATATATTATTTTTCTTTTTATTTTTACCACTCCGAATTTAGGGTTGGAACTCAGCCACGACCCAAATTTCCATCGTTAGATCTAATCTTCACATTTTTTTACGAGTTTTGGGAATATGGTAGAAATGTAGCAGCAGGGGGTCCACCGAAACCAGTAAAATTTTGAAAGTGGTCTACGAGAAAAAAAAAAGTTTGGGAACCTCTGGTCTAGATAATGGGAGTTATGGTGAGATAATAGGAGATAAGGAGAAATAATGGGAGATAAGGAGAAATAACGGGAGACGAGCAGAGATAAGCCTAGATACTGGAAATTATATAGAGATAATGAGAGATAAGGAAAAATAACGGGAGATAAGGGGAAATAATGGCAGATATTTTATTATGTTAGGTAACATAAGGAATAAGCAGTGACGATAGTAGTGAATCAAGTCCACGCGAGTGGAGCCGCGGGCACGGCTAGTATGTATGTATGTGTATATGTATGTATATATATATATATATATATATATATATATATATATATATATATATATATATATATCTATATATCTATATATATATCTATATATATATATATATATATATATATATATATATATATATATATATATATATATATATATCTATATATATATATATATATATATATATATATATATATATATATATATATATATATATATATATATATATATATATGTACAGTCCCTGGCCCAATTATTAGACGCACTGTATTTTTTTTTAGTAATTTTATGTTTCTTAAGAGTTTTTATGCAATAATGGTATATTTAAACTACAATATTATTGATTTTTATTTAAAAGAATTGTTGTAGACTACATATTTGTATTTATTTTTAACATATGGCAACACTGTGTTGATAAAGTGATACATGAACGTAAAGAAGTACAAACCTGTATCAGTCGCGATCGGAATCGAGTCAGGTACGGACGTATTTCTGTGGCTTTATGGACTGTGATTGTTTGTTTAACAGTTTTATACTACTCAGTTATTAGTTTATTTTGTATGCAGTGTTTTAAAAAAGTAATTGGACTATTTTCATTATGGGTAGAAAAGGCGATCTTTCACCACGTAAAAAAGCTGAAGTGAAGGCCCTTGTGATTGCGAAAACATTTACAAACCGAGAAATATCACGAAGATTGGAGGTTTCTGAAGCTAGTGTACGACGCATAAAAAAAGAAAATTGAGTCAGGGAAGGAATTGAGTCAGGGAAGGAATTAAGCCCGAAAAGAAAGAAAAGATGCGGTAGAAAACCAATTTTCACTCCACGGTCAGAGAGATGTTTGAAGAAAATTTGTGTAGAAAACAGATTTGCTACCACAAAGGTAATAAAATCACAACTCCAGGATGCTAGCGTAAATGCTTCTGAGCGCACTGTTCGAAGAAAATTGAAAGAATTAGATTTTAAGGCCTGTCGCCCCACCAGGAAGTCCAAGTTAACAGTTGCAATGAAAGCAAAGCGCCTGAAGTGGGCCCAAACAATGGCAAGACAAAGATGTGGACTTCTGGAGATCGGTAAGATACAGCAATTTAATCAATAATTAATACATTATTATCATTTTCAGTTAAATAAAGCAAATAAACATGGAAGTTTATATATTTTTCCTATTTCTGACAGGTCTGCTTCAGTGACGAAAGCACATTCGAAATTTT
This sequence comes from Pachyrhynchus sulphureomaculatus, assembly GCA_019049505.1. NCBI lineage: Eukaryota > Metazoa > Arthropoda > Insecta > Coleoptera > Curculionidae > Pachyrhynchus > Pachyrhynchus sulphureomaculatus. The sequence continues at coordinate 69,551,780 of CM032455.1, forward strand.
GCAGAATAAAGCTCAGTATGTGCGTCGTCGTCATGGAGAAAAGTTTCATCCTGATTGTGTCGTCCCGATTGTGTCGTCCCGACGGTTAATCATCCCACCAAAGTGATGATTTGGTCAGTCATCAGCGGCAAGGGCACTGGACGTCTGTACGTCGTCAAAGGAATAATGAGGCAAGATCAGTACAAAGAAGTATTACAAAATCGGTTGATTCCGCAGCTCAGAGAATGGTTTCCAAATGGGGAACCATTCACTTTCATGCAAGATGGAGCTCCCTGCCACACTGCTCGGTCTGTTAAAGCTTTTTTGGCAGAAAAAAATATCCCTCTGTTGGATTGGCCCCATTGAAAATGTGTGGGAGCTGATGAAAAGAGAAATGGCTAAAGATGTGATTACCAACAAAAAACCCAGCTCCTAGAAAAGATTATTCAGGTGTGGAATCATCATCCTCAAATGCAGGAGACAGTACAATCTTGCATTGATAGCATGCCGCGCAGAATTAAAGCTTTGATAGCGGCTAAAGGTGGCTCAACTAAATATTGACTTTTACTAACATTAATTTCACTTTTCTTTAAAACTTAATAAACTTATGCTTTTCTAAATTAATGCTGTTTTATTTTATGTCAAATAAATAGGTAATTGATTGGATAATATTTGGCCAGGGACTGTATATATATATATATATATATATATATATATATATATATATATATATATATATATATATATATATATATATATGTATATATATATATATATATTATATATATATATATATATATATATACATATATGTATATATATATATATATATATATATATATATATATATATATATATATATATATACATACATATATATATATATATATATATATATATATATATATATATATATATATATATATACAGTAATACCCCGCTTTACGCGAGGGATACGTTCCGAAAAAAATCGCGTTAACTGAAATTCGCGTATATCGAGGTTTATGATTAAACATAGTCAAAATTTAATACAAAAAAAAATACAAATCATTTTAATCAATCACTTTAATTCTAAGAACACTTTATGCAATACATACTCTTATTTTTTTACGGAAAAATACATCTATTGTCTTTTGGGTAACGTTTTGTTTACGTTCTTGTAAAATACGTTCATAACACCCAACACTGTTTTTAATTGTTTGACACACGGTCAAGACACGGTCATCATTATTGTCTATACTCTGCAATATGTCCAAACCTGAATAAATTTTTGAAAGTGCATTTTGTATTTCCCTGAAGATAAAACTTTCTCTTCTACTTGTTCTTCCTCATCGTAGATAGGATTATTCTGTAACTCGATCAGATCTTCATTGCTAATAGGATCGTCGTGCGTTGCTACAAGTTCTACGAGATCTTCTACCGTGACATCTTCAAGTTCAGACCCCTCAATCATTGCAGCAATGTCTTCAAGCACTTGTCTCTGCATCTGGACAATTCTTCTAGGTGCTTCCACTACATCTGGCCAAAGATTACGCCACACCCCATTCATACAACTCATTTTAACTTCCTTCCAAGCCTCTTCTATGTTGTGAATAGACTTCATAATGTTGTATGACTTCCACCACTCTCGCATAGACTGTCTTCCTTCCCCGTCAGTTTCATGAATTAGTTGGCTAAAAGTGCGGCGATGGTAATAAGCTTTGAAGTTTGCTATTGCTCCCTGGTCCATAGGTTGTAATATTGACGTAGTGTTTGGTGGAAGGAACTTTACGTACACTTTTAAGTCTCTGGGCGTATCAAGTGAGGTTGGATGTCCTGGGGCATTGTCTAAGAGTAATATAACTTTAGGTTCAAGCCCATTTCTGTCACAGTATGATTTGACTGATGGGCAAAAACTATTAGAATACCATTCTTGAAAAATTTCCCGTGTAACCCACGCCTTTCTGTTTGATCGCCACACAACTGGTAGACTTGTCTTGTCTGTGCCTCGCATTGCACGGGGTGTTTCTGAATGGTACACTAGTAAAGGTTTCAGTTTGAAATCACCAGTGGCATTACCACCCAGCAGAAGTGTTAGTCGATCTTTCGCAGCTTTGAAACCACTGGCTTGACGTTCTTCCTTAGAAATGAATGTTCGAGATGGCATTTTTTTCCAGTAAAGTGCGGTCTCATCAACATTGAAGATGAGACAAGCAGGAATTTTCTCTCGTCTAACGAAGTCTTGAAACTTGTCTGGAAACTCAGCTGCAGCTTGAATGTCCGCGCTGGCCGCCTCGCCTGTTATGTGGATATTGTGAAGATTAGAACGCTGCTTGAACCGATGGAACCAGCCTCTGCTGGCAGCAAAAGTCGGAGTGGCACTCCCTTCTCCTTCTTTTGTTTTCAGCATCTCATACAAAGATTTTGCTTTTGTGCATATGAGATCTTGACTTAGTGGTGTGTTCTTCTTATTCAAATCTTCGATCCAGACTGACAGTAATTTCTCCATTCTTTCTAAGATAGATGATCTCGAACGAGAAAGTTTTGTTGCACTTATAGGTGTTGAACCTTCGCTGGAGATTTTAATTTTTTCCCGATTTTTATAAATCGTTCTCACAGTCGATTCTGAGAGTCCAAAAATCTCTCCCAACAATTGTTGCTTTGCCTCCATTTTCCATTCTTCTTAACACTTTCATCTTCAATTCCAAAGTGACGCTTTTACGCTCTTTTTTCTTTACAGGCGGCATTTTTAACGTAGGGTTAAATTATGTATGTATGTATCTCCAATAAATATTAAAACAAAACTGCCAGCCGACCGAACTAACATTACGGAACAAATGAACACACGAAACGAACGAGGAAATCCCCATAGAACAAAGTCGAAGGACAGGGAATTCCCAATTCTTCAAAGAGAATATTCAGAGAAAGCGGGGATCCCCCCGCGACCATAGAGAAGTTAATGACTACATGAGCGCGCGAAATTTGAAATTCGCGTTATAGTGAAACCGCGCGTAACGGGGTCGCGCTAAGCGGGGTATTACTGTATATATAAGTATATATATATATATATATATATATATATATATATATATATATATATATATATATATATATATATATATATATATATATATATATGTATATATATATTATATATATATATATATATATATATATATATATATATATATATGTAAGATCTTCATCTATGTAAGTTTAAAATGACAGATCCAACATGGCAAGTTTAAAAAATTTAATTATTTTTGAAATTCACCTATTTTTAGAAAAAGTCGTATTTGGGGTCATAGATTACAAAAATATATGAAATATTTTAACTAATTCGAAAACGGTACATTTAATATTATGGGCTAAAAACTTAGGTATTTAATAAAAAGATCGTCGCATAACTTTCCCTGATGTAAATTGCTAATTTAACAATCCATAAAAACTAGGGAATAATTTAAAAATATTCTTAAAAGTATGAAATAACTACTGACTTTTCAAAGGAAAAACCACGAAAGCTTTGACAGAACAATCTACACAGAACTTTATCACAAAGATTGTATAAACATTATTTGTACAGCTCAGAGGAGATTATATCATAGATATATAAATAGTTTTTTTTTTATAAGTTATAAGTACTTAGTAAAATGAGTTCACCAAATATAGATTATATAAAAATTTTCAAAAAACTCTTTGAAGAAAACGCGCTCTAAAATTGTACTGAGACCAGCCTCAATGAATGTGTACACAGTTCGCACCTGAACACCATAGTGGATTGCATCATACGATTTTTTATTAAAAAAAAATTGTAAATAAAGAGAAGTATTGAGAAATTTAATCAGAACTAAATGTTGAAATTTTACAGGTCTGAAATAACAATCTAAATAACTTTGACAGGTAGTAAGTCCTTCATTATTTAAGTTTTGTTTAAAATATATCAGGTGATTTATTGTAATATTACATGTTAAAAAAAAAAGTCTCAAGAATAAACAGTCTATATATTAAATATTTTATAAAAACTTTTAAAGTAAGATTTTATAACAGATGAAAAAACAAATATTTCATACTTGTTAGAGCTAAAGAGCTTAAAGAAATTAGATGAAAAGTAAAAAAAAAACAAACTGAAAAAATCTGCTTTTTTTGCTGAACCATATATTATTTCAATATGTGGAGATTTTACAGAAACCAAAAAGTTTTCTCGGTTTTAGCAAAACGAAATCTAATACAAGTTGAACTTGAAATGTGGTTATATGGTAAGTGGGATGTGAAGTTATTGAAAATGATAAATTCTATGACAAGGCACTTAATCATCCTCTATAGGACTAAGTGCCTTGTCACAGACTGTTTTTACCTCAAGTTGTATCATGAGAATACTACAATAGAAATACTTATTGTTGAATTGAATAGATTTTCTGCTTTATATTCTGTATATACTAAGTTTCTAAATTTGCTCTTTTGCTTGAGTAAGTTATTCTCTGTCATGTGACTTGTAAGCGAATAATATTTTTGATATGATTAAAAATTGTCTAATCACTGCTGTATATTGTTAAAATTAATGTTAAACATTAACAATTAAATATTGGCTTAAAAAGCATTTTTAAAACTATACAACTATTAAAATATAAAACTTAAATTTACAGCAATTTATGACTACATTATAACAAAAGCCTGAAATTATACAGTGGAAGTTTTAATTGAGAACATTTAGTGGACATTGACCTAAGTGGCAGTTTTATTGGCCTCTAAGCTCTGAGAGTTTACAGTTCTTCCGAACAAAAGTAAGGGGATGTAATTTAAAATAACTTTAAAATATATGTATGTTCTGAATTATTCAAGCAAAAAAAAAGTCACAATAAGTATATTTTAATGTAAATGAGATTTACCCTGTTTTCTCAAAATAATTATATATAAATATAAAATACAAAATATTTTATTTACATATCGCAACATGTACAGGGTGATCATTTTTAGACGCCTGGCCCCGATTTATAGGAAATTTTTGGATATTTATTTTTTTTTTTAATGTAGAATGGTATAGTGCATGTTAAGGAGTATCATAGCGGTTGCCATGGATCGTATGCTACGTTTGCCAATTTTCAAACAATTTATCTAGTAGGCGGTGTCATACTTTAATCTTACACCTCTTATTTGCACACCTATTTAATTCAGTAGGGTTAAATTAAGTAAACAGTGTGTTAATACTTCTGGAAGTAGTTTCCCATGCTAAAAAATTTATAAAAAAAATAGATATGTTTCTTATTTATGGAGAAGCAAGAAGAAATTCTCGGGAGGCCGTTAGACTGTAAACCCCAACAGGTATATCCTAGATTACACTATGTTTTGTCAATTAGAATGAAATTTGAGGAGTAATATATATGCATTTTCTGGGCAGAAAGGTATTTGTAAATGAAAAACTGCTTTAACGACGAAAAAGTAGCTGAAATTATGCAGTATGTCCAAAACCAGCCATATAATTCAATCAGACAAGCCAGCAGGCAATTGAATGTATCTTATGGGGCTATTCAGAAATCTATTTAATAAATACCATGACTATAAAATGCATAATCTTTCATTATTAACACAATTTGATTCAGAATGATGAGCAGAAATGATGATTAAATATGACGAGGAATGTTATTTTCTGAATCATATATTATGGACGGATGAAAGTCATTTTATCAGCAATGGCAAACCTAACAGAAAAAATTATCATTACTGGGCTGATAAGGATTCATACATTATTCAAATTCAGAATCAAGGCCATTATGGCGTTAATGTATGGTGTGAGATAATTGGAAGACATTTGGTTGGACCATATTTTTTTGAGGGAACACTAAGTGGAAACAGATACCTTAATTTCTTGGTTGACACTCTACTATTAGAAAATTATAATTATTTTAAGAAGGCATATATGGCATCAACAGGACAGAGCACCACCTCATACAACTACTGCTATTAGAGAGTATTTGAATGAACGGTTTCAACCCTGGATCGATTGGGGTCTGCGACCATCATTCAATAGGCACCTAAGTCATCAGACCTCACGCCGATAGATTTTTTCTCATGGGGGACTCTTAAAAGACATTGTATACAAAACTGCAACAAATGATACTGAGCATTTAAAGGCAAAAATATCAGATGCATGCAATAATATATCTGCAGAAATTATTTACAAAGCTACTCATCAAACATTAATGAAAAAGAATGGAAAAATACACGACAGAAGAAGGAAGACATACAGAAAATTTCTTTTAATTTTTTTTATTTTTTTAAGTTTCCAACATTTAATTTTATAAATATATAAGTTATGTAATGTCAAGAGTTTTTGATGGTTTCAATAAAAATAATGTATTCTTGTTTTTTATTGTCCAAAGATATTTTATTGAAGGAAAAACCTCAACAGCATAGTAACTACTATTATAATTACTGGCAGATGAAAGTTTGACAGCAGCCTACTAGATAATAATAATATTTTAGAGGGTTTTGCTGCATAACATTTTTGTAAAACAAATTAGAAAAAAACAGTTTAAGGAAAAAATGTTGAAAAAAATTAGGGCTTTGCGATGCCGTTTAACAAAAGGTATGTCGATGGAAAAAAAGTTGTTTGACGTCGTGGCGCCCAGCGCCGTTTTCACTACCAAATGTCAAATACATCAGTATACTCTTTGACATGCACTATACCATTCTACGTTCAAAAAAATAATAAAAATCCAACAATTTTCCATAAATCGGGGCCAGGCGTCTAAAAATGATCACCCTGTAGATAAAACCTAGCAGATTTTTAAATTATGGGCGTTTATAATTAAGAGAAATACCATTATACAATACTGTAAACAAAAGAATGCAGGGAAGATGTTTATAGCAACCAGAATTTGGCAGTGAATCAATACTACCCACGAAAATGCACAATTAATCCCATCAAATTCTGGTAACTATAAACATCTCTGCACTCTTTTGTTTGCAGTATTGTATAATGATGGTTTCTCCTAATTTTAACCAGCTATACAATGAAAATATTTCTTAACATTTTTTAAATTTAAAAACAATTTTTGTTTTTAGAATGAACAAAAGGCTTGGGCTCTACTTGTCAGTTCAGGCAATATCCAATATAAATTTGTATTGATAAATTCTGTGTCAAAAATTTAGAGCAAAAAGAGCTAATTTATGAACTTAAAAGACTAACTGCTGTTTTGAAAAAAAATCCAAAGTCTGTAAAGGTTTTGTCTCCACTTCTTTAATTTTTTTAATAACTGCTTCCAACAAAATACATTGAACACTGTCAATACTACCAGATGCATCCACAGTCTTCCAGTAGTCATCTTCCTTAGCTAGTTGTGAAAACATCTTGGCAACTCTTTTTTGCATAGATTGATTTTCATAACGTTCTTCACCAAATCCAGATCGTTTTGAAGCTTCTTCATGAGTTAAAGTTAGTAGGAATACTAAATCAGGTTTTGGTAAACCATTTTCTGGATGTTTGCACCAATTTGGATCCATACCTAAAATAAAATTACTATAAAATAAAGTATAAGGATAAAATTAATATGACTGAACATTGTGGAAATATTTAGTTAGTTTAGTATTTCACCTTATACTTTGTTTTTATTAGAGGTGGGGTTAACAAAACTTTTTTTATAATTTTCCTTTTTAACTATTTTTTTTTGGAATTTATTTGTAAACAAAAAAAAAAAATTGAATGGTCAAAAACTGATAATTTTTGGTTATAGTAAATACAGTATAGTAAACTAGAACAGGTTTTCTCCTCAATTTTCCTATAAGACAGATTTTTGCAATTTTAATATTTGATGTTAGTTTAACAGTTGATACATTATAGGGTTTACCTTTTTTAGCAGTTGAGAAGGCAATTCCTGAGTATGAATATCTATCTACAATTAATGTAACACCTTCATAAAGTAACGATTTCATTTTATCTACATGTTCCCACCTATTAGCTGAGAATAACAAATGAATTGCTTGGTCGTTTAATTTACAATCTTTATTTTTTAAATATTCACTAATGAGCTGCCCAGTTAAAGTACTTCTGTCAGGAAAAGTTTATTATTTCTGATTTTTATATTCTTCTCACGCAAAGATTCCACTAACTTTTTACACTGTGTAGATTTTCCTGATCGATCTACCCCTTCGATTACTATCAATGCACCTCTTCTTAGTGATCCCATCATTAAAAGTAATCTAGTATTCCACTTAGATTTCTTAAATTTAAAAGTAAATTATCTAGTTTAAAGAAAATACATTACAATTCTTTAGTTAGTTCTCGAGCACATAAACATTAAACAACTATGGCTGCTCATGCATTACGTTGCTTATAAAGGTAAATATCGCAAATTCCCAATGTGAATATAACCTGCAACCCTTAACCTGTTTTATTTTCTTGGCGGCAAACTGTTGTAAATTTTGTAGTGCATATGTTAAGAATGCCGTTTATATAAAATTCTAGTTAAATATTCGGTAACTATTAAGGTGCGTCCCCATTCTCATTCAATGTAAAATAACCACAGAAAACAATTGAAAAATCAATTTCCTTAGTTTCCGTAACGATTTCTACGTTTTTGAGTTTAGTGTCATTGATATCCACACTTTTATATTTGCTATGGCAATTTAACTTCAACGATATATAAAAAAATAGCTTTTTTCTTAGAATATCAATAATGTTATTTGGGTTGTTAAAATTAAATTTGATTAATACATACAAATACATTTCAGAAGTTGTTATCGCCTGCATTTTCCATATAAATATTAATTAAATCACTATTTTATAGTAAATAGATATAATGAAATAAATTGACAAGAGTTTTACATAATTTTAACAACAATTTTAATATAATTTGACGAAAATTAAAAGCTAAACTACGTAACGTTTAGACGTTCAAGAAATTTTGAGTTGGCTTATTCAGGGCTTCTCCAACTCTACCTTCAAGTATCTATAATTATATTTGTCATTTCTTTAGGAAAAATTCTGAGGCGATTGGAGGCAATGGAAATAGGCAGTTTCTTATATTCACCGCTAAATTCTATTATTGGTTGAATTCGTCAATTAATAATTAACAGCTGATGTACTGACGCCATTAGCGGAGTATTAACCTGCCTCGAACGGAAAACGGTGAGATCTGTGATAAACGTAACTTGTTTTTGTGTGTTGTCTCATGATACCAAATGGAGCTTGTATCAGTTTTCCGTGTTAATTTTAAAGTTTGTAATGATTCATAAAAATCGGATTAAATTAAGAAGTATTGTTATTTTTTCTACAAAAAGTTTCTAATTTGAGATAGTTTTATTCATTAGATTACTCTCACTAACCAGAAGCATGGTGGTGACTGATAGCCATTACTGATAATCTGATGGATCAATTTAAGAGCATGTTATCAGACAATATCGGAACGAAAATGATGCCAGCAATGCAACCGCTGGATGCATCGCTGAATATAAGAATGCGCCTAATCAATTTTCTCCCAAATTTCAGTGGTGTTTTTAATTTTCACCTCAACTGGTGATTTTTAAACTTATTTTCCGTATTTATTTTTTAATGCGTGTACACTTTAAGGTATTATCATTTTTGATTTACAGGCGTTTATCAAATGAAAAGAAATCAAATTTTAACAGCTAACTTAACTTTCTTGTGTTCTAGAATTCCTGAATCCGTTTAAGCGCATCTTAAGATTTATTAATTTAAATATGAAAGAATATTACAGAGTTTTGTTTCGTCTAAGGGTTTATGTTTCTAAAAAATATTAAATATATATTAAATATATATATATATATATATATATATATATATATATATATATATATATATATATACACACATATATATATATATATATATATATATATATATATATATATATATATATATATATATATATATATATATATATATATATATATATAGAATAAAAGAAAGAAAGCAAAATGTTGCCGTATCTACCAAAATTATTAAAAATACAATCTTAATTGGAGAGCTCGGTAAAAATTGGGCGTGATAGGAGATCACACAATTTTCATTAAGCCGCCAATATTTCGGTCCTGGATTGGGACCTTCTTCAGGGCAGAAATGAGAAGTGCACAGAATTTCGTTAGCCTGAATGGCCGTAGGTTATACATAAAAAGTTGTTACATATAAAAGTTGGTTAATCCATAAAATATACAAAATACACATTAAAACACTGTAGATAAAATTCTAAAAAACAAATTTAACACATGGATGTAATTGGAAACCTTGGATGTTGAAAACATCGTTAATTAATTCACTTGTGACCACCACATATGGCCACCGCCATTTAGGAACAGATGTTCCTGTTTGTAGACAAAAATAACAAAAAATTTCAAGGTTTAGTTACGACAGAAAACAAGTAGGGTTATAAAGTGTTGTCAAAAATTAATCCCTAGATTGCTCTACGGATAGATAAAATTTATTAAAGTTTATCTAGTAGTTGTGGAAACTTCTGCAAAATATGCTTTTGCAAACAAGACAATATGTGCTAGTAAAACGATACTAACTTTAAACAGATGAAAAAATAATTATTCAATAAACAGCAGCTAAAAGTATTTTCTAAGAATATTTTTTTTCTTTACTAAAATGAAATATTATATTCGTGAAAACAATCATCCAATGAGATTTGTGCATTTGTTCACCTTTTAAAGGAAGGGGTCAGTAAATTTGGTATATTTTCAATATCATTTTTACACATCTTTTTTTTATATTTGGTTGAACAATCACCAAATTTTAAGTATAATTATTTATCACTAAAACTACTCAATTACTTTGTTAACTGTCATTAAATATATATAATTAATAACAAAGTAATTAAGTAGTTTTATTGTTAAAATTTACTGTTACAAAGTAACGGACCAATCAATCAACTCCTTATAATTATTTATACCCAAAGTAAAAAGGGCGTGGTACCATGTTAGAGGGGCTGCTTAGTATATGTTGTGTTATATGTCTTTTTCGAGGTTCTTGGAGATAAGTGATTTGAAAATTTTATTCGTTTTTCATTGTTATTAATTGTTTGTGGCCAAACATTATCTATCTGAGGTTGAGGGAGGAGGTTAGAGGGGTTGCTTCATATATATTGTGTTACGTATTTGTTTTATCGCTCACCTTCCCGCCTATTTTACCCTTTTTCCATATCCCAAGGATATCGGCGAGGATGTCGTAATACCCGTTAACGTTGTCCAAGTGCCGAAACATATATTTTTGTATTTCACGGCACCTTTTTAAACAAGTATTTATATATAAGTTTATATATATATATATATATATATATATATATATATATATATATATATATATATATATATATATATATATATATATACATATATATATATATACATATATATATGTATACATATATATATACATATATATATATATATATATATATATATATATATATATATATATATATATATATATATATATATATATATATATATATATATATATACATATATATAAATATATATATATATATATATATATATATATATATATATATATATATAATATATATATATATATATATATGTAGTTTAGTATTCTGGAATCAAAGAATTTGAAAATTATGTTCCGTTGCTAATGGAAAGTTTTTCTTGAAAAAACCGAGGTTTTTGTATTTCTTCAGATTTCAGGGGCCCTAGATCACTAAAAACATAGTCCCTCATTTCAGCCAATCTGTCGACTCCTCTCTAGAACGAAACAACATATTAATTTTACATTTAGTACACAGGTAATACTTGAGGTAAAAATGGGACTAAAAGTTTTTCGACATTATCATTTAAGGGGAAGGAGATAAAAAGGGATGGGGAGTCATAAATTTTATTTATTCATTATTACTTATAGTCAATGATATAAAGGGTTAAAAGAGCGAAGAGGGCTGTCAGAGGGGTTGCTTTCCATTTATTGTGTTAAATATCCCTTTCAGGGTTCTTAAAGTCGGGAGAGAATGTTAAATTGTGTTATTTTTTATTATTAATTGTTCTTTGGTTAAACATATTAAAAGTTAATGTTGTTGTTAAGTTGTTTTGTACAGATTATGTTATGCGCCTTTTTACGGCTCTTGGAGTCTAGGAATTCTAAAATTGTGCTGTTGTTTATATTTTTTATTATTCTTCATTGTACAAGGTATTATGACATTTACGACATATACTGAAACGGGTAAGTCGTCAGGTCGTGTGGAAGCACATTTAATACTTGTTTTTTCAAATTCGAAAATTTAAGAAAAATAAAAAAAGAGGCAAAACTGCATTTTATCAAATCATTTACAAAACCAAACCGCAGGTTTAAAAAACGTGTTTGTTTAATATTTGTATGTACCTTGTGCAATCGATCTCCATATAAAATATCCTAAGTTGGGCGTGACATATTTGTAACTAAACCAACTGTACTGAACGACAAGGATTATCTCACTTGCTGCTATATTCTACACTTGCTACAAATTTCTTAATTAACACCACCTTTACCCACGACATATTGGAAAATTTGTAAACGTTCGCTGTAAATAAACAAACTAAACGTGAATTTTACATTTGGAAGAGGATACTTGCGGATTTTCAAGTTTTACTTCGACCACGGTACGGAACGGTCGATTTCTTGCCCTTCTTACCCCACCCACTCGACCTTACACTTTAAATCCACCAGCTACTCAAAAAACAACCCCGAAACCCCAAGTAACTTCGGCTACTCGTTCACCCAAAATACCCCCAATTGTCCTTTGCGGCAAAAAGAGGTACAATGCCCTCACAGCAGCGTTCAACGAACGCAAGTATGACTATGATCACGGGGTCATCATGTCCGAAGGCATCAAAAGATACCCCCACACTTTTGAAGATTTTCGTCATATTACCAGGTTCCTTGATAACCAAAAGGAACCCTACCAGACCTTTGCACTCGCAAAGGAAAAATCTGATCAGATTTTGTTAGGTGGTGTCAACGAATGGGAAACCGTCAAGAACATCACAAAAGACCTGAATCGTCAACCACAAGACGTCTCATCCGTTCGCACGTAAATCCGGCGAGCCCATGGCCATTGTCCTTATCCTTATGTTCAAGGAGGACAAGTCAGGGTCGAAGCACAAAAAGATCGAACCCGAAGCACGCAATGCTTTAATTGCTAGCTTTACGGGCATTCCTCCCGTGAAGGTGTAGAGCCTCTCCAAAGTGTGTAAAATGCAGACAAGGACACTTGTCTTTCGCATGTCTCAAACCCAAGAGGAAGCATACTTCCAATTATCGTGAATGCCCCAAATACCCCAAAAAACAGGCCAAAGTTTCGGCTCCAAATCTTTCTTCACCTGGGAAAAGCAGGACGATTCAAAACTTGCCACCATATCCCCCAGAATATTGATGTTGTTCATCAGGTGAACAAAATGAGAGTTGAATTCAGCAGCAGCATGGCAGACATGCAGCGCCAATACGCCGCCCTCATGTCTCTTTTCAACACTCCTGCCCAACAAATGACCAAATGATCAAAAAACAAGAGCTCAAACATTTTCTTCAGAAGCATAACATCGATATCGCCCCAGTTCAAGAAACCTTCCTGAAACCCTGTCACCGTTTCAAAATCCCCAACTACATAGTTTACAGGGATAATAGAGTCAGGGCCCTCTGCGAAGTACCGCGATCCCAATCAAACAGTCCTTAAATCATCAACCACCGCCTTTTACGCTAACCCAAACTGAAGCCACTACTATAGCCGTTTCCATGGCTAATAATACTTCTATGCATTTCTCCTCTATCTACTATCAAAGTGGAAACAACCACCCAATTGACCCTGTAGACTATCATACACTTTTCGGCATCAACAACCTAAGGTCGGTCCTGGGAGGCGACTTCAACGTTCACTGGGAAAACTTAGTCACGAACGCTAATGACACTGTTCTCGAATACATCCAGAACCAGCTACTCCTCAACAAGATCACTTCAGACCAGCCTACTTTCATAGACCACGGTCCTGGTCAGAAACGTCGACTTCCACCACAACATTATACGTCAGAACTCCACGAGCCCTCCTCTAATCACTTACACTGGGCGATCCGGCCGACCGGATTAATGATACTGTCACCTCCAGCGTCACTGACTGGGAGTATTTCCAAAGGCTTCCACCTGACACCGCCTGAATTCGCACTAGCTCAACCACAAGAGACCGGGACAATGCAGTCGATAAATTGACAGCAGACATCCAGACCTCCCCAGCCCAGGCCACAGTCACCAGGGTCGAGCCCGCCACACTCAAAGCAATCTTCCCCGATACATCAAAGAGCAGATATGGGAGAAAAACCGTCTGCTCAGGAAAGCCATTCATACTGGCGACTTCTACCTCAAAAGGCTCTCGAGCCGCGTCACAGCACAAGTTCCCACTTCACAACAGCAGATAGAGTTCTAAGCTTGAGTCTCTCAGGCCCAAGCCCTATCCAACGACAACCCCCATTCAATCCCTACAGTTTCCCACGCTGAAACCATTGCTGTCACTCTTCAGGAAAAAGCTGATCTTTTAGCAGAAATGCTAGAGGACTAGTTTCGTCCCAACCCCCCAGTTTGTCCCAATCTCGCCCGCGAGCTGAGGGTGGCCTCCACTATTCAGGTCTTTAAACAGGTTTATTTTTACTATCTCTCGGCCACCTAAACCATCATCAATTTAGCTCCAGGGCACGACAAAATCGGTGTCAAAGCCTTGAAAAGCTCCTAAAACGGCAGGTCACAGAATCTACTAACATTATAAACGATATCCTGAAACTCAGCTACCTCCCGCCTTTCTGGAAGAAAGCTGAAATCATCTTAACCAGGAAACTCGGCAATTATCGGCCAATTAGCCTACTTCTCTACCTAGACAAAGTGGCTGAGAAAGTTATCCTCAAAATTATCCGAGGCAAAACTTCAGAGCTCAGAGTTATCTAAAATGAACAATTTGGGTTTCGACCCTCCCACGGCACCGTACATCACACTACAGCTCTCTGGCAACACATCGTCAACAGCTTCAATCGCAAACACTAGGTTGGAGCTGTCTTCCTCGACGTTTCCATGGCTTTCGACAGAGTCTAGCACTACTAGGCACTACTGTGGCTACCCCACAAACCTCACGCGACCGGTCCTCTCGGACTGTACATTTCAAGTTCGAGTCAACCAGGCCATTTCTGAAGTCAAGCCCATTACAGCCGAAGTCCCCCAAGGCTCCATCCTCTCTCCCATTTATTCAACACCTTCTCCGCCGACATTCCCACGTCGGACCACACTTCCCTCCTCATGTACGCCGATGACACCGCCATCACCAAGTTGACCAGGATCATCATCAGCCGCCTCCAACGCCACCTCAACACGCTAGTCCCTTGGTTCGAATATTGGAGAATCTAGGTCAACCCATCGAAGACCCAAGCCATCATGTTCTCCAAGGCTCGCAACACAACGCCGACAAACCTCACCACCCAAGGCACCACACTCCGATGGTCCAACAGCATCAAGTACCTGGGCCTTCACTATGACAAGCGGCTAGTATGGAATGGACCAAGTCGCCACCTGCGCCAAGAAAGCCAACCAACTCCTCAGCAAGCTTTACCCACTCCTCAACAAGTCCATTAAATTGTCAACTTGCAACAAGTTGACAATATACAAGATAATCATTAGAGCCAGACTGATCTACTCCAACCCAACGTGGTGCAAATGTCAGGTACGCATAGATTCACCGTCCAGATCATCCAAAAAAGGCCCTCCGCATCATCGCCAAAGCTCCATGGTTCGTACGCAATATCCAGCTTCACCGAGACTTCCAACATATTTACTCTCAACCTATTTATATAAAGTCAGTTAGGTCCCTGATATGTATATATCTTAAGACCCAATACGTATATTCACGTTTTTTTTAAGTCGATAATGTCCAGTCGACATGTTCTCGGGGAAATCTGAGTCGTGTTTGTCGATGGGCCGCTGTCAATTTGGGTTTTTTTTTTTTTTTTTTTTTTTTTTATGGGTCTAGCACACGTGCTACAGGGAAGTCCCTAAAGCGCTACAGGAGCGACACGTGTGCGGAGAAAGCGATTCATGTTGTTCTTGAATCGCTGTAGATTGTACTCGATGGGAAACACAGTCCTGGGTAAACCATTCCAAAGGTATGATGTTCTCCATATAAAAGACTGCTTGAAAAGCGTTGTACGAGGAGTAACAAGCTGAACCTCATACGGATGTGAAGCATTAGCGCGACGTGTACTTCTAATATGCACCGCTCTGGGAGGAATTAAACGGGCCACATCTTTCGAACACTTTCCATGAAAGTACTTGTAGAATAGGCTCAAGTCGCCAACCGTTCTTCGATGTTCCAGCGAATCAAGGCCGTCGGTCAGTTCCGGGTGTCCAATCAGACGAACAGCTCTTCTCTGGATAGAATCCAACAAATGCAGTGTATGTTTGGGAGCGGAGCTCCAAACATGGGAGCAGTATTCCATAGTTGGTCGAATTTGAGCTTTGTAAAGAATTAACAGTTGTTGTGGAGTGTAAAGCTTTCTGGTTCGAAACAATATTCCCAACTTTTGAGAAGCTCTTCTTGCTATGCCTGCAACGTGTTCATGCCAGGACATATTTGCTCCCAAATTAACGCCTAACAGATTGAGTGACGATGTTAGAGGGATGGAGTGCCCCGACATAACTATGTCGGGTTCTGCAACGTTAACTTTTTTAGAAAAAACTGCTGCCTGAGTTTTTGTAGCGTTAAATTCCACTTGGTTATTGTCACCCCAAGATAGAATTTCTTCCAGGTCTTTGTTAAGTTGAATGACTTCCTGCTGTCTGCGGATATTCGTCTGAGTAGTCGATGTCCGAGCGTTCAAAGAGATAAGTGTACTGTCATCTGCAAAGCTGTAGATTGGATTCTCGGTCTTTTCCAGCAGATCGTTAATATAAATCAGGAAGAGAGTAGGAGACAGTATGCAACCTTGGGGCACACCGGCGTTGATAGAGAAGGTGTCAGAAAGAAGTCCGTCAACCGCCACTCGTAAAGAACGCTCTCTGAGGAAACATGAGAGCCACAAACAGAACTTTTCAGACATACCATAAGAACGTAGCTTAGCCAACAGCCCATCGTGCCAAACACGGTCAAATGCCTTGGATATGTCAAGAGCAACCGCTCGAGATTCTCCAAAGTGTTCAATTGCGTTGTTCCAAACATGTGTTACATAAGTCAGAAGATCTCCTGTTGATCTATTTTTACGAAAGCCATATTGGTGATCACTAATAATGTTGAATCCTTCAAGATATTTTAGAAGATGCTGATTGATAGCCTTTTCCATGACTTTCGATATTATTGAGAGTAGTGCGATTGGTCGGTAGTTACCGATACCTAAAAAAGGCAAGGTCTTCTTGCCTTTTTTAGGTATCGGCTGAACTGTGGCACATTTCCAGCAGGAAGGAAATATTCCCTTTCTGTAGGATAGGTTGAAAAGTCTACAGAAAACTGGTGTTAGTTCCCTCGCACAGTTCTTGAGAACTATGGCAGGTATTCCGTCAGCGCCTGAAGCCTTTTTGGTGTCTAGCTTCATCAAAATACGTTTTATGATACGCTGTCTGAAGACAATATCGGGCATCCTTGACTGCACTATGGGAATAGTAGGTGGTGTATTTCCTTGGAAATCGACAGTAGAATGTGAAGCAAAGAGTTCAGCCAACAAGTTCGCTTTCTCAACAGGTGTCGTTGCAATAGAATTATCTGGCCGTGTGAGTGGCGGTATGGTGGATTTGGTGAAATTCTGACTAACTGCCTTAGCGACTGACCAAAAGGACCTGGAAT
This sequence comes from Pachyrhynchus sulphureomaculatus, assembly GCA_019049505.1. Lineage (NCBI taxonomy): Eukaryota > Metazoa > Arthropoda > Insecta > Coleoptera > Curculionidae > Pachyrhynchus > Pachyrhynchus sulphureomaculatus. Next base: position 69,569,536 of record CM032455.1, read on the forward strand.
TGCCGGGACAAGCGAGAAGTTTGTTTCTAATCCGTTGATTGTGTACCTCCTTGGTTTCGTCGATAATTTCTTTGCATCTGTTCCTGGCACGAACAAAGATGTTACGATTTATGGTGTTAGGATCTTCACGCCACTGTCGGTATGCAAGATGTTTAGAAGCAACAGCTTCTTTGCATTTTAGATCAAACCAAGGCTTGCCGTTGGAAGGGCATTTGTTCGAAAAAGGGATGTAAGCATCCATACCGGCCAAAATAACATCGGAAACCTCCCTGGCGCAGTCAGATGGGTCATCGGATCGAAAACAAACGTCCAACCAAGGGAAAGTTCGAAAATATTCCATGAGATCTTCCCATTTAGCAGATTTGTAGTGCCAAATCTTGCGCGGTTTGGGCGCCTCTCTGTCACTGATTGGTAGAATACTCGATGTCGAAAGTAGTTTATGGTCGGAAGAACCTAACGGTGGATTTACGCTGACCGTGTAAATCTCCGGATTGGTGGTTAAAAACAGATCAAGAAGACTGGCGAACTCTCCGTCTCGATCAGGGATCCGTGTTGGTTCATCAATAAGCTGAGTCAAGCCACAACTGATTGAAAATGATTCGGCTTCACGACCTTGTTCGTCGGTAGTATTTGAATATTTAAGCCAGTTGATGTTGTGGACATTAAAGTCGCCCAGGATGGCAATTTCGGCATTTGGATAGTTAATTTGTAAATGATCTATGGTGTCTGCAAGAGAAGCGAAAAGTGTTCTAAAGTTTGTATCACTTGGTGGTCGATAGAGGATACAGACGAACCTTGTGGTTGGTTGAGTCGTTATTTTTAACCACATAACATCAAAGTTTGGGGGCTCCAGAGCCTCTTCTCGTTGGCAAGAGAGGTCGCTTCTGACATAGAGACAGATTCCAAAGTTACGCCTAAATCGGGAATAGAAATCGTACCCAGGATAAAGATAGTTTACTGTGCTGGTCGATGAACTGACCTTAGTTTCACAGAGAGCGAGTACATGAGGTTTATTTGATTGCAGGTGTTGGTGCACTGAATTTATGTTCGAATTTAAACCTCGTATGTTGCAAAAATCCATTTTGAAATTCTGTTCTCTGCATGTCGACGCCCCTGAACCAGCCCCCACCCGGAGATCCGAACGGGGGGCTATTTTACCTCCGGAATTTTTTGTATCCAGGTGCCTCATCATGCTATTTGGTCCCACAGTCCGGGACATCGGCACAGCCACGAAACGTTAAGCAACTTCACGCAGCTTAAGCCGATGCGATGGTATCACACCGGGCGATGCTGGTGGGATCTGGGCATCTACCATCTAGATTGTTCTTTAAGTCGCCTCCTACGACAGGCAGAACATACCGGGGGAGATATTCTATCCCGCCCCCCCACGGGTCCGTTAGCTGCTCTCTTCGGAGTTAATTTAGCTTCTTTAAGTCTTCTTCTGACTGTCCAATGACTCGACCACGAACTTGTCGGAGCTCCTGCTGGACTTCAACGCCAGTCAAGTGACGATTTCTTAGAGTTGTGTTGACAATGAAGCGGTAGTCTCGCTCCGAGGTACACCTTCTTCTTCCTAATCCTGCTCTCCGTGTAAAGGCGCCAGTCTCTTGGTAATATCTGTAGACTCGGGAGACAGCTAACTGGCTCAGGTGCAGTTGCGCAGCGACTACATGTTGGCTATGCTTTTCTTGCAATAGAGCAATGACGATGACGTAATTAGTAAGCAGTTATTGCAGAGATGTTGACGGTTCCAGTTTCGATAAAGGAATGATAGGACAATGCAGTTGCATGTGTTTTTATAGAGATGAATAGCGCGCAACGAGTACGTTGCTGAGCGAGCAAACACGGTTCTATTGAGTAAAACTGTTTTAATCAGTAAAACTTTTTGAAAATCTTTTTGTTTTGGTGCTGTGGCGTAGTTGAATCCCCATTGAGGAAATAATTGTCAAAACCAGCCTAACGCCTCAGAAATTCTGAAATCTCAAGCCCTCAAGAACCTAACAAATAGGGAAGAAATTAACATAGTGCCTGGTGACAAAGGAAACGCAACAGTCGTCATGGATACCGAAGTATATAAAAACTCGAAGACCCAAGTTACAAACCTGTACCAAGAGACCCTACAACATATTTAGAAAAAACGCCAAAATGTAAATCAAGGAATCACCCATTGACGAAAAAACCAAAAAGAAGATCACCCCCAGAGAAAAATCAAGTAAATGTCCAAAATTCTACGGGCTCCCCAAAATTCACAAAGAAGGCGCCCTACTACGACCAATAGTCTGCGCTTTCAATTCTCTACTACGCAAGCTTGAAAAGTACCTAGCAAGCATACTATAACTTATATCCGAGAAAGCTGAGTCATACATAAGAAATTCTGAACACTTCACGCAGATCCTAGACTTCCTCACCATAAGCCCAAACGACATCATTGCCAGCTTCGACGGAAAATCTCTCGATCCTAGTATACCAATAGACGAGCCCTTACAACAAATAGCACAGAACGAAGACCCCAGCACATATAATTGATCTATCAAAACATTGCCTGAACAACGCCTACTTCATGTATGATAAACAAATATACGACCAAACAGAATCCAATTCACCTTAGAAACAGAAGAAAGTAAGTAGCTGCCTTTTCTGGTGTACTCATCACCAAGACCCAAGCCGGACGATGCAACACATGGTATATAGAAAATCAACCCACACAAATAGATACTTAAATCTCGAATCACACCACCATCCGTCACAATTACAAGCAGTGGCAAACACATTAGTCTCCAGATTCATCCGTCTCACAGTCGAAGCCAATAAAAAGAAGAACTGAACAAAATCAGTACAGCCCTAAAACACAACGGTTATAAACGCCAAACGATAAACATAGTCATAAACAAACAGCAAGACCCGCTGAAACTTCAAATAAAAGGACAAAACCTGTCCTACCATACATTAAAGGAACCACCAACAGAATAGGACACCTTCTGTGAAAACAAAATATTTCAACCGCATACAAACCTCTACGAATAATATGATTTGTTATACGCAATCCCAAAGACAAGATTCCACTAGAAAATTAAGGCGTATACAGCGTCCCATGCAGGGCTTTCCATTTTAAAAAAATCAAGATGGCGTAATTTCTTCGAACTGACATTTCAAAACATTTTATTGTCAATGTCAGCATGTGTGCCGTATAACACCCTATAACTTTTATTTAAAAAATTTTTTGATACAGTGATTAATAAATGCTATGGAATCATTAATCCATACATATGGGGCACTTTGTATATACACACACACACACACACACACACACACACACACACACACATATATATATATATATATATATATATATATATATATATATATATATATATATATATATATATATTAGCCTTCACAAAACACACCCCAAATGAGTTTTCAGCAAAGTTTGTTGCCGATATTTGTTGAAAACTGATGACTTCGAATTTTTTTATATAGCAGATAAATTATCAAAAGTGATCATTTTCGGTCAATCTATATCTCGTGAAGAATATTCCACAGTAGATAAGAGGGAGAAGCGATTTTTATCAATTTTTTAAAAATAATACAAAGAAGAGTCTGCGCAAATATTACATCAAATATATTTTTGAACTCGCGTTTTTCCAAACTTTCATTTGACACCCCAATCGATAAACTCATAATTTTTTTTCCCTTCCGATTTCACCTCCTAAAACTAACCCTTTAAGTCAAAATTTAACTTTCAACACTCGACTCTGATGGGGCCATCAATTCCTATATTAGTGCCAAATTTCAACTTTCTATGTCAAATAGTTTCGAAGAAAATTGGGTGTGACAGACGGACGGACACCGAAGTGATTTTATAAGTGTTCCGTAGGGAACACTAAATGCTTAAAATGTATTCACTATTTCGACTAAAAACCTAAAAAAATTCATATAATAATATTTTGTTATCTAAGGACCTTTAAAACGTAAAGACATGCGAAATCCCGTATGGGGTGTATTTTTCACAAGTAATAAACTTTCCTTTGACAAGGGAAATAAAAGAAAGTTAAGTAGAGGAATGCTTCAAAACAATAAAAGTGACGTATAACACATATATATTTTCTAAACTTCTCCCCTACCCCTTAATCACCTACACGTTTTACTATAAATAATTAAAATCAGAATTTTAAAACTTTTCCAACATATCCAAGAAACTAAAAAACGATGTATAACCTCCCCCATCCCTCTAACCCCTTTCATCTTTTACCGTAAATAATTGAAACTACTAAAAAAAAAAAAATCAGAAAAAAAAAAAGATTTTTCTAGTATTTTCCTTGCACGCGCTCAGTTCTGAAACAAACACTGAATTTGATTTTCTCACACTAAAGAATAAACTAATCCAAGCAGGGAGCTTCTTATAAAGTTGGAAATAATGAAAAATTCCCATAATACTATTGACAGGTAAAATATTAAAAATGGTGGTTTTTAACGTTTTTTGGGGCGCAGAACACGAATCCGGCGTTAAAAATCGGCGCTCGACCACCCCTGGGCCGGCCCACCACCCCCCCAACCCTCGGAAAAATCAATTAAAAAAAGACCCTAGAGTATTATTATGTCTTTTGGGGCGTTGAACATGAATCTGTCATTAAAAAATGATGCTCGACTACCCCTAAGTCGCCCCATCACCCCCAACCTCCAAAAATCGATTAAATTAAAAAAAAAAAAACTGGAAAAAACCTTAAAGTATTTTTATATTTTATTGGGGCGCTGAAAACGAATCGGGCGTTAAAAATCGGCGCTTGACCACCCCTAGTCCCGACACCATCAACCCCCGAAAAATTTGTAAATCGAAAAATGGATTGTAGGTAATGAATGTATGTTTTTAGGGGTGGGAAATACGACTTTTTCATTAGAGAAGCGTATTGGTGGGCCGCGTCTCCCCAACCCCCTACCTTTTATATCCTAACCTAACGTAAACTATGTTAATTTATGCAAGTTCGGTGAGTAGGGGGTAGCTGAGGAATTAGTTCAGGTTAATCGATTTTTCGCGGGTTGGGGGTGGCGGGGCGGCTCAGGTTGGTCGAGCGCCGATTTTTAATGCCGGATTTGTATTTTGCGCCCCAAAAAAACGTTAGAAAACACCATTTTTGGCTCAGTTTTGGGTGACACCCCTAATCTAAATATTTACCAAGGAAAGTACTAGGATTAACATATTCCTCAATATTATTTCCTTTTCATCGTATAGTTTTTAGGAACCAAATAATACGTCGTCTTTAAAAAATCAATTCCGAAACTCTGGCTGTACCCGGTGCTTCTAGCTCAGTTCCCAAATCACTGGTGTTCCGACCGTAAAGTAGTGTTACCAGATGCAAAAGTAATATTGTATAATATATATAATACCATAGACATAGAGGATGGACTGAGCATTAACCTCATAAAATTGACCACTCTCTAGAAAGAGACAAAGCGATTGTACGGCCAATACCTGTCTCATTTCTGTAGGCCTGTAATAAACAAGGCGTAGTACCCCGAGACGGAATTCAAGGCGAGAAAAGCCCCATACCCGATTTTAGTTCAAATAGAACACTTAGAAATATTATTTTCAAGAGAGCCATAGCTTTGCGGCATTTTAAAAAGAGACAGCTTCTGGCCGCACATTCGCTTTGTCTCTCTCACACTTTTGCGTCCATATTTACTTCATAGCGGGATACGGAATACGCAGTCCATCCTCTATGTCTATGTATAATACCCATGTCTCTCTCTATACGTTTTACGGCCACAGCTGCTAGGACTATTCGGCCGAGTGTCGTTTTAAATTTCAAAACCCTTATTTTTCTGTTATATTAAATGATTCCCAACAAGGTCCACAACAAAGTGAGTCTGGATTCTATGTCAATAACCTTATAGGGATTTTATATTTTAAATATTTAGCTTAAGCTTTTCATATATTTCATGGGATCTAATAAAAGTCCTCGGGAAACTGCTACTGGTTTTGGATACAACCGTTTTCTGTCAGCCCGATTACGCAACTTTCACAAAAAGCACGGCTACACGTGCCCGACCACCTGCTCAAATCACATAACCTCAAACCGACGTTTTAGGAATCACGCCGCACAGCGCTTAGCAACCCTCTGCGGTTAGAACCCCTACCAAGCAGTTTGTGGACTGCTTGGTAGGGGTTTGGAGCCCCAAAAAACGTGCGAACTTCGCCCTCAGAAGCCCCAACCGGAAACACACGTCCTCATGCCTTGAACTGTCAAACGGAAGTCCACAATACCCATGTATTTCAGCTGATGTAACAATAGTTAGAAAGCTTTTAGACATACCTAATTTGCCAATAAAAAAATTGGAAAAGTCGTGAATATCCCAACTTTGAGTCTTATTTCAAGAAACGAGTATGTATATAAGAAGACCTTACTTATCTATAGCCCAGCTACTTTTGTTCTCCGAATGTTCTGTTATCTGAATTCATTCTTACGAAGGCCTTATATCCAATTATTTTTTAACTACTTTCCCGAATAACGAATGTCAGAACAATAAATTCTTACAGTGGAACTGACCCGAATCCCTTATCTATGATTCTTACATACAGCTGTAGGCTTACCTAGAGATATGGAGGTTCACCGTTTGTACACTATCTTTGTCTAATTGCATTCATAAATAAGAAAAATATGGTCACCGGTAGGGTTACCTCTCGATGAAAAACCTTTTTTTATTTTGTGGCTAAGCTGCAGTCACCTGTTTTATATTTTTTGTTCTGTGGTAAATGAGTTATGAAACTAAAGAATGTTATATATATGGTATTTATATTTATATATATATTATATATATATATATATATATTATATATATATATATATATATATATATATATATATATATATATATATATATATATTATATATATATATATATATATATTATATATATATATATATATATATATATATATATATATATATATATATATATATATATATATATATATATATATATATATATATATATATATATATATATATATATATATATATATATATATATATATATATATATATATATATATTTATATATATATTATATATATATAATATATATATATATATATATATATATATAAATATATATATATATATATTATATATATATATATATATATATATATATATATATATATATATATATATATATATATATATATATATATATATATATATATATATATATATATATATATATATATATATATATATATATATATATATATATATATATATATATATATATTATATATATATATATATATATAATATATATATATATATATATATATATATATATATATATATATATATATATATATATATATATATATATATATATATATATATATATATATATATATATATATATATATATATATATATATATATATATATATATATATATATATATATATATATATATATATATATATATATATATATATATATATATATATATATATATATATATATATATATATATATATATATATATATATATATATATATATATATATATATATATATATATATATATATATATATATATATATATATATATAAATATATATATATATATATATATATATATATATATATATATATATTATATATATATATATATATATATATATATATATATATATATATATATATATATATATATATATATATATATAATATATATATATATATATATATATATATATATATATATATATATATATATATATATATATATATATATATATATATATATATATATATATATATATGTTGTTGGAATCCCGAGCGGTTGGATTCGTTTTGACTTGAATAAAACACTTAGTACGTTGTTAAACTAAGAGCACTGTTTTATTGAAGTGCAAATTAAAGGTAACAAAAGAGTTTAGAGTAACTGAGTGTTCTTAGGCTATCGGATCTTCTTAGAGTGACGATATTCTTCGAACGACCACTATTCCTATTTTAATTGAATATTTATAGGGAATCCAAATAAAGCAATCCAATGTTGTGCATGAATTCATAGTGTGATAAAAATAAGATAAGCGATTCCAATTAAGCAAAAATAGCGTTCATGCGTTACAAAAATAAATTATTGAAAACTATTAAAGTGATAACAGTAATTGGCTTTGCGACAGAAGACCTAAATTGGGGGAAATGATGAAAGAAATTTTAAAGAATAACAACAGTTTTTTATTAGTTTTAGATAAATGCCGAAAACTGATTTCTGTTACGTAACCATTTATACAGGGTATAAACAATATAAATATATATATATATATATATATATATATATATATATATATATATATATATATATATATATATATATATATATATATATATATATAAATAAATTTTTTTATCAAAGACGAGTTAGTAAGTACATTGTAATTTTATAAATTTGTATGTTTTCGCCATATATTTAATATTAGTATTAAATATATGGTTTTCGCAAAGAATTTATTGTAATACAAGGAAACGGTTATAATTATTTGTCCTTTTTTCTCTTTGCTTAATAAGATAGTAAAGAAAATGTTAAACTTACTTCGCATTTATGCCTTTATTTTGTAGTAATTGTATTGGTTTTTAAAATGTATGCAACAGACATTACCTTGTTTTGAATATCTTTTTGAGTTAGGTTATGGATTTTTAAACCTACCGTAAGGCGTTTGCGCGTAAGTTTCCGTGTGCATTTCCCGATTTTCCAGACTGGAGAAAGGGAAATTCAGTCTGGCATTGGCATTGGCCCATTTGCCTTTTCCTTTTGGGTCTCGAGCTCTATTTAAATCAGGAGTTTTGTTTTATCTTAGTTCGAGTGTGTTTCAAAGTGAGTGTTTGTTAAATTTAAGAATGGTAATGATATTGTAGATTTCCTTTTTATTATTTAAATACTGATAATTCTTATGCTTTATAATGTATTAACTTGAAGGGATCTCCATTCAGTCGCTATTTCACATGATAATATATAACATCGATACTTTTACATTTCTGTATTAAGAGATATATGCAGGATTTGTTAGGTTTGGTTATTTGTCAATATACTAGTATCTTTCTTGGCCAAATTATATCCTTAAAGAATAGATATTTTAATATTTTTTATTAGGATTTTCCACTGGAGATTTATTTGTTTCTTTTTACAATTCTTAATTTCTCGTTAAGTATAATTGCATGACTCTTGTCTTTATGTAGCATTAACAGATAAAATTTTTATACATTTTCTTTTCCTGTCATTAAAATTCTAAACCTCACACCAACTACCAAATTTTAAGTTGTTATTCCTCGAATCATTTAAAAATGGTTTTGAGCAAACATTTACTTTTACCTACTTATAGTATAGATTAAAAATTTACATAACTTGCTGTATTATTTAAATAAAAAGTCTATCTTAAAAACTGAAGGTGATATAGAATGTTATATATTAGGGTTTAAAATAAACGTTAATTTTATACAGTTAGAGTATATATAGGCAATTTAATATGCTTGGACCAAGGTACATCTTTTAAATATTTTGAATTTCACATACTATTTTAGACTTATTTCATGTTAAACATGGTATAGCTAAAATTAATAATTTTTGTGACATTACCATTTAAAAATTGCAATTGTTGGAGTGTAGAATCTAAACTGCCCAATAGCTTACATATTCCTTTTTCAGTTTTTCATGACCTACCTAAATGTACCATCTTTCGATTTACTTATGGATGTCAAAAATTTCTAATTGGTCAAGTTTTTAGATTACACAACTTATTATTTATAAAAGAAATGGTACAGAAAGAAAAATCTGGAACCTTAAAACACAAAATTAATTTTTTTAACCCAGTAAGACACCCTTACCAACCTAGATCACTTGAACTAAGATGGAAGGTGCGAACAAAGGTTAAAAAGTTACTTCTAAAAATTGCTAAAATGAAGGACTACAAAGACATCAAAAATCATAGAAAAGCTTTTTATGTCATATCATATAAGATTTCCAAGTATATATATTAAAAATGAAAAATTTAAATTATTGATGTTAATTTACTAAAAAACCCTAAGGTATACAATCTGTTCTTTATTGAGGCAATCTGAAAAACATTAGCAAATTTTTGATTTTGTCCAGTGATATTTGTGCATATTTTTTCAAAAATATTTTCACATCTTTTATTTTAACTTTTTGAAGACTATTTGTTATATTTATGTAAAAATATTGATGTGAAAATCTTAGCAGATCATCTGGATACAAAATGTGAATGGTAAATTTTATTAGAAACACCACAAGCTCACTGGTTTGTTCTCACTTAAAAATAAAAAGTAAATTTTTTTATCTCTGTAAGGATACTTTATCTTAAGCTTTTTCCCCTAATACAGGGGTGTCGTTCTTATACCATGTCTGAATAGCAATCTATTTAAATTATTTTAGATACTTTGTAGCACTGCCCCGAAAAACGTTCATAGGTAATTAGACTTTTACCCCTGGTGAGGTTCATGGCAAACAGGAAGTGGAAAACAAGACCATAAAATAGTAGGCTATATGCACTATCAGTCGATTATGTGGTTTGGACGCCACATTAAATTATAGGTTCTATCTGGCTGACATTATCCAGATGTTGAATGGGGGTTGGCAAAAAGGATCTCACAGTCTGTTTACATGGCTACAAAAGCCTCACTGACAATTACTGCAATGACAATAAATTATATTACTAATACCGATAATGAATTAAGGTACATAAAAAAGGTGACTGGTAATACAACAGCACTAGGCTCTTGCTACAGCTGTTGTGTCGACCTTAAAGCCAGCATTACATTAAGAGAGTCAACATGTTTATTTGCAATACAGAATCATGCCCTATAACAAATGACTATGGTATTATCCGTATTGCAATTTTTCACACTGGCAATTGTAAGTGTACCGTAACATTTAAGTATGTTAATTGAAAAATCGGCAAAGGGAACCTTTGTATATAATAACTCACAATGACACATGGACACTGGTTATTAAGTTGAGTCACAATCTGGTGAACACCAGTCTGGTGTAACTACTTGACTTTTGTTTCTATGAGCTCATAGAGTATTCTAATCTTAAAGACTAAGGTCTCTTACACGGATAAGTGAAACGTTGGAAAGTAATTAACTGACACAATCTAGAATTATGTTATTATTGTATTCAATTTCATTATCACATATTAAACATTACAATGTTTTAAATTGTGTACTACTAAATCACTGTTAAACAGTGCATCACATTAAAGACATTCTCTTTTTAGATGACAATGACAGCAGCAAAAGGTTACAAAGTGACTGATGCTGAAAGAAAAACACGAGTAGGAATTGCTGTAAAGAATTTTGATGAGCTTAAAAAAAAAACAATTGAGAAATTTAAGTTATCTCTCTCTTCGATGGAAATTAATTTCCAGACTCCAGATGGAACAATGGTAGAAAATGATGAATATTTTCAAACTTTGCCAGCACAGACCCTTTTAATTTGGGTAATACTATATAAATCACTTATACTTTTTTCACATATAAATGTACCCTCAGTCAAATTTTTTATATATATATATATATATATATATATATATATATATATATATATATATATATATATATATATATATATATATATATACAGCCCCTGGCCAAATTATTAGACGCACTGTATTTTTTTTAGTAATTTTATGTTTCTTAAGAGTTTTTATGCAATAATGGTATATTTAAACTACAATATTATTGATTTTTATTTAAAAGAATTGTTGTAGACTACATATTTGTATTTATTTTTAACATATGGCAACACTGTGTTGACAAAGTGATGCATGAACGTAAATAAGTACAAACCTGTATCAGTCGCGATCGGAATCGAGTCAGGTACGGACGTGTTTCTGTGGCTTTATGGACTGTGATTTGGGCCAAACAATGGCAAGACAAAGATGTGGACTTCTGGAGATCGGTAAGATACAGCAATTTAATCAATAATTGATACATTATTATCATTTTCAGGTAAATAAAGCAAATAAACATGGAAGTTTATATATTTTTCCTATTTTTGACAGGTCTGCTTCAGTGACGAAAGCACATTCGAAATTTTGCAGAATAAAGCTCAGTATGTGCGTCGTCGTCATGGAGAAAAGTTTCATCCTGATTGTGTCATCCCGACGGTTAAACATCCCACCAAAGTGATGATTTGGTCAGTCATCAGCGGCAAGGGCACTGGACGTCTGTACGTGGTCAAAGGAATAATGAGGCAAGATCAGTACAAAGAAGTATTACAAAATCGGTTGATTCCGCAGCTCAGAGAATGGTTTCCAAATGGGGAACCATTCACTTTCATGCAAGATGGAGCTCCCTGCCACACTGCTCGGTCTGTTAAAGCTTTTTTGGCAGAAAAAAATATCCCTCTGTTGGATTGGCCCTGATATGAACCCCATTGAAAATGTGTGGGAGCTGATGAAAAGAGAAGTGGCTAAAGATGTGATTACCAACAAAACCCAGCTCCTAGAAAAGATTATTCATGTGTGGAATCATCATCCTCAAATGCAGGAGACAGTACAATCTTGCATTGATAGCATGCCGCGCAGAATTAAAGCTTTGATAGCGGCTAAAGGTGGCTCAACTAAATATTGACTTTTACTAACATTAATTTCACTTTTCTTTAAAACTTAATAAACTTATGCTTTTCTAAATTAATGCTGTTTTATTTATGTCAAATAAATAGTAATTGATTGGATAATATAAAAATAAAAAACAAATCAATTTAAAATAATAAAACGGTACAATATCACTCGGTAATTAATATTTTACATGAAATCTTGCAGTGCGTCTAATAATTTGGCCAGGGACTGTATATATATATATATATATATATATATATATATATATATATATATATATATATATATATATATATATATATATATACATATATATATATATATATATATATATATATATATATATATATATATATATATATATATATATATATATATATATATATATATATATATATATATATATATATATAATATATATATAATTGATTGGATAATATAAAAATAAAAAACAAATCAATTTAAAATAATAATAAAAAACGTACAATATCACTCGGTAATTAATATTTACATGAAATCTTGCAGTGCGTCTAATAATTTGGCCAGGGACTGTATATATATATATATATATATATATATATATATATATATATATATATATATATAAATATATATATATATAAATATATATATATATATAAATATATATATATATATATATATATATATATATATATATATATATTTATATATATATACATATATATACATATATATATATATATATATATATATATATATATATATATATATATATATATTTATTTATTTATGTATATATATATATATATATATATATATATATATATATATATATATATATATATATATATATATATACATATTTATTTATGTATATATATATATATATATATATATATATATATATATATATATATATACATATATACATATATATATATATATATATATATATATATATATATATATATATATATATATATATATATATATATATTTAGTGATCTTCTGCGAATAAACTTGCAACTTGATATTGTGTTACTTAACAACCTGGATTTGTCCTCAACCATTTTTCTGTTGCTTGAATATAACTGCTCATAGGTTTTAAAAAAAGATACGTTCAGTGGCTGAAGCAGGTGTTAGCAGTTATAACATTATTATCCCAGTCGCCTTTGCTATGTTCAACGTTTCCAGGTGCTTCAAATGCGTTGTATCTCATCAAGCAGAAATAACACTTTATTTTCAGGGGTTGGCTTTACGACGCTTGTAAAATGTTTCATCCATTTTATGAATAAGTTTAAATTAATATAGCCAGTGTCTGGAATGGTGACAACACTCTTAGAAGGTATGCCATTCCCTAATTCAGGATTTTGTCTCATTCTTTTGAATATAAACATTGGGGGCACAAACTGTTCAGCCAGACTGGCACAACACAAGGTCTCTTTCTCCGCTTGTGATTGCGCCGATTTGTTTCTTCCTTTTTGATCTTAAACCTTTTTGGGTTTTTTTCTGAACGGTGGAAAATCCACTTTCATCGACGTTAAATATTTTTATAGATGAAAATGTATTTTTTCAAGCGTGGGTCGATTTGCCCTACTCTCCTCTACTTAAAAATCAGCTATTAAGGGGCAGTGGTCCAGTTATTCTAGCCCGTTATCAAGGAATTATTTCTTTTCAATGTCGGCCTTTCATGGCGGGTTGACTTTGTAAATAATTTGCCCCTTTTTTTAATTTTTCAAAAATTTTCGAATTAAAAAAAAAATATTGAACGTGCTTCTACATGACCCCACGAATCGCTCATTTCAATATATGCAGTGAATTTCATAACATTCTGTATATATAGAATAACCGGTCAAGTGCAAGTTGAACTTGCACAATTAGTGTTCCGTACGTTGATTGTTTTTGAAATAAAAAGTTTTGTTAGGGTGGTATAAAATGATCAGTGACTTCACAAAACACACCCCAAATGAGTTTTCAACAAAGTTTGTTTCCAATCTTTACTGAAAACTGGTGACCTTGAAATATTGGTTTTTTTTTTACTATACCAGATAAAATTATTAAAGGTAATGATAATTTTCGTTCAATCTATACCCCGTGGAGAATATTCCAGGATTTTTTCAAAATTTTTTGATCAGTACTTTTCGAGATAAGGTAGGGGACAGCGATTTTTCACGATTTTTTTAAAAGTAATACGAAGAAAAGTGTGCGCAAGTATTACATTATATATATATTTTTTACTCGTGTTTTCACAAGTTTTCATTTGACACCACACTCGATGACCTAGTAAAAAAATTTTTTTTTCACTTCCGATTTCACCCCTCAAAACGAATCCCTTAAGTCAAAATTTATGTTACGGTGATATAAAATGATCAGTGACTTCACAAAAACACACCCCCAAATAAGTTTTCAACAAAGTTTATTCCAATCTTTACTGAAAATTGATGACCTTGAAATTTCTGTTTTTTTTTATATAACAGATAAGTTATTACAGGTAATTCACTCGTGATAATTTTCGTTCAATCTACACCCCGTGGAGAATATTCCAGAATTTTTTTCAAAATTTTTTGATAAGTACTTTCCGAGATAAGGCGGGTGGACAGCGATTTTTCGCGATTTTTTAAAAATAATACAAAGAAAAGTGAGCACAAGTATTACATTATATATATATTTTTTACTCGTATTTTCACAAGCTTTCATTTGACACCACACTGGATTACCTAGTAAAAAATTTTTTTTTTCATTTCCGATTTCACCCCCCCCAAAACTAACCCCTTAAGTCAAAATTTAATTTTCAAAACTACATGGCTCTGATGAGGCCATCAATTCCTATATTGCTACCAAATTTCAACTTTCTATGACAAGTAGTTTCGGAGAAAAACGGGTGTGACAGACGGACAGACAGACGGACAGACACCGAAGTGATCTTATAAGTGTTCCGTACGGAACACTAAAAATGTCCAGCGCATTATATTAGAATTCTATCAAATTTGAACAGGGGTTAATTTGCGTAAGAACAATTGAAAACCATTCTTTTAAGTAAATGCCGTCCCACAGGTAGCGCGAGTATAGTACATAAATCTTTATGAAGGTTTTTATTACAGATAAAACGTGGAGAAAGAGCAGAGACAGATGCCGAGCTATTATATAAAACAATAAGGGAAGTCAATGAGGAATATTTAAACGCGGGAGAAAAGGTACAAGAATTTTTCACAGAGAAAATGAAAAATAAAGTTTTTAAATTAGCAGAGGTTCTTAAAGGCATTGATGCTGAAAAAGCTAAACTCAGTGCCAAAACTGATCATCCAGAATGGTTTGAGGGTAAGTATTTTTAA